>CM045740.1:18600724-18603224 GCA_024760905.1 Plotosus lineatus
TGCTTTATATGCAGAGGAAGTTCTCGAAGGTTTGATATATTTTGGTAATAAAAACTTACAACCTTTTGATTAATTCAGCCATGCTTATGGCTAACATCAAGGTTCGAGACCCCATATGGCCACTGATCATTTAAGCAGCTCTTCAATCAGCCAATCATGTGGCTCATCTAAAAGGTGTGTGTGTGTGTGTGTATATGTTTTATATATATATATATATATGCCTAAGTTATGAGCGAGGTCAGAGCTTTGAGCTTACAGGAAGACAACTATAACTCAAAATCACGACTCTTTACAACTATCCTGAGCAGAAGAGTATCTCAGTATTCATTACACATCAGCAATAGTTATACATGTACAACAGAACACAACATCCAGCTCCAGTCAAGAACTCTGGACCACACAATGTTACATCAGTCTAAACAGCTGTAAACAAAAGCACTTGGCATCTGGATGATTTTCTGTTGTTGCTGCCATTTGATTTTTAGATTCATTGTGTGACTGTACAGTTGTCTGATGAGTGTATATATATATATATATATATATGTATATGTGTGTGTCTTTGCAGCCAACTGCTATTTTATGTGATGGAAACAAGCCTACTGAAGGTTTCAGTGTGTTAGGAGCTTTTTACCTCATTCCATTACAACTCAGTGTGGAGAACCTCCTTTTAAGTTATGTTCCTGCTACTGGCTTTTGATAGGACAACTTGCAATGGTCCCAGTAGAGTGTGCCACTTTCAGCATTCTTTCTATGATGTAAATTAGTTAACATGTTTGTGGATTTTTGTGTATCCCACGACTTATCAACTGCTTTGTGCGAATGTGCTTTCTCAAGGATAACCAATACCATCCAGGAGCCAACCACAGCTCTCTTTGCTGGCTGACCCACCTGTGTCTATACAATTATGCAATTAGATCAATTTCACTGTGTTCAAGGACACCAGCTTATACCCCATCTGCCCTAGAAATGACACTCACCAAGCTGGCTAATCAAGAATATATACAAAAGGAGCCTTGTATAGACTTCAAGCTCCTACCTGAAACCTTTCCAGAACTGTCTGAAAAATGAACTTCTCACTGTTGTCTTTGCCATGGACTTGTGTCATTGTGAAATATGGAGAAGCCATCTGAATGTATAAATAATTGCCTGATCATCTCAGTTTGTTTTGTTATAGCTGTGATTTCAAAGATTTAGATATTCCAAAATTAGGTTTTAATGATGTCAGTTTGTGTTAACAGAAAAAGGTGTTTTTAATCCAGATTGGTGTAAATTTGCTTTAATTATGTGATTAATCATACAGACCAGGAAGTCCAATTTTGCTGCAGATTTCCATTCCAGCCAAGCCCATCTCACCTCACTGTGTTCTTAAGATATTGTTCTTCAATCACCAGATGGGTGTGGTGCCTATTTCAGTGAATATGCAGATGTGGCTGAAGGACAGACCAAGGACTTTCAATTGCAGTCCTGGAAGCTCACTGTAATGGAAGCATTCAGTGCTTCAAACACACCTGGTAAAGCTCACAAGCCTATCTAACCCAGTTATTATACTTAAGCTCCTTTTCAGCAGCATGCAATCAAAAAATTTCAGGTCAGTCAACTTCCTAGACTGCATCCAAGTGATGCTTGGCAACTACTTCATACATTAATGAAGCAGAGATTTTGATTTCGACTCAAAATTCAAGCCCACATAAAGACAATTTGATAATCAACTTGAGTAAATTAATGAACTTTTAATCCACACAGGCAACATGGAAAAATGACCCATCAGAACTGGCAGTTATCAGATCACATCTAGTTCAGTAACATTCCAAACTCTCCATAGCTCTCTATCAACATTAAGGTACTCTAGCCAGTTTTGCCAACTTGAGAACACTAACCACATTGTGTGCCATTGTTTGTAAATTCAAGCAAATATGTAATGAATGTGTGCTTCTCTATGCCAACTGCTCATGTCCTTTGTAAAATGATTGCCATTTGATGTGATTTTGTTCAGCCATACTGTGACACTGATGTGTGAGGATGTATAAATACATTTGGTGATACTACTGTTTCTACTTTATTGTTTTCTCTAACACACACAAGGAGAGATTTGAAGAACATTTGTAATTTGCATTTAAAAGAGCAACTTGGGGTATTATGCCAAGAAGCCCCAGTTATAACAAGCCTTTAATTTAGCACTGTTGCTTGGCCTATGGAGCCATGGTGAGGGCTTCAAAGGTTCAAAGACAGTGCCAGCAGACCAAATTAAAGACAGGAGACGGAGAGTGTAGTCAGCATTTTATTGTAGAAGCATCCAACCCCCCCCCCCATAAAAAAGTGAGTTCCATTTAAAAGTAAAAGAATTGTACAAAATCCAGTTCAACCCATGGATGACCTTAAATGTTAATCAGCTATCTTTATTTAGAATAATCTGAAGCAGGCTGCAATTTCAGATAGAACTTGAGGCCTGAAGCAGGGCCACAGGCCTCTCTTCAGGCCCCACATTCTTCCTGTTTCTGAA
>CM045740.1:18608224-18615724 GCA_024760905.1 Plotosus lineatus
TGTTCAGTTTGTTTAGATCTTCTGAAGTTTGTAATCATCTCCTTGGTCTCGGATGCGTTGCTTTCCAGGTTATTCTTGCTGCACCATGGCTGCAGGTGCAGAACCTCCTTCCTGTAGGCTGACACATTATTCATTGTCAAATCTATGTGGTCGGCAAATTTGATGATTTTGTTGCTGCATATGTACCTGTTTTGTATGTCAATGCAACTCACAAATTCACCGAACCCGAACCTACTGTGCAAAGGTTCTAAGCACTTTTTTGTTTTCATAAAAACTGTGGTGTAGATTTTTTTTATTTTATGAATTCTGCATTATTGAGAAATAAACGATTATCAAAAATAAATTTTCCAGTAGAAAATGAAATGTGAGTGAATGCCAATAAAGAAAGCAGTACCGGTATATAACACTGAGCAAGTGAGAGTGAAAACCTTCAGAAAAGTGGATTCTGCAAGATGCTCAGTAAAACCTACAGCTAATTTCCTTCTAAAGCTTCACATTCTACCTGAGAATTCTGTTTGTAAAATAGCAAAGCCAAAAGTTTGTTTACTTATTTTTTTGCTGTTGATCATCTTTATATTGTTTCTGTTTTCATATATAAGCTGATTTTATATATATATATAAAAAGAGTAATTGGTACATGATGGTCTTTCTTGAACCACTAATATTCCGATTAGCAACCCAGAGCCTTAAACTGACTCACCATCGCCCCGGTGATCAACGATTTTGGTAATTTTCACTCTTGAGTGAGGGAGGGAGTGAGAGAGAAAGGAAGGAAGTGAGTGTGAGAGAGAGAGAGAGAGAGAGAGAGAGAGAGTGTTTTCGATGGCATCTTTTACATTTCCATTTATTTTATGAGTCAGTTGTCAGTGATGTGCTGAATTTGACAAAAACAAATTGCAGGTTGTGAAAGTGGCTTCACACATCGTTTTACTAGTGGGGGAAAAAGATCGCGGTCGGTGTTGTTATATATCTGAAAATATAAAATGGGTTTTAAAAAATCCCTTCGTATCTCAGCGTTTGGCCGTTAGAGTTACGGTGTTGCAGTGACATCATTGGCAAATGCAATAAAGATTGAACGTTTAATTTGTCTGAACCGATCCTCCCGTGCGCTCGAGCAGGAAAATGACCCAACATTAGTGGAACAGGACTGACATGGAGAAACTCATGTAGCCTGTGTATTACAAGTCACTGGAAAAAACTGACCGTGCCAGGTTCCACTGAATATACAGTGTGCTGTTTGGAAAAGCTCCGCACGTGGCTTTGCATAAGAAATGACTTGTGCAACTCATACGAGCACATGGCCACCGTTCTGTGTACAGTCCATTCTGGCCTGTGTCAGGCCAACACAGGTTAGTCAGTCTGCGTAGATAAGGTTTCCAACGAGTAGTACCGCCACATGAAACGGGTGCAGGGCTGCTAGCTTTCCTTTTTTTTTTTTTTTTCTTTTTCTTTTTTTTTCTTTTATTTAATTTTTTTTTTCTATTGACACATAATTTGGGTTTTAGCAAGGTGCCTTTTTTTAAGTGGCAGCCTATTTTGCACCCATTTAATGTCTGTGACTATATTCTGTTCAATCTGAGGCTTTTTAGGGATCCAAGACTTCACATTTAGCTCAGAGTGTATCACAGAAACACAGCTTGCAACTTGTCAAGTATTCAAGAGATAAAGTGTTATTTTCAAAAGAGTCACACTGCTGGGATCATCGCAAATAATAACACGGTTGTGTGTAAACAAACTCCTTTCGAATTTTCTTTTACTATGGAGCAGAACCAGTATTAAAAAATAATTTTAATTAATTGAAAGTGAGATGACTGTTAAATTCAAACTGACGTGTAATTTCTTTGAGTATATTACTCTTCTTCTTCTTCTTGTTTTCCTTTCAGCTTTTTCAGGGGTCGCCACAGCAAGTCATCTGATTTGCACATTAGGTTTGACATATGTTTTTATGTCGGATGCCCTTCCTGACACAACCCTTTAGCAAGGGACAGAAACACACCTACGGATCTGCAGCTACTCTTTACGAAAGTCGGCAATGGTTCTTTTACATGAACCTCACACCATAGACAGTGAGAGACATGGCCGGCCTTTGATAACCCAGTTAGCTGCATGTGAGCATAAAATACAGACTAGTTTGAGGTTTGTATAGTTTACATTTTAAGTATGGCAGAGACTTGTCAGGTGACTAAACATTAATGTATTCGGTAAGGGTGTGTTTTTAAATTTTACGTTTTGCTGTTTCCTACACAAAACAATAAGAAAACCAAACTAAAGTGAGATTGTGTTTTATTTTTTTCATTTTCAAGCATGACAGATGCTCTGACTCCCTAAGTCAGGGGTCCCCAAAGTTTTTCCTGCGAGGGCCACATAACTTTTCCCTTCTTTGATGGGGGTTGAGGTCAGTTTGTAACAGAAAAAGTGTGACGATCGCAGGGCTGCCTAAATGTAAACATTTATTGGTTTCCAGTAAGCCACGCATAACCAAATATTAGTAAACCTTTCTGAGACCTTCACAAAAAATAGTCAGGAAATTACCCCCCCCCCCCCCAAAAAAAAAAAAAAAAACAATGCTGCTTGCCATCAGTTGAGCAACCCGAAAGCTGCCCGAACAGACGACTGGTTCAGCTGAGCCTGGCGTACAAATGTATTCTCCTGAGCTGATGGTCCACTTTTTAGCTTTGAGAGTTTGTATGCTTGTATTTGGCCTTGCAAGCGATCATACTCGTCTTTGTGACGGGATTCAGAGGGTCGGTGCAGATTGTATTCTTTGAATATCGCCACTGCCTCTTGACAGATGATACAAACAACGTTTTCTTTGCATTGAACAAAAAAATAACCGTTTGTCCACTGCAGGTTAAATACCCTGCATTCTGAATCAATTTTTCCCTTCCATAACCTTTTCACCATTATTCCGTTCTATTTGACAGGGGAGAGTCTAGAATTTTTGTTTCGGGGGGTCCAGCTAGGGGCACAGATGACAGAAGGATGGAATAGAATGTCATGTTCTCGGTGTGTATTAGTCTTGATTGCGTGGCCAGACTAAAAAAAAAAGTGATCATAATACATCTCTGGTATTGTTCAGGGTGGCGTTGTGTATTCAGATTAGAATGAGGTTTCTGAATCAGTCGGCCATTTTCTCTTACTGGGATGAGCATCAACATTAAGTATGAGGTGTCCAGGCTTGGCTAATTCATAGATATCGGAACAGGGCTTTCTAATTACAGAAAGCCTGCAGTACCCGACAGCACTGTGCTATATTAGTGGGTGTCGAGAAGTCCGGTTTCAGGACTTATTTAAAATCTGGTAAAAATGCTGTACCTGTTCTTCACCCGTTGTGTACAGTATTACGAAATAAGAACATGCAAATCGGCAAGTTGTGGAGATCGTCAGTCAAGTTAAAGAATTCCTTCTGTCGTCATGAATTTGAATTGCACAGTCCTGAACACTGACAGTTGAAGTCTAGTGATGTCAGTGAGGGCTGTGGGACTTGCAGGTGTGTCTCTCTTATTTAGAAAGTGAGAATATGCCTTTTTCAGTAAGGAAGATATAAATAAATTATGATCTCTCTCTCTTTCTCTTTCTCTGTGTTGGTAAAGAGTTTGCTTTGGGTCTATATGAGGTGAGTGGAATGAGAAAGTTAGCAGGTGTGTGTGTGTGTGTGTGTGTGTGTGTGTGTGTGTGTGTGTGTGTGTGTGTGTGTGTTCCAAAGTCCACAGAAGTGAAACGTGGCATGTTTTCTTTTTCACTGGTTACACAGATATCTACATTCATAATGAGTAGGACTGTTTTGGTTGTACTATATTATACTTTGTTAAATACTAAACAGGAACAATGCAGCTGAAATCTGGTGGGACGGTTTCATCTCCCAACGCAACCCTGACGGATAAAAGCTCGAGATAATGGATTGATGGAGTATAAACGTACATGGGCTTTGGTGTATATAATTATATGATTGTTACAGAATGTGAGAATTTTCATGTGATTTGATCGAACCTGGAGCAGCTTTATCTCGGCGTAGCAGGTTTTTAGTCACGCACGTGAGACCGTCCTCTCGGCGCGTCCCCAGTTGCTTTACGTAGCTGTTGGCTTTTTGCTGAAATGTTTCATAAGGACTGATTGATAATGAGTCAGATTCAGGTTTATATCCCCCCCAGGTTTATCTCGCTGTAAACACTTGAGTTATAACTACAGTCTCTGTACCTGCAAGGTTTTTACCACAGACCTCTCACTTATCCCATGCTGTAGATTGTTAGTCTGAGGGATGTTGCAGGTGGATATTAGAAAATAGAAACTCGGGAACAGGAACCAGTCTATAGTTCCCTCACTCCACCCTTTCACTGAGCCTTACTGCCAACACACTGAATGAATCAGGCAGATTGGTTAACACAGGCATTCTGTAATGATCCAACTTGTTTTTTGTGGCCCAGTCCTGGCCTGTTAAGTGCTGCTTGATACACGTACTACAGACATGTTCCAAGTTTCTGACTCGTCCTTCGCTCATTACTGTTATTTCACCTCCTTTCACGTCCTGTACGTGACTGATTAAAGGCTGATAAGTGTTAATCTTCTACTTTCTTTTGATTTGTTCGTCTGGTTATCCTTCTCCCAGTTGCCTTATTTATCTAACAAATGTCCAGATCCACTACATGTCCTCCCTCATGTCTGTTCTTGTGAACATGTCCAGTTTCTCTCATGAGGACCGGTTACAAAAAAAAAAACTTGGAAGGACTGCTGCCAACATGGATCTGAAAGCTACTCAGCCCACACAGCACACGGGCTACAAAAGCTTCCAAAATGATTTCATCACCACCTATTTTAATTTTAGTTCTTAAACCAGAACTATTGCTACATTATTGTTTGCAGCCAGTACATTCCGCCAAGCCCTTCTCTCAAGTCACTACAGTATAGGGTTTTTTTGTTTGTTTTATTTTTTTGTGTAGTCTATTCCATGCAATAAATACTCTCAAGACCTTTTTACATGAAACTTGTGCCTCTTTATCTTAAACAGTGTATAATCCATTTATGTGTACGTTTTCAGTCGAGGACTTTATGGGCTGCTCTTTCATAATAAAAAAATAATAAGCAGTTAATAGTTAGAGCTTGGGCTGGGTGTGTGTTTGTTTTATATACTACACAGGAACAGGGGCGCAGTCGTTACACCCACCTCACAGCATGAAGGTCTTGGTCTCAATTCCCTGTCTGGATGAAAACGTTTCTTTGAGGAGTTTACCTGTTCTTGAACTGCTTGTGTGGGTTTCCACTGGATGCTCCGGTTTCTTAACAGTCCACAATACAGTAGGCCCTTGAGTATTCGCGGTTTTGCACCCACGGTTTGAGTATTCGCTGACTGCCGAGCTGCCGGCACGTGATACAAATTCAGCCAATGGCTGTCCTCCTTTCTCCCGATTGGTTGAGCTGATGTCCCGCCTTTTTTCCTCATTCGCGCACAAGTTGTCAATGAGCCTCTTTTTTTTTTGTGTGTGTGTGTGTGTGTGTGTGTGTGTGTGTTTTAATTACCAGTTAAGTTCTATGATACCACTCAAACGCTGTGTGTCTTCTCTGGCTAAGCGATAGAAAACGCTGGATGTCTCTTCTGAAGAAATAAGACTTTCTCCTGAGAAATGACGTTTTTCTCTGAACTGTTGTATGAAAATCTTTTTCAATTATTATTCCAGTACAGTACCTAAGTTCATGCTTATGTGTGAGATTTTATGTTCTGTAGCATGTTTAACAAATGATGCCAAAAGAATAAACTTTATTACAGTACTCTTCATGTCCTTTTACATTGAACTTGGAGTGACACCTCCAAGATGGCGCTGCCCAGAGGGCGACGTCGTGGAGTTCTCAGAGTCAAATCGTTTCTTTGTTCCTTTTAATTTGTTTAATTTGTTGTTTTGTTTGTTCATGTTTTGTACTATGCTGGTCTACGACCGGTCGACTCTACTACAGCTATAAGATCAGAGTATCTTCGGGCATGTATAACTAAGCACGCTCAACTGGGCTTCTTGTAGGCCGGGGTGCGGCTAGCAGAGCTAATATGCTATGGTAGGCAGCTCAATGCGAGCCGTACCCCAGCTAACAAGAAGCCCAGGTGGGAAGGGGCCGAACGACGACTCCAGCGCTTGGGATTACAGGGGATGAAGGCCGTGTAGCCGGCTGGTGCAATTGCTTCATCAGGTGTACTCTCCTCGAGCCATTTTTCACAGAAACAGTCCTGTAGATCCCTCTGTGCTGCAATCTGAGCATGAAGCTCATCCTCTTGTTTCGCAGGGACTGAAAATTTTCAAGCAGTCTGGCCTGAAGTGCTAACCAAGCTTCTGAGAACTCCGCCTGGGTGGTTAGCATTGAGCTCCCATAGCATATTAGCTCACGATAGAAGTTGTTGTGTGCTTAGTTGCCTGAAGCTGAAGCTGCTCTTAGATGTAGTAGGGTCGACCGATCATAGACGAGCATCGTGCAAAACACGAACAAACAAATAAAACAAATTAAAACGAACAAAGAAACAATTTGACTCTGAGAACTCGGCGACGTTGCTCTCTAGGTAGCGCCATCTTGGAGCCGTCACGCCAAGACGTCACTCCAAGTTCAATGTAAAAGGACATGAAGCGTAATAAAGTTTATCCATTTGGTATCCTTTGTTAAACATGCTACAGAACATAAAATCTCACGCACAAACATTCTCAGAATTAACTTAGGTACTGTACTGGAATAATAATTGCAAAAGATTTTAAAACGAGTGCTTTACAACAGTATATGCTGTATAATGTTTATATTTTATCATCAATAAAAAAAAGAGTAAAAATTGAAAAGTTTTTCTTAATCATGACTATATTTTACTACATTAATACTGTATTAATGAGTAAGACTGTCTATAGAATGTGTTTAAGAAGCATATTTTAACGCATGTAATAGATCCATAGTATTTTACTTCCGGCTGCTCATTCGTGCATGTGACGTGATACATGGGGTTTCACTTCTGGGTACAGAACTCGTGGATTATCTCGATTCACGGGAGGGCTCGGAACCGAACCCCTGCGAATGTCGAGAGCCTACTGTATGGACATTAGGCTAATTTCAATCTTCCCCGAGGAGTGAGTGTGAATGGTTGTATGAGTAATGGCCCTTCAATGACCCACCGAGCTGTCCATGATGTACCCCTCTTCCGCCCAGAATTGCCTGAGATGGACACCAGCCTCCCATTGACCCAAATTAGGATTAAGCGGCTTGGAGAAAAAAATGAATGATATACGGGAACATGAACTCTTAAAGAAAAAGATGCACTATACATATATACAGGGATCCCTCACTTTCCGCAGTTAATGGGGACCAAAGACCGCCCCACAACCGCTGAATTCCATAAAGTAGGATCGAACCCCTGATTGATGTATACGTACATGTATATGTGTATATAATATCAATAAATACATATTCGATGCTATAAATGCTTATAATAACAAACATTCAAAAATAATGCATCAGATGTCAATAAAATATAAATACACA
>CM045740.1:18618224-18790724 GCA_024760905.1 Plotosus lineatus
ATGAAAAATTGTGTCCCCGTTTAATAGATTTCCATTAAAATCTCGTCGGATAATCATAGGCTGTGCTCACTTATTCACACACATGCACAACATCGCTATAAATACACCTACAGAGCTACGGATGCATTGTAGACGGCGCAATATTATTATGAACAGCATTGTTTTTGTGTCAGTTAATTGAACCGCTGTTCGCCAAACACACAAGTTGGTCTCCAATCTCAATCCCAAGTGAACCAGATTTAAGTCCATCGTGCCCTTTAACTGTTTGCTGTTACCGACATAATACATGTAGTGTTAAAGTGCCCTCAGAGCACGTACGCAGCCCTGAGTGTGCTTCATGAGTACCGTTCTTGACTTGAACGTTCGACACTTCGGAATTCGTTACCAATGTCTCACGACTAGGTTTTTGTCCGTTTTGTACGTCTAAGTCGGATTTCCTACGACTTACTCATAACACGGATTTTCTCCAAGTCGGAGCAAATTTGCTGGTCCAATTGAATCCAACTTGTGCGATGTTTATTGTATATTTATGGTTCCTGACCGTTGAAGAAAATTCAGGTTTTTCTTATTTTTTTTAAATTTAGTTTATTTTTTATGTTCTGCAGGGTCACTGCATTCGCAGCAGTGTCTCCGTCCCTGAGAGTTTGCTGTTTGTGTCCACGCTGGATGGGAACCTACATGCTGTCAGCAAGCACTCTGGCTCTATTAAGTGGACATTGAAGGAAGGTATGCACATGCGCACGGCTTTTGGCTTTTTCTTATCTTCTGCTTAAATGATCTACAAAATAAGTTATAATTCACATGTAGAGTGCATCAGAAGGTGGTTGCAAAAGGAGGAGGGTGGATCAGAAAGCAGAAGTTTCAGTTGAACCACTGATTTATTACAGAATCAACATAATTGGAGCAGTTTACACTGTAAATCTTTTTTCAGATAATCACGTCATATTTTATGAACCGGTAATCAAGCAATTAAAGTTTCATAGCTGTTTAAGTCAAGTGTGTGAAAAAACAATCTGTAGAACAATTAATAAAATATGAAGGAAAATTTTGTTTTGGTTCTCGACTCGCTGGCAAAATCTATGAGTAATTTATGTATTAGAGATTGATTCTTGGTATTATTCACTGTTTCCCAGGGCATATCGGCCAACGCTGCAACACAGTCAAAATATTTAGTTTGAGAACGCTAAGGTGGACTCTGCATGCTGAGAGTTTCAGGAAAAATGAACACAGCAGTTTTCCAGCAAGTGGAGGTTCCCAGAAAATCTTCTTCTTTTCCTTTCGGCTTTTCCCTTCAGGGGTCGCCACAGCGAATCATCTGCCTCCATCTCACCCTATCCTTTGCATCTTCTTCTCTTACACCAACGACCTTCATGTCCTCCTTTACCACATCCATGAATCGTCTCTTTGGTCTTCCTCTAGGCCTTTTGCCTGGTAGTTCCAGCCTCAGCATCCTATTACCAATATACTCACTATCCCTCCTCTGTACATGTCCAAACCATCTCAATCTAGCCTCTCTGACTTTGTCTCCAAAACGTCTTACATGTGCTGTCCCTCTGACGTACTCATTCCTAATCCTATCCATCCTCGTTACTCCCAAAGAGAACCTCAACATTTTCATCTCTGCTACCTCCAACTCTGCCTCCTGTCTTTTCCCCAGGGCCACTGTTTCTAACCCATACAGCATCGTTGGCCTCAACACCGTTTTGTACACTTTTCCTTTCATTTTTGCCGATACCCTCCTATCACACATCACACCGGACACTTTTCTCCAACCATTCCAACCTGCCTGCACACGCTTCTTGACCTCTTTTCCACACTCGCCATTGCTCTGGATTGTTGAGCCTAAGTGGAGGTTCCCAGAAAATAGAATATTTAATTTAACGAGGCAATGCAAGTTTCTTAACCTAGAGAGAGTCTTTCACCCACCTTAAATATTCACAGAACTCGCTTAAAAACAAAATGTGACTCTAAATTAAATTATAATTATGACTTCTTTAACAAAAAAATGAATCAATCTTACTTTTGGAATAAATTTGTGTCCGAGTCCCACATGGTCTGTCATACGGAGCAAAACGCAGTCGAGCAGAAACAAAACATGAACGAAAGCACTTGGCTCGGTAACTCAGGTTTCTCAAGAACTTCTTTTCACATATACCACAAACCAGTGGATTTTTATAACAGAGATATAGAATAGTGCCGTTCCTCTGGCTTTAAAAGGACGTGGGTTAATTTTTCTTTAGAATCTAACGTAACAACGAAAATAAGGAGCAATGCTCACTGCCTTCATTCAAATGAATTATACAGATGCTCCCCGACTTACGTTCGTCCGTTTTACGTTTTTTCGCTTTTACGTTTTTCACAATTTGACTTCTTTTTTTTTTTTTTAGTTTAGACATACCCACGTAGTACGCCGACGTAATGACGCTGCGTCCATTGTTTTCAAACAATACTGCCCCTCCTTCCCAGTTCAGTCTTTTATTTATATATATATATATATATATATATATATATATATATATATATATATATATATATATATATATATATATCAGTTATATAGTGTGTTACTCTTGTGTTAAGACGTCATCTCTGTGATCTTTGTGTTTACACTGTTTTGCGGACTTTTGTAACCCGAAGCAAATATGGTTGGTCAAAAGCGTAAGCCTACTAGCATGGGTGCAAGTCTCATACACAGAGATGAATTAACTACCTGCTCAGATTGGCACAATCTACCATGCATACTCAGTTAAGCAAGGAAAGTTGTAAAATGAATGAAAACCTAAGAAAGAGAACTCTCCGCTCTGCTGATTCACATCAGTGATTCACATCAGTGCAGGCTGAGTGCTAAACGAGTTCAACGGCACCCTTGCGCACTTAAAATACCGGAAGTCCGTATAACCCGAGCTTTGTTTCAAGCAAGTAAACTACTTTCAGCAAGTGCACTATTTTGTATTGAGCGCATCACATATTGTAAGCGTTGATTGGCTGTTTTGAGCTTCATGTAAAGTGAGTCGGCTCAGCTTCATGTCATGCAACCATCCGTCAACCATCGGAACCATTTACAAGCAGAAAGATCACATCATAGAGAATATTAAAGGTTATATTTAATACTGTATTTGATATTTGATGAGTGAATTTGATTAAAATTTATCTATTTGAAATTATTTTAGCTTGAATACAATTGATTTGAAATTAATGTTGATATTATTTGATACTAGTATTTGCTGTTATTTTACAATGTTATGTTTATAATAATTGATTTAGGGATGTTTTATGAGATACAGTAATGGTATTTATGAATGTATAGTACAGTATGAGCGCCACATGTCATACTGTACTATACATTCATAAATACCATTACTGCATAGTATAGTATGAGCATCATATGTCAAGTGGGCAGTGGTGGTGTAGTGGTATAGGGTGCTGGATCGCTGATCCAAAGGTTGGGGGTTCGAGTCCCACTCTCCACGAGGACTCTCCACGAGTGTCCCCCCCCCCCCCCCCCCCTTCCAGTGCAGCTAACTGGGTTATCAAAGGCGGGCCATGTCTCTCACTGTCTATGGTGAGAGGTTCATGTAAAAGAACCATTGCTGACCTTCGTAAAGAGTAGGCTGCAAAGTCGTCAGCGTGTTTCTGTCCCTTGCTAAAAAGGGTTGTGACAGGAAGGGCATCCGACGTTAAAAACCTCTGCCAAATCAAACGTGCGAATCAGATGATTCGCTGTGGCGACTCCCAAGTAAAAGGGAAAAAGCCGAAAGGAAGACAGACCTGTTATATGTCGCTCACACAATAACGAAACTGAAAGCTGACAAACCTTGGGGGCGGCTGGAGCCTATTTCAGCTGGCACTTGGTGAACGCAGGGCATGCCCGGAATAGCTTGCCAGACCATCACAGGGCAACACACACAAGCACTCTCACTTACACTCACATACAGGGGCAATCTTGTGCAGACAGTTAACCTAATGCACATGTACTGTGTGAGAAAACCTAAAGAAATCCACATAACCACAGGGAAAACATGCAAAGTTCCCACAGAAACACCTGAGCATGGGATTCGAACACAGGAACTTCTTGCTGTGAGGCAGATGTGCTTACCACTGTGCCACTGTACTGCCCCAAATGAACCATTAAACATTTAAATTTTAAAGATTTTAATTTTGGGTCGTGCTGGGAGTTTGAGAATTGATGGTGTTCTGATTGGTTCCTTGAATGATGTTGTAATCCGTACCACATACATATGCATGAGCACACACGGAATAGTTTTGGGGAAATAACCTGTCAGGATATCCGCCTTCAGGCAGTGCTTAAATCTAAATCCATAAAATGTATTGTGACATTTTTATTAAATCACTGACCGACCATTAGCCAAGAATGATTGTTAGTAGTGTAACACATTTTTTTGTTTGTTTGTTTTTTAAATCACATTGAAGTTTAATTTCATGTTTCTATGTACTTTTATTAACCCTTTTGCTACCGTGAACCAGTATAGTGGTTCTGTTTTATTACTCCCGCGTCCCTGCGAACCACTGTAGCGGCGGTGAAAACTGAGTTTTCAAACCCCGGGAATCACTGAAGTGGCTAAGTACACATGGTCTGATTGGGTAGTTCATCTTCTGTTAATAAATTTACTTCAAATATCCAACCAATATAAAGGTTTTGGTGGTGTTATAAGTCCATATTTGGAGTTTCCACCGCAATATTAATTGGAAATAATGACTATTAAAAAAGTGTCATTGACGACAGCTCCTCTGCTGGATGAGCTAACAAAGACAGCGGACATGTGTGCTTTTACAGAAAGGATTTTGACGGCATGCTGTTAAAATTGACACTTGGACCTTTCATATCATGTACAGTAGTTCACTTTACATTGGATTAGGAATCGAAAACACATGTAAATCTCAGCTAACTAAAACCGGCATTTCTTGTTTTAAAAAACGGTCAAACAAGAAGTATTACACTGCTGCTAGAATATTTTTATTATGTTTATTATGTAGCGACATAATTTAAATACAATCTGCACAATTTGAAACAATTATATGTCACAAAGACTACGAATGCACGTAACTTACCGTCTCGCAGTGGCTCATGTAACCAGCTGACTGGACAAACTTCCCTCGTTTGTAAGCCGACCCTACGTGGCAGAAGGAAGTCGGAAAAGTGTCAACGGAGTCCAGAAATAATAAATGTTCATGACACTCAGTCTTGGCTTCGGGGCTTTTTACTTTTTTTTGTTTTGTTTTGTTTTAAATAAATCCAACGTATGAACCAATTTATAAATGAATGTAACATAATTGATTTGACAGACATTTCTCCTGTTGAATGCGCTAATATAGCCTTCTTTCCGGTTTACTATGACCAAGTACGGATATTTACACATGGATCTTCATCTTCAGAGGCCCATCTCATTAAAAAGGTGATTTATTTTGTCAAAATACTGTATAACGAAATTAGCAAAGCCACACATTAATCATCTTTTTCACACTTCAAAATTATTATTTTTTTAAAATAAAACACGATTATGAATTTGTAGTATTTATTTGTAAAGTTGATCACTGTACTTGACCAGATATGTTCGAGTTTCATGCCGGAAAACCAGCAATTTTAGTATGAATAAAGTCAAATATAATAAGAAAGCGGCGGCAGTGTGTAAGAGAGGGATCCCTCGCTACTTCGCGCCTCAATTAATGCGGCTTCAGTGTAACGCATTTTTTTTAAATAAATAAATAAATAAATATTCATCGAATTAAAAAATAAGGAAATTAAGGAAGAATAGATGGAAAAGTTATGGAAAATGTTATTAAAACAAGACCAATTATGCGAGGGGGGAAAAAAAAAACCCTAAACAAACACACAACAAAAAACCCAAACTCTCCCATCAAAACTGGATACATTGTTGCCTCTGTGTGTGCAGGACATCTGCCCGCGTGTGCGTATATGTACATGTGCCGTCTTCTCAATACCATCTGTATGTGTGTGTACAGATGCTCCCCAGCTTACGAACGAGCTCGGTTTAGGACGGCCATTCTCAGATGAATTTGTTTGTAAGTCTTACAAGGCATTCTTTAGAGGGGAACGTATGTTTAAACCTTGTATAAGTAATCTATACGAGTTTGTACTGTATACGATCTCCCTCTCCCCATAATCTATGTCCCGTGTTTAAACTCCTGGTTCCTTTCAAGCACAGCACAGCTGATCTAGTTCATTATAATACTGGAGTCAATTTGTTTCTTCTTTGAAAGTTTTGGCTGGAGTTCAGAAAAGTATCGGTTCTGCTTCTCTTCCCAGACCAGTGTAAAGCATGTATCAGCCACGCCCCCCTCTGCTGGAGCCTAGTACAGTCGGCTCCCAATTTACGAAATTAATCTGTTCCAGAGCCCTTTTTGTATTGCGGGGATTTCGTAAGTAGGGGTCGCATCTTACATGTTAAAGGCCTAATTTGTTCCAAATCTCCAGTCTTTGGACTGGATAAACCCCATAAACCCTTTAAAAATGATAAAAGTACACCAATTTTGTATGAAATATGTTTTAAAAGTAAAAGAAAAGTATTTATTAAACCATTTTATTAACATATTAAACCATTTTATTAACATATTCATTATTAAACCATTATTAAACATTTTTATTAACACACACACACACACACACACGCCTCTCTCTCTCCTCTTCTCTCTCGCGCTTGCTGCGGGCCACGCCCACAAGACGTGGAATTCAAAGCGCATTCATTCCCTGCTTGACAAACTCAACTTTATTTTGATTCCTTGAGGGATCGGGATGCCAGATAAGCTCAAATTCACCCACATTTATTAAACATTTACTGAATTAAAAAACTAATAACCAAAGTGTTATTCCTTCTCTCTCTCCCTCCCCTTTTTGATGGTCGCGTGGGGATCTCGGTCTCAATTATTCGTGGAAAGTGAGGGATCCCTGTATACTGAAATTGTCTTTACTACTATTTTAACTTACAATTTAAACACTTATTAAGTTGGACATACAATTGCATGGAAATTTTTTTTTACATTTTGGTTTTTAATATCGCATGTGCAAATGAGTCCGAGTGCAAATAAAGAGCCCCAACATTCCTTCCTCAGTAAGACATTTGCTTCTTTATCTGAATGCATTTCCTGAAGGTGATAGATATGCTGCAAATCAGAAATATAGTTGCTTATTGTTGGCCTGTCTGGGTTCAAATCATGAGTGAACACTTTCAGATAATTCTTCAGTGTGTTTTATTTTACCAGTGAATTTCCCTGGGGACTGTTTGCTGCAGAACCTCCATCACTTGCATTCACATTCTCCTCACACACATATTCACTGATAATTATTAACCCACGCAGTAGTATACAAACATCACACTGCCAAGGTCAGGCAGTGGATGCGTGTTGTACTCCCTTTTTTTCACGTTGAAAACACTCTTTAATTTCCAGTTTTTTCATTCATTGAAAAAGTGAACCTATCAGCTCTGGTCAGCATGTGTTAAACCTTTTTAAGTAATCTGGTGTGACGCAGCTGGTGGTATAAACACTTAATATGTGACTGAGCATCCTGGAAACCAGATGCACTAGATAAGCAGGTCTCAGCTGCGGGCTGCTAAAGTGCTGAGGCTCCTCAAAAATGCAAGGTGGACCTGATTGGTAGCAGGCCCTGTAATCCATGACTGACCTTGTATATTTATCTTCTTCTTTTCCTTTCAGATCTTCCCTTCAGGGGTTGCTACAGCGAATCATCTGCCTCCGTCTCACCCTATCCTTTGCATCTTCTTCTCTTACTCCAACTATCTTCATGTCTTCCTTCACCACATCCATAAATCTTCTCTTTGGTCTTCCTGTAGGCCTTCTGCCTGGTAGTTCCAACCTCAGCATCCTACTACCAATATACTCACTATCCCTCCTCTGTACATGTCCAAACCATCTCAATCTAGCCTCTCTGACTTTGTCTCCAAAACCTCTTACATGTGCTGTCCTCAAGAATGTCCTCATTCTTGATCCTATCCACCCTTGTTACTCCCAAAGAGAACCTCAACATTTTCATCTCTGCTACCTCCAGCTCTGCCTCCTGTCTTTTCCCCAGGGCCACTGTTTCTAAACCATAGAACATCGCTGGCCTCATCACTGTCTTGTACACTTTTCCTTTCATTACTGTCGATATCTTCATATCACACACCACACCGGACACTTTTCTCCAACCGTTCAACCCTGCCTGCACATGCTTTTTCACCTCTTTTCCACACTCTCCATTGCTCTGGATTGATGAGCCTAAGTCCTTAAAATCCTCCACCTTCTTTATCTCTGCTCCCTGTAACCTCACCGTTCCTCTCGGGTCCTTGTCGTTCACACACATGTATTGTCTTACTGAGGTTAACCTTCATTCCCCTCCTTTCCAGGGCATACCTCCACCTCTCTAGATTTTCCTGCACTTGTTCGCTGCCCTCACTACAGATCACAATGTCATCTGCAAACATCATAGAACATGGGGAATCTTGTCTAGCCTCATCTGTCAGCATGTCCATCACCATAACAAACAAGAAGGGGCTCAGAGCTGACCCTTGATGCACTCCCACCTCCACCTTGAACTCTTCTGTCACACCGACAGCACACCTAACCACTGTGTTACATCTCTCATACATGTCCTGCATCATTCTAACATACTTATCTGCCACTCCAGACTTCCTCATGCAATAGCACTGTTCCTCTCTCAGCACTCTATCATATGCTTTCTCTAGATCCACAAAGGCACAATGCAGCTCCCTCTGACTTTCTCTGTACTTCTCTATTAACATCCTCAAAGCAAACACTGCATCTGTGGTCTTTTTTCTTTCTTGGAAGGAATCCAAACTGTTGCTCACAAATGCTGACCTCTGCCCTTCAGATTCATTTTAAAAATTCATTTTCAAAGATTAATTGGTTTGCTATTATTTCCTATGGGAATTTTTGTTTAATCTAACAAACATTTTGACTTGTGAGCCTACCCTCGGAACAGATTATTTTTGTAAATCAAGGTATCACTGTACTGATTAAGTAATAAATTTGACATATTGCATCATCATCTTCTTCTTTTTCCGTTTAACCCGGGGTCGGATCGCGGGAGCATCAGCCGAAGCAATGAGGTCCAGACATCTTTCTGCCCAGCCACTGCCTCCAGCTCTTCTGGGAGACACACTGAGGCATTCCTAGACCAGCCAAGAGACATAGTTCCTCCAGCGTGTTCTAGGTCAACGCTGGGGTCTCTTTCCGGTTGGACATGCCCAAAACACCACACCAGGGAGGTGTTCGGGAGGCATTTTTCACCAGATGCCTGAGCCACCTCAACTGGCTCCTCCCAATGCGGAGGAGCAGCTGTTCCACTCCAAGCTCCTCCTGGATGGCTGAGTGTTTCACCCTCTCTCTAAGGGAGAATCCTGTCACAGGGAACAGGACCCCGAGATACTTGAACTCCTCCACTTGGGGCAGGACCGCATTCCCGACCTGGAGGGTGCAGTCCACCCTTTTCCAACTAAGAACCATTTGACATATTGCGAAATTTATATATTTGTAAATATTATTTAATATACTTTAAAATGGGGGTATAATACATGTTAACTGCATGGAAACTAGCTTAGTTTACATCTCTTTGTTATTTTGCTAAAAGTAGCCTGATTAGCGACATACAATAGACACAATTCGCATCTCGGCTCGCGCATGGCATCATGGGATCTCGACTACCAAAAGTGGCTGAAGTAAACCTTGATATGGATGAGAACTGCACTATCGATACGTTTAATTTATGGAAAAATTCCCAACCTTCGGGCGTATTGTATACATAGGGGTCTTCCCTGTTGTTCCCGCAAGCGTAAAGATGAATTTGTTGCGGTTGCATTTGTGGCAACGTTACAAAAACTGCTGATAGTTTTGTCAAAGGCTGAGGAATCTAAACAAATCCAACGTGACTATGCCAGCTTGTTGACATTTGAAGTGGATGAGGAAATCGTGACAATTTCCAACCCCTTGGGACTCGAAGACAGCTGAGAGACAGAAAATGACGCCGTATCAAAGTGGCCGCTGTATATGTACACTGACATAGCGGATTTTTTGATGATGAAGGACCAGGCACCCCTACTAGCGCAACTTCTTAATGACTACAAAGAAGGTAAATACAAGTTTTACAGCTGTCACCGAGTGATCTGACAGCTCTTGTTAGTCTATTTTACACATTAACACAACAATAATTTTCAAGATCTAAGTCTATGATGTGTAATGATAATTTACATATATAATTTGGCATCGCCAATTTTTATGGTGAATTAACAGGTAAATAAAACAAATATAATAAATAAATATATAAATAAATATAATATAATGGTCTATAGGGTCTATGAATTTGAATAAAGAACACTTTAATTATAAATTACTGCTTTAATCCAACGTTTGCGTCCCTCCGGATCCTTCAGATCGGTGGGGAAGGTAAATAGCGTGAACGCACATGCGCAGTCTTAATGCGAATTGTGTCTATTACAGAACCAGTTTTTGAATGCCCACATCCGAAACCTCTGAATGTTCATCCACAAAATGAATCCAACTCTCAACCAGTCAGCACCATCTTTTCCTACAGATGAGGTCTATTTGGAGTCATGTCTGTTTTGAGGCTTCTCATTGGTTTACCTTGTATGATTCAGGAAATACTTCTGGGATTCCGAAAGGAGTAATCTAGTACCAAATATGGGTAATAGGGAAATATCCTGAGCAATCATATCAGTGGTTTGAATATAGGCAAAATATGTGGATTTTTCCATGTTTTGCACGAACTTGGACATGGAACCCTTTCTTAAACAAGTATTTAACATGAGTAAGTTGTTTCCCGGTCTATGCTGAGGTGCTTTGAGGTAAATCTTTTTAAATATGCCTAGAAAAGAATGTAGACATTTCTGATCAACTGAGCTGAGAGCAAAAGTGTCAGCTTTCAGCAGAGTAAAATATTTGATACCTGCTCTAGCTTTTGTCCTTCAGCTTCTAGATCATTATCTTTTCGTAGATGTTTGCTTACTTGAATATGACCCTCAATGTACAATTTCTACATTACTGAATGGCAGCTATGTCCTTTACCCATGCAGATCCTGTTCTTCAGGTCCCAACCCATGTGGCTGAGTGAGTATTCTTCTCTTCTGTTTGCATTCGGGTCAGAATACAGGAACTGTGCTGAAGGAAGTTGTTGCACGATTCTTCCTGTGTTCAATATTATGTACGATCTTTTCCACTGATTAAAAACATATTTTTTCTTTGTAGACCAGCGTTCCTGCCTGATCCTAATGATGGAAGCCTGTATTCATTAGGTGGGAAAAACAATGAGGGACTGACGGTGAGCAAATGTCACTGAGAAATAATAATTACAAGAAAAAAACATTTCCTTTTTCTAATGAAACCCAAATCTGTAGTGGCATAATCTTACTTTTAGTTTTAGGGGCTTTTGGGAAGTTCTTGTTTTCCTTTGTAATTTCACAAGCAGAAATGAAACTGGGATGTCTTCTGTGAGCTTGTATGAATGGACAGACCCTAAAAACCACAACACGACACTGGACTAGTCCTTTTGATGAGAAATTTCGGTCAATGAATGTTGGAGGGCAGTGATGGCTCAGTGGTAGGGTGCCCGATTACTGACCAAAGGTCAGGTTTCAGACCCCACTATCACAGAGTTGTCACTGCAGTCCCCACCCCCACCCTCCACCTCCCGGTCTCTCACTGTCTATGCTGAGAAGTTCATGTAAAAGAATCATTGCTGACTTTTGTCAGGGATAGTCTGCATAGTGGTTGGTGTGTTTCTGCCCTGGGAGCTGTCCAGGGTGTATTACCCAGTACACTGAGACGGGCGCCACCCTCCCCGCAACCCTGATTAGGATTAAGTGGTTCAGAAAATAAATGATTAAATATTGTAAGGAACTGTTTATATAACATCATCTGTACAGTAATATAATTGTTTGCCGTTTCAGAAACTGCCCTTCACCATTCCTGAGCTGGTTCAAGCTTCACCTTGTCGCAGTTCTGATGGAATTCTTTATATGGGTGAGTTTAACATCTTTTGGATTATAACCACAAATGATTACACTGGTTTATCAGATTTTGTGCCTCGAACTGAAAATCCTACACTGTCCTATCTTTTCACAAATTAATTTTATTACATTTTTAAAATTCATCTGTTGATAGAGTAAAGCATTTTCACCAATACAATACTTTTGTGACTACAACAGATCTTCATGAACAAGTGGATATGAAATGAACATCCCGGTCAGCTACTGTTATCTAAGTTTATTTATTACATGCACAGGGTTAAGATGACCTTTTCCTTGTCTTGACTGTGGGTTGGGGGTAGTCGTCAATATAACACTACAACATTTCAGTTATTCTTGTTTGACTGTGTACAGTTCCTTCCTTCTTCCCACTTCCCACCCATTCTGTGTACACCATTTGTTTCTCAGTCCTTCTGAGTGTTTCGCCGACCCTGGTGGCGTACTGTCACCCAGTTTTACTGAATAAACCGCAGTGGTTTCAGACAATTTTCTTTTGTGACTTGCACATTCTACTGTTAAAATGAACAGCCATCATGAAGAAGGGAATGATGGGCCAGCTTCATGCTGTCCTAAATGCACTTAATAACTTGGTTCAACATGGGCTAGATAAATCGCCCCCACTGTGCTTATCTTAAAGAAGGATCCCATCCACTATGTATTACTCATCTCGCATACCATTTAAACACCCAAAGAGGACGTAGGGACAGTTTTGTACACACTGCAAATAAACTAAAATGATATATTCTGAAATAATTAATATTAAGCATGGTCTGTGATTTTTAGGTCTTTCCACAGACATTGTCAGTCATTTGGTGAAGACCTGGAAGTCGACTTGATTCATTCAAAAGTATCATTTTGCTATGTACCCATGCAGATGTGTTTCAAGTACATACATTCTTAACAAGTAGATGTACAGGGAGTTGTTTAAAAAAAGCCTCTGGTAAAATTAGAAGGGTTTCAAAGTCTTTATTCAAGTTAAATTAACAGGACCCGGCTCTGAAACGTAATCACAATGACGTTTCTGCTGCCTGTTTGTGTGAAAAGTCTCTGACAACTAATAAAATATACCTGTCTCCATTTCATTCACTTTCAGAACCCAATATGTTCTGCTCTTCTGTACTATACTTGTGTAGCTCCACTCTCTCATTCTTTTATTTTTGTATACTGCATTAATCCAGCAAGGGAAATGTTGGCTCTGCTTTTAAACCATTGAAAGTGAGCACACACACACACACACACACACACTCACACACACGTACACACACCTAAACGGTAAGCACACACACTCGGTGCAGTGGACTGCCACATATTGCAGCGCCTGGGGAGTGGCTGGAGCCTGAATGTCCTTACACAAGGCCGTGAAGGTGGAGCAAGGGAAGGTCCTGCTCAACCCCCCAAAAAAAAAAAAACAACAAAAAAACAAAAAACAAACCATAAATAAATAAATAAAAACACTTTTTTCACCCCTCCCCTCCTGGCTCAGGAATCCATCCAATGACCTTTAGGTATATAACTATATATAATATAGACACACGGTGATCCTTCGCTACTTTGTGCTTCAGTTTTCGTGGCTTCAGTGCATCACGGGTTTTTCAAAAATATTCATTGAAAACTAAAAATATGGGAAAAGTTAAGGAAAATGCCCGCAAAACAAGGTCAATTATGCAAAAAAACAAAAAAAAACAACAAAAAAAAACCCAACCCAACCAAACTACTTAAAATTTTACGTGAGTTGCGCATCTGAGTGTGTGTGTGTGTGTGTTTGTGTGTGTGTGTGTGTGTGTGTGTGTGTATTTGTTTTATTTACATCTTATGCATTATTTTTGAAGTTTAATTGTTATTATATCTATTTATAGCATTGAATATGTATGTATTTATTGATATTATGTACACATATACATTCACGTATACGTCAGTCAGGCTTGGTCATCCTACTTCGCGGTGACCATTAAAGAAAATTTTATATATATATATATATATATAAAACGGATCCATGTGCAATGATAGAAAATTAAAATATTAATAGCCTTTAAAATTATGACTCTGGTTTGAAAATGTAATATGAAGTACTGATACTTGTGTTTAAATGCACTACTGTGCAAGAGTCTTAGGCACCTTATTGTTAGTATGAACTCTGCTATAGATTTTAATTTTATGAATTGAACATTTGTAAATCAGATTTTAGATTTTCAGAATTAGTCTTCCAGCACAAATTGTTACAGAATAAAATATATATTTATATTTTGATTAAGGAAGCTGCATATTACATATTTTTAAATAAAAGCATAATGTTAATGCTGTGGGGTTTTGAATATAAATAACAAAGTTGGTGTGACAGCCTGGACATCTAGGAGAGCTGAGACTGTATCAGTGCAAAAAAATTAAATAATCAAGATTTAAATTCTTATCCAGCCAAAAATTTCTTTTTGATTTTTTTTTTTTGTGAATAATATACTATGAAGAACAGAATGTGTAAAATTATTGAGATTGTTTTATGAATGTTTTGGTAATGGTCAGTATCTTCTTAAATCTAATAACATTATCTGCCAGTGCAGTAAGATAACACTTGGTATATTCAAGATGCTCAGCAAAACATGTTCATTGCCTTGTAAAATTGCACAAACTATACCTGAGATTATTATATTTTTAGAGAAAAGTGTCCTCATACTCAGTACTGACTTTGTTTCACTTATTAGTATATTTTCATGTTTTATGTAGAAACATTTCATTTACTTATTTATATGTGAATATAAGGCATCTTTTTTAAACCGTGTTTATTTGATATAACTTTTGTACAGTAGTGTATATCTTAAATAAAGGTTGCAAGAAAGTAAACACTTAAGTATAGATGCTTGAAAAGTGAACTCGAGTGCAGTACTGTAGGTAGTACATTTCATTTTAACCTCCTGTAACTATACTGAGAGACTGAGTGGGAAGGAAGCTGTGAAAAGCAGTTAGAATAAATTCTGCCAAAGAGAGAAGTAGTTTGCATGTGGCCGTTTTCTTGAGAAGTCTGACCTTCTAATTTGATATGACCACTGTTTTGTTACAGACGGCCTCATTAGAAGTCCAACATTTTTATGATTGAGTATATTTTGTTGCTAGTGCTGTGGCACAACTCGAACATCATGTCCTCATGTGTGCACACTGCATCTTTCTGTTCTTCCAGGTAAAAAACAGGACGTGTGGTATGTGGTAGATCTGCTGACAGGAGAAAAGCAGCAGACGCTCACCTCCTCTTTTGCTGAGACCTTGTGTGCTTCTTCATCGCTGCTTTACTTTGGTCGCACAGGTGAGACCAAGGCTGTGTGTACTCTCACACAATTCTAAATTAATTAAAAATGGTAACAATAGGCAGTGTGACAGAGCACCTTTACATAAGAGACAGTGTAAATTTAAATATTTACTGAGCATGCTATAGCAAGGGCACTGGGCATTGGTGGCTCAGTGGTTAATGCCATGGGATACTGATCAAGTGCTTGGGGTTTCTCTGCAAGCCCAAGCAAGGTTGTGCAAGGCCCCAAATCCCTCAATTGCTTAGTTCTAGAACAATGTAAGTCCGACTGGATAAGGGTGTCTGCTAAATACTGAAAATCTTCAGAGATTGCTTGCATTTAAAAAAAAAAAAGATGGGCATCTTTTCTCTTTTTGATGACATAAAATGATGGTTATCTAAACAGTATGAATTAGTGCAAGTCATTACAGTTTAGAGTAATGACAAACACTACTGTGACAAACACATGTTTAGTATGGGCATGGTGTTGATCTAAAACCTGAGTTGAGCACAGGTCAGTACTTACCATAGTAGTGCCTGTACGAAGTCTATAGTGTCCAAGCTTGGATCTGTTTTGAGAAATAACACCCCACTTGGATGATGGGGGAAAAACATGGATAATTGACCACAGTACACTTACAGTAGTGACTTTTTTTGTTTGTTTTTTATATATCAGAGTACACAATCACCATGTACGACACCAAGAACAAAGAACTACGGTGGAACGCCACATACTCTGATTATGCATCCACGCTTCCAGACGATGATACAACATACAGTGAGCCAATTATTTTCACATTCTTTTAACTCTTAGCATGTATAGAATGATCCCCAAAAGTCTGAAAAGCACAGTAAATGCATTTGACATGTTCTGGTGAGAAGGTCCTTGGGTGTGGGTGACATGGAAAATTAGGACACAGGAGTTAGAGTAAAGAGACTGGAGCTGATTATTATTATTATTATTATTATTATTATTATTATTATTATTATATCAATGGATGCTTTTCAGAAGACAAAAGCACACATGGTGCAAAATGAAAGCCAATCTTGCTTTTCAGTGTCCATTTTGGTCCAGGCAGGTACAGTCTGCTCAGTGGCATCTGGCAGATATGAAAAAGGATGCAAATAGGATGTTGCATATCATACACAGGCAAGACACTCAATTCACCTGCTTTCTACCTGCCCATTCTCTGAGTCTTTTATTGTTTGATAATCAAAGCAGTGTGTAGTGTGTCCCCCAATGCAGCTAACTGGGTTATCAAAGGCCGGCCATGTCTCTCACCGTCTATGGTGAGCGCCATACATCAGCGTGTTTCTTCCCCTTGCTAAAGGGTCGTGTCAGGAAGGGCATCCAATGTAAAAAAAAAAATAACAACAAAAAAAACTTATGCCAAATCAAAACATGCGATGATTCGCTGTGGTGACCACTGAGAAAAAAGGAACCGCCGAAAGGAAAAGAAGTGTGTAGCGTGTCTGATCCACGGACTATTAAGTCATCAAATGATGACCTGTAAAATCTGTAGAAATGCAACATGCAGCTTTATACCATACCATAATTAAATGGGAGCCTGAAGGTAACGAAAGAATAAGAATTCCCCAGGGAAAATAGTATAAAAATGTCTAACCATGGGTATACACTGGGGCACAATGTCCACACACTCACACACCCTCGTCACAATTATCTCAAATTGTGAAGATCATTGACTTCATGCCAAAGTGAAAGCCCAGGGTAAGCAAAGCCATTGGTTAGGAGTGTCTTAGTGTGGTGGGTTTTTTTTTTTTTGGGGGGGGGGGGGGTCTTGTTTTCTTAGAAAAGGTAAGATGAGTATGTGCGTACTGTTGTGTGGCACCTCACCTTACGAAATTAATCCGTTCCAGAAGTGGTTTCGTAACCTGGATTTTTCATAAGTTGAACTGCATTTTACATGTGAAATGTGTGATTTGTTCCAAGGCCCCCAATACTACCCCTAAACCCTTTAAAAATTATAAAAGTATACCTTTTAAGGCCTCCTTCTGCTTCAATATCGTACCGATGGAAGACGGGTTTGGCCATAGTCCTTTGCGATATCACTCAACCGCATGCCACGAGCCCACTTCTTCTTTTCAGTCGCACTGGGAATCACACACGCATGTGTGCGTGTGTGCATGCGCGTGTGTTGACCATGTCTTCTTAGCAGAGTTGTCATCTTACAAATGTTTATGCAAGGTTAAAAGCCTGAGCCAAAAAGTAAAGTTGCAATGAGCACACTCGAAACAGTCACAAAACAACAGTAACTCTGTCCTTTACACGAAAAGCACCATGAGTATTATGGAGATACAGCTCCATAATAGCCAATGGGAGGGAGCTACATCATCCCTCCTCACCAATGAGAGGCCAGCGGGGCGGATGTTGGGAGATAGCCAATGGGAGAGCAACTCGCACATTGTTTGAATTTTTGAGATGGCGCTTTCGTCACACGAAAATCAGAAATTTTAGGAAAATGTATTTCGTAACCTGGATTTTTTGTTTTTTGAGACTTTCGTAAGGTGAGGTACCACTGCATTTGGACAAACAGTACATATATTAGCACATACTGAGTACTTGGATGCCGCCTTTTTATGTCTGAATGCCAGGAGTGACTGAATAAAGTAGGCAGGCATTATATTATGTTTTGCTCCCCTACTTTATTTTGTTAAACTTCATTGATATTTCCACGTACATGGGTTTATGTTTGTAAAAAGATAGTGAACCATTTCTTTATGCTGGTTGAAGCAGTCTTGTTCTATGAAACTGTATCACCTTTGCTACAGACCTGCATTTCCTTGGTAGGGCTACCCAAGGCAACAGGTTCCTGACTAGCCATTCTGTGAAAATATCTGATTTGTTCTACAACTGAACTGGTGTACTACTATTCAGACCCTTGTATTTGCTCCCTGTGATACGAGCCATCATTGGATATTGCTTGATGGTAATTGGTGTGTTATTGATACTGTACATGCTTACACACAAAAGTAATCTTGTAGCTTTTCAGTATTGTTGTTTTAAATTGTTCCTTGAAGTGGGCCTCGTATGCCACTGATATTACCACAGAGAAAATAACTGATAAAATTCATATATTGCAAAATAATGATTTAACAAAAATTTCTGCAGAGATGGCTCACTTTGTATCAAACGGCGAGGGCCTGGTGGTGACCGTAGACAGCGAGACCGGTGCAGTGCAGTGGGTGCAGAACTACGACTCCCCTGTGGTGGCTGTATACATGTGGCAGCGCGAGGGGTTGCGCAAGGTGCCACACACCAATGTAGCGGTGGAGACGTTGCGCTACCTTACCTTCACCTCAGGCCAGGTTGGACGCATCACGCAGTGGAAGTATCCGTTTCCTCAAGAGAGGAAGCTTGAGGACAAACTCATGTAAGCAGTTTCATGCATTCATTTTGACATCCTGTTATAGTGATCTGAAACAAGAGTCCATTTGTAGGTGTTTTTTTTTATGGTTTATTATTGATTTCAGTATAATGGATATAAAATTCCCTCCCTGAATCACCACATTGTGGGGCCAGTGGTGTAGTGGTTCGGGTGCTGCGCTCATGATCAGGAGGTTGTGTGTTCAAATCCCAGTAGACCCCCACTGTACAGAGACCCCTGGGCAAGGTCTTAACCACAAGTGTGCCTCTGTTCACCCAGCAGTATAAATGGGTACCAGTAAAAATATACTGGGAAGGTAACCTGTGATGGACTAGCGTCATATCCAGGAGGAGTTGTACTCCTAGTCACTTCACGCTACAGAAACCAGGGATAAGCACCGGCCTGATGAGCCACTATGGCTTGGGTGTAAAAAGCCCAACGGAATCACCATATTATCGTGGTGGATGGGTTTGTATGTCCATATGATTCAGGAGCCATGTTATGTCCTTGATCGGGTCACCCATGGTAAATAGGTCCTAGGTAAAGTTTCACACTAAGCATGGTTCACATGACTTCTATGGATAAAAAAGAAAAGGCCATAGTTTCCCTTGCCCAGACATGAGTCACTGGGAACCTCCCTGGAACCAGGATTGGGGGAGAGTCTTGAAGGCGAGCAGCTGGTGGTCAAGCTTCTGCCCTTGGAACCCAGCCGGGCCCAGCCTGAAAAAGAGACAGGGGTCCATCCTCCCATGGGGAGGGAATGGATATAGGGGTCGGGTGCATTGTGAGTTGGATGGCAGCTGTAGGCATGGCTTCTGTCTGACTAATCCTCGGCTAATGATTCTGACTCTTGGGACATGGAATGTCACCTCTCTGGCAAGGAAGAAGCCTGAGCTGGTGTGTGAGGTTGAGAGATACTGACTAGATATAGTTGGACTCACCTTGACGCACAGCTTGGCCTCTGGAACAACTCGTCTCGAGAGGGGCTGGATTTTATTCCATTCTGAAGTCACTCACGGGCAGAGGTGGTGAGCCGGTGTGGGCATCCTTGTCTCAGTGATTCTACTCTCAGCACCAACATGTTGGGGTTCTTCCCAGAAAAGGTCTCCTGTTAGAGGGGCCGTTAACTCCCACCTCCAGCAGAGCTACAACCACACCCCAAAGAAGGTGGATGACATGGCATTCGAATTGGCCATGTTTCATGTCTCTATCATTGAGACGGCAGCCCATGGCTGTAGCGGGAAGGTGATCGATGCCTATCGTGACAGTAACCCTTGAACCTGGTGGTGGACACCTGCGGTGAAGGGGCCATCCAGCTGAAAAAGGAGGCCTATCAGGTCTTATTCGCCTCTGAGACTCCTGAGGCAGCAGAAGATACATGTAGCCTGAGCTTCTGCCAATGCAAAATTTGAGGCATGAGGAGTTCAGTGAGGGCCTGGAAGGCAAGTATCGATTGGCCTTGTAAAGGTTCTGTACCACCATTCGAAGCCTGAAGAGTGGGAAGCAGTTCTCCACAAATACTGTTTACAGTGGAAGTGGGGAGCTGCTCTCTTCTACTGGGGATGTTGTCAGGAGGTGGAAGGAATACCTCAAGAACCTCCTCAATCCCACCAACATGTCCTCTGTGGAGGAGGAAGACCCTGAGGGTTTGGGTGGTAGTCTGCCCATTGCTCATGCTGAGTTCGCTGAGGTAGTCCAAAACTCCTCGGTGGTAGGGCTCCGGGAGTGGATCAGATCTGCCATGACTATCTCAGGGCTGTGGATGTTTTAGGACTTTCTTGGTTGACACATCTGTGCAACATCACGTGGTTATCAGGGGCCTCACTTCTGGATTGACAAACCGGAGCAGTCTTCTTTTCCTTTCGGCTTTTCCCTTCAGGGGTCGCCACAGCGAATCATCTGCCTCCATCTCACCCTATCCTTTGCATCTTCTTCTCTTACACCAACGACCTTCATGTCCTCCTTCACCACATCCATGAATCGTCTCTTTGGTCTTCCTCTACGCCTTCTGCCTGGTAGTTCCAGCCTCAGCATCCTATTACCAATAAACTCACTATCCCTCCTCTGTACATGTCCAAACCATCTCAATCTAGCCTCTCTGACTTTGTCTCCAAAACCTCTTACATGTGCTGTCCCTCTGATGTGCTCATTCCTAATCCTATCCATCCTCGTTACTCCCAAAGAGAACCTCAACATTTTCATCTCTGCTACCTCCAGCTCTGCCTCCTGTCTTTTCCCCAGGGCCACTGTTTCTAAACCATACAACATCGTTGGCCTCATCACCGTCTTGTACACTTTTCCTTTCATTCTTGCCGATACCCTCCAATCACACATCACACCGGACACTTTTCTCCAACCATTCCAACCTGCCTGCACACACTTCTTCACCTCTTTTCCACACTCTCCATGGCTCTGGATTGTTGAGCCTAAGTACTTAAAATCCTCCACCTTTCTTATCTCTGCTCCCTGTAACCTCACCGTTCCTCTTGGGTTCTTGTCATTCATGCACATGTATTCTGTCTTACTGAGGCTTATCTTCATTCCCCTCCTTTCCATGGCATACCTCCACCTCTCTAGATTTTCCTGCACTTGTTCTCTGGTCTCACTACAGATCACAATGTCATCTGCAAACATCATAGTCCAGACAAACCGGAGCAGTAGTCCCCCTTTTTAAAAAAGGAACCAAAGGGTGTGCTCCAATTATTGTGGAAGAGTTGCACTCTTCCTACCCGGAAAAGTCTGTGCAGGAGTCTTCCAATTATCGTGGAAGAGTTGCTAATGTGGTTTTCATCCTGGCTGCGGCACTCTCGACCAACTCTATAAACTCTACAGGATCCTGGAGGGGGCATGGGAGTTTGTCCAATCTGTCCATATGTGTTTTATGGATTTAGACAAGTCTTTCGACCGTGTCTCTCGGGCTGTCTTGTGGGGTGCGCTCCAGGAGTACAGTGTAACAGACCTGTTGCAGAGCTTGGTCCGTATTGGTACCAACAGCTTGAATTCATTTCCAATGAGGGTTGGAGTCCACCAGGGTTATCCTTTGTCACTGGTTCTCGTCATAATTTTTATAGACAGAATTTCTAGGCGCAGCCAAGGCATTGAGCGGTTCTGGTTTGGTGGCCATAGGATCTCGTCTCTGCTTTTTGTGGATAATGTCCTTTTTGGCTTCATCAAGTTGGGACCTCCAGCTATTATTGGAGTGACTTGCAGCTGAGTGTACAAAGTGGCTGGGATGAGAATCAGTTCCTCCAAGGCCGAGGCCATGGTTCTCAGCCGGAAATGGGTGTGTGAGCATGACACTCCACATCTAGAATGAGGTCCTGCCACAAGTGGAGGAGTTGAAGTATTTAGGGGTCTCGTTCACAAGTGAGGGAAGAATAGAGTGGGAGACCAATAGGTGGCTCACTGCAGCCTTTGCTATAAAGCGGAGCTTGTACCAGTCCGTCGTGATAAAGAGGGAGCTGAGCCGCAAGGCAAAGCGCTCAATTTGCCAGTCAATCTACGTTCATAACCTCTCCTATGGTCACGAGCTTTGGGTAGTCACCGAAAGAACAAGATCACGGATGCAAGCAGCTGAAATGAGCTTCCTTTTCAGGGTGGTGACTCTCTGTCTTAGGGTGAGAAGCTCAGCCATTTCGGAAGAGCTCTGAGTAGAGCTGCTGCTCCTCCGTGTTAAGAGAAGCCTGTTGAGGTGGCTTGGGAATCTGGTTAGAATGCCTCCCGAACACCTCTCTGGTGTAGTATCTTGGGTGTCTAACCGGGATGAGACCTTGGGTTCAACGCAGGACACACTGGAGGGTCTATGTCTCGCAGCTGGTCAGGGAACGCCCTGGTGTCTTCCCGGAAGTGCTGGAGGAAGTGACTGGGGAGATTGACATGTGGAAATCACAGCTTAGGCTGCTGCCTCTAAGACCCGATCCCGGATAGACATAAAAAAATTAAGTCTCAATTATCCTATAGAGTGTCCAGTGACCTACCTTTTTTTCTAGCTGGCTATATATTGGATTACAGTTATGTTTATATATCATAAATTAGGAATTTAAAACTTGCTTAATTGCAGTTTTCCTGCAGAATTCAATTTTTGCTTTTGCATTTTTCATTTCTAATTGACACCTGGTCAATAAGAATTCAGAATTCACTTATCCTGTGTCATTAGTGAGTTGTAAGTCCTCTCTGGGAGCTGTCTGTGAAAGACTTTCGTAATCTGGGTGATTTAGAAATGGTGAAGCTGACTGGATTTGTGGTGTAATTTTCAGGACATTTCAACACTCTGCACTCAAATAATGATGAATGTACCACAAGTCTCATCTTGAATCAACAAAAGTTGCTGCTTGATAATGCGGAGATAAATGCTCAAACATGCCATGTCTGACAAGAGGCTGTGTTTTTCATTCTGGTGTTTTGGGTGTTTTAATCTGTAAGTTCATTGATTTCAGATTTCCATGGAAAATGCTTCTCTACGTCCACTGGCAATGTTCTTTAAATTAAATGAATCGATAACCCCAGGCTTACAGTTGTACCTTTTTCCTCCCAATAGGGCCACCCTCTATGTAGGAAAGTATTCCACAAGTCTCTATGCATCTCCCTCTCTGGTGCATGATGGAGTCACTGTTGTGGTGAGTAAAGCATCAGAATTCTTTCAGTTTCTTTTCAGGCCTGTGTCTGGCTGAGCACTGTAGTGGAGCTCTGTAATTTGGTTGTAGACAAACAATACCAAATAAAAGGAGTGAATATTTTTGCTAGTGCACATGCATCTGCTTATCTTATACCAGGGGTCGGCAACCCGCGGCTCTTTCACCTCTCGGGTACGGCTCCGTAGCTTTTCAAACTAATCAAAATAACTTTGCGGTGGCCGACGGGTGCACCACAAGGTGCTTATTTACTCACATTGGAAGCACTTCGGGAGTTAAACCAGCTTTCACCTGAATGATGTGGGTACACCTCCAAAAATGCTCTTTTAGGGTTGAAAATTACATAAATGAAAATTAACAGTCACAGGTGTGGGCAGATATTTATTTGGTGTGGGCGGGGTGATTTTGTGTGTGTGTCCACAAGAAAACACACACAAAAACACCCCGGCCACACCAAATAAATATAAAAGAGCCCTAAAAGAGCTCATGGCAAGCAGCAGCGCAGCGAGAGAGATTTTTTCCGCCGCCGGGGTTTGTAATCCAGGAACGGAAATCACAGCTGAAGTAAGACGGTGGATGAGATTTGTTTATACACCGCAATCTCCAAATTAAATAACTCTCCTCCCAGTGACAAAATAAAAGACTGGGTGTGGTTCAGTCTCCACTCTGAGAATGGGTTGGTCAATGCAGTATTAATATTATTTAAAAGAATGTTGAGCAGGCTCCTTCTTAAAATAAATCTTCATATACTTGTCTGTGTTGCAGTCGTTTTTGTAAATTTAAAACTATGACAAAACAATATTAATATAACGAATAAAGAAAAAGATCCCACGTAGGGATGGTGAGGTAGACTACCCAACCCGTTAACACATCCGGCTGCACACCGTCCCTCGCTTCGTGGGATACTTATTCTTTTTCTTTATAAAAATACAAGGAGGACTCAAACACATTCATTCATTTTCTGAACCACTTCATCCTAATTAGGGTCGCGGAGAGGCTGGCAATTTTTATTTATTTTTTTCATTATTTTTTTTTCTAATTTTAATCTAAATGTTTTTGTTGCAAGCAGAATTGTAATTTAATTGTCTCTACAGTCGTTTACATCAATGCAACACATTGTTGTTTTATATTAACATGAAGGAAAAGGGGGAAAACTTTATATGCAGTGTTATTTGATTTTAAATGTCAAAAAAAGATTTGTGGCTCCCAGTGTTTTCTTTAATGTGGAAAACTGGTCCAATTGGCTCTTTGTATGGCAAAGGTTGACGATCCCTGTCTTATACAGTTAGAGTGACCGCGTCCTCACTGTACTGTGTCAATAGTTTGGCTTCAGACATCATCGACTGTCTGCGTTGTGCAGGTGGAAGTCCATGTTTGGATTGGATCAAAGGCTTTGACAAGAAAAATAACAGAAGTGTCGATCATTTATGGACTGGTGGTGAACCTAAATTTTTCTTTAGAAATTTCTGTGACTACTCAGTGCACGATGTTATTTTGTTCAAATGCCAGTATAGCTGACTATTTCCGTTTAGCTTTGTTTACATGTTTGAGCAGATTCGTGCTTGCTTTGTGGTTATTATAGTCATGTCCAATATGAGCTCCAATTTTTGATAGCATGTAAATTTTACTTGAATTTTCTGAGTTCAGATAGAAAAGCAGGATGAATAAATCCTGCTTGTTCTGAGCAAATAGTAGCTGGTAAGGTTTAAAAAAAAAAAAACAACACAATTTTTTTTATTTTTTTAAGTAATTGAGGTTATAACCTCTCCATGTACTTCACTTTTCCTTTTACTTGATGTACGTTTACATGAAACAGTAAGGTTTAATAGTAAATCAGAAAACATTTTCTCTCTAAATATAGAATATTAAATATGAAATAATGCATGTTGCTACCGACCTTATTGAGAGCCACACTCCAACCCAAACGAACTCCGCATCTTGGGATAGAAAATATGTTAATCCTGAAAGGTTTAATCTTTTGTTTGGCCAAAATTATGTCATGTCCAGCACCCCCTGGTGGGGAAACTTTCACAAGCAAACATTTTTCAATATTTTTCAAAATTCAAAACTTAAGTTGTGAAAGATTGCAAAAAGACAAAACATAATGGGGGAAAAAACTGCAGTCGCAGTTGGATATAATCCCAGACTTTTCAGAACAATGCTTGAAAAAAGATATACAGGGATCCCTCATCCCTCGCTACTTCGTGCTTCAATTCATGCCGTTTCAGTGCATCGTTTTTTTCCCCCAAAAAATATTCATTGAATTAAAAAATAAGGAAATTAAGGAAGAATGGAGGAAACATTAAGGAAAATACCACAAAAACAAGGTCAATTATGCAAAAAAAAAAAAACCCAAAACCACCCATCAAAACTAGTTACATTGTTGTGAGGCGCGCATCTGAGTGTGTGCATGTGCATGCGCATCTGTGTGTGTCTGTGTGAATTTATATTTTATTTACATCTTATGCATTATTTTTTATTGTTTAATTGTTATTATAAGCATTTATAGCATTGAATATGTATTTATTGATATTATATACATATATACATGTACGTATAAGAGTAGGCTGCAAAGTCGTCAGCGTGTTTCTGTCCCTTGCTATAAAGGGTTGTGACAGGAAGGGCATCCGACGTAAAAACCTCTGCCAAATCAAATGTGCGATTCTGATGATTCGCTGTGGCGACTCCCGAGTAAAAAAAAAAAGGGAAAAAAGCCAAAAGGAAGACAATATACATGTACGTATACGTCGGGTTGGGGGAGGAGTGGTTATCCTACTTCGCGGATTTCGATGGTTGCGTGGGGATCTCAGTCCCAATTAAGTGCGGAAAGTGAGAGATCCCTGTGTATGGATTAGAATCCCATTTTTGTTGTTTTTTTTTTTTAACAGCAACATTAACACAACGTCATAGTTAAGGTCTGTAATTGGTTGTTGTCATGGTTATAGAAAAATATTTTTTTCCCCTAAATTCTAAAATAATTGACTGTAAATAATTGAAAGGCTCAGCATCATAACCTGGGAAGCCACAAATTTGTGATTTTCAGAAAAACACAAATATGGTTAAATCATATTAATTACATGATTTGGAATTTTAGCTGTAAAAAAGCTGAAGCTGTCCACTTGGGGGGGGGGCACTACCTCATTATTCATGTTGAGATTTATCAGGTTATGCCACAAAGTCCCTCAATTATTACTTTGATTCAGTTAATCTGTAACCTGATTAATCAAGAAATGTTTTTAATGTATTATGTATGGTATTTTAAAATTATTTCCTTGCAGTCTATCGCCATAGTGACAAACTCTTAAATATATCGATGTAGGCACTGCCTGAAAATGGAGCTCTAAAAAAAAAAAGTATATCTCTATTGATGGGTGTCTGAGTCTGTGTGTTTATCCCTGGAGTTAGCTTCGACTTTCCCTGGAAAAAACAAATAAGTAATTCTCTCCTGACTAAAGTCTGGAGTGAAAGTAGGAACGGGTAACACTGGCACACATGGGCACAGAGTGGTATAACCATCCAAGCCATGGCTATGGTTTTTGCAACTTTATTTCAGTACTTTGCTCAAATACCAAATTTAGAGTAGACAAATATTTGCTGATTGTTCCACTCCCTGGAACTCTGCAATGTTGATTTGTATTTTGCATGCCGTGTATGTTTTTAAACCGTTTTTTGAAGTGTGTAATTCATGACAGTTTTTGGCTTGTTTGTTAATTTTCAGCATTTGAGTTACTGAATCAACTATATTTAGGATTCGCTTTATTGTGAAACAGAAGTAGGATATCAAGTGCATATCTAAGGATATCCAAGAAAGAAAAACATTTTTGTCAGAGACTTATCATTCATTTAAGACTGTGTCACTTTCAAACCCCGAAAATGTTATATAAGCCAGTTAATATTTTATCAAAGTATCTCGAAATAATATGTATCAGGAAATCACCATACAGGCAGTGAGTGTGGTTCAAACATGGACATAACACTTCCAGTGTCCTTATTGTTCATAATACATTCCACTTTGAAAACATACTTCAATAACTAAACCATTTCTTTGTATACTGAAGAAATGTGCCACTGCCTTGTTGCCACACTGGTGAAAGCTTAGATTGCTATCTTTCTCAGCACTCACATTACTGACAAGATGCTGAACTACATACAACACCTTTGCTGATAATAACATGTCTCATTAATGTTATTTTTAATTATTTGTGTTTCTCAGCCACGTGGTAGCACTTTCCCAATGTTGGAGGGTCCGAGTATCCAGGAGGGCAACATAGAAGAGGGCCAAGAGTGTGTCATCACTCCTAGCACCAGTGTCAAATTTGGTGCATCCCTGAAGGAGCGGAACCGTGTCAACTACATGAGGAACTACCTCCTACTTATAGGTATCTTTTATATAAATACTGATATTAGTTGGTTGTATTCGGCCGAATCATGCATGTCAAATGTTAGGAAGTATGACTGCAGTGAAAGTAAGCCAGCTATCCATCACTGAAGAAGCATATTCATGAGCCATGACTTTAGGGAGATGTCCATGCTCTTTCTCACTTTGGTTGCTAAAATACAGCAAGGTCGAAATAGCACCATTCAGAGCTCATTCTCACATGTTTTCAAAGACAGAATTATGCCCTTGACACTAGGGGAACCCAAACTAAAACTTCCTGCAAATTTAGAATTCAGATGTTACTCTGGCTTGTAGGGGGAATGCAGCTGTTGTGTTGCTGTTTTCTACTTTTGGAAGCATTCTATAATAAATTAATACTTTTTATTGTCTATTTATATATTTTAAGAATGCTTACTAAATAATATGTTATGTGAAACTAGTTATTTAAATTATTTATACCCCAGAGGCATGTTTAATACAGTGTGGTCATGCTGCCCTCTGGTGGATGTTCATTCGGCTCTGAGTTTTGCTTTATTTCTTGACTGTTATGATGTCATTTCTAAAATATTCCTGAGAATTGTAGATGCTAACAGCACTGTGAGTGTTGGCTTTGTAAATGTTGGGTAAAGGTCCGTACTCTGTAGATTTGAATATGTCCATGGAGCGATTAGGCAACTCGTGTGATATACTCGTGTGGTACTTGAGCTTTAGTGTATTACACATATTACACTAAAGTTCGAGTACCTTCTAAATATAATACCACATGAGTTACCTAATCTGTTTCCTATTCAATGTTTAATTCCAACCTGCAGGCTGGCAGTGTGCAATCTTATTAATCGCAATTATAATAGTATGAGGAGTTTATATGTCTTTTTATTAGCCAAAGAGTCTGACTCTTGTTCATCATAATTATGGATTTTGTCCTGATTGGACATGTATTCCACTAAATGCAAAGGTTAACTTCTCTGTTTTCTTCACTGCTCCACAAAAGAATGTAAATCTTCTTCTTTTCCTTTCGGCTGTTCCCTTTTTATCAGCGAATCATCGCATGTTTGATATGGCATGGGTTTTTACGGCGGATGCTCTTCCTGACACAACCCTTTAGCAAGGGACAGAAACTCGCTGACAGCTATGCAGCCTACTCTTTACAAAAGTCAGCCATGGTTCTTTTACATGAACCTCACCAGAGACAGAGAGAGACATGGCCGGCCTTTGATAACACAGTGAGCTGCACTGCGGAGACAGTGACCAACCTTGTGGAAAGTGGGGCTTGAACCCCCAACCTTGGGATCAGTGATCCAGCACCTTACAACCAGACCACCATTGCCCACATTCTGAATCACATCATTTTTAGTAATAGTAATAATAGATAATTACAAACAACTGTGAAGAAAGAAAATGAAATCAATGCCTTTAAGTGAAAGTGAATGAAATACAGAGAAAAAAAAATCACCAGACAGATACTGCGGCTTCGCCCCCATTAGCCACATAACATTTTTAGTAGTTACTTGGCCTCCTTTTCTCTTGGTTCCCCACTGCTAACTTCACTGATACACACACACCCACACACTGTGTCTTTGGGTTGCCAAACCTTTAGTTTGGAATGGGATTGGGTTTTAATCTCATCCGCCATATTAAATTAAACTTCAAATACAGGCCAGCAGAGGAATAATTTTCTGAGGAATGGGCACCACATCTTTCACTTGAATCGCTGACACCATCCCAGTTGCCTCATACGAGTTTGATTTTGTGTTCCATGTTCTCCCTTTAATCAGCCTCCCTCCAAGCATGCTTACATCATCTTTTGAGCTGTTACTGCAACATGAACACAATGCATCTCTTAAGCGTCTTTGCAAAAATGGGTGGGTTTTTTTGTTGGTGTTGTTTTGTTTTTTTTGTTTTTAAACTTTCCAACTGGAGCAGTGCACAAACAACTTCAGCATCCTTTTAACTTCTAACACGCAATAGCTTCGTTTTCAAGATGATGCTGTTTGTCACATAACTGGTGGGTTGTTTTTTTGGGGGTGGGGGGGGGGGGTGAGGGTGGAACAGGATTCAAGTTGAAACAGAAAAAATGACAAATTTATTCATTTCTCAAATAAACCGTTTACAATGATGTTTGAATGTTCCTCACCAAAGTACACCGTATGTGATAGCTGCGTCCAGTATGTTCAACTTGCAGTTAAATCATCTCTTTTATATTCATGCATATTTGTTTTTTTGCAGTGTGCTGCTACACTGTCTTCATACATACTTCTCTGGCACTACTAACTTCCTCTTATAGTACCTTAACTTCTCTCTTTGCACTTTCTTCAAGTCAACAAACATATCGCTCAACATTCTCAGAGCAAATCCAGTATACCATCTACGGGTCTCTTTTACAGGCATGAACCATACAGCCGTTCTCAGATTACCACCTTTCCTCTCATCCTGGATTCTATTACTCTTTTTCATAATTTCACAGTGTGCTGATGTTTCTGTGTTTACATTTAAATAGTTCTTCATTTCCCACTTGTCATACATTTACAAACTGAGAGTTTAACACAACTTCTTGTGTCCAAGCTTTTGTTGTTTGAGTGGTCACTGTACCGGAACTTGCTGACTGAAATTAATGACAACCAAGCGTTTCATTCATATGTATCCAGGGATGCGTCACTTTCCACAGTTAATGGGGACCGAGGACCCCCCATGTGACTGTCGAATTCCGCGAAGTAAGATCGACCCCCTGACTCACATATCCATACATGTACATGTGTATATAATATCAATAAATACATATTCAACGCTATAAATGCTTATAATAACAATTAAACATTCAAAAATAATGCATAAGATGTAAATAAAATATAGATACATATACATTTTTATGTGAGGTGCGCATCTGAGTGTGTGCACTCGCATCTGTGTGTGTGTGTGTGTGTGTGTGTGTGTGTGTGTACGCACACGTGCACACACTCAGACGCGCACCTCACATAAAACGTGCACCTTACTACTGGGACACCACTTTCCTGCGTGTGTGTGTGTGTGTGTGTATGTGTACACATACATACAGTTATGTTCAAAATAATATCAGTCAGACATCCCTAACCTGATCAGTGTTTTTGGTAGAAATTCTATGGCTATGTGGCAAATAAATTACTATCAGGTTAAATTACTATCAATGAGGAGCTAGTCTATCAGCAAAAGCTAGTGCAAGTCCAACTGTTGGAAAAAAAAGATGTGCTGAAGAGGTCAGAATTTACCAAGGAGCACATTGACTGGCCTAAAGAGAAATTATGCAACATTTTGTGGACTGATGAGAGCACGGTTGTTCTTTTTGGGTCTAGTGGCCGGAGACAGTTTGTCAGACGACCCCTAAACACTGAATTCAAGTCACAGTATACTGTGAAGACAGTGAAGCCTGGTGATGCAAGCATCACGATATGGGGTTGTTTCTCATACTACGCTGTCGGGCCTATTTACCACATTCCAGGGATCATGGATCAGTTTGAATCCATCAGAATACTAGAAGAGGTCGTGCGGTCTTACGCTGAAGAGGAAATGCCCTTGAAATGGGTTCCAACAAGACAACAACCTCAGACACACCAGTAAACAGTAAACTGGCAACATCTTGGTTCCAGACCAACAAGATTGACGTTATGTAGCAACGGCTACATAAGAAATGCAGTTTCTGAGGCAAATGCAAGAAACAGAAGAACTGTGGAATGTAGTCCAACCATCCTGGGCTGGAACCAAGCCTTGACAGTTGACGCAACCCTATGGTCAGTCCTGCACCCGGTCGGCATTATTTCGAAATCCGCGAATATTGAAACTGCCGCGTACATATTTCACTTCCACGTTGCAGTGTGTGATACCGCGCACTGCCGAAAATGGGTCCATGTCTTAAACAAAAACAGCCAACACGGCATGGGTACATGCCAAACGTTCAGAAAATATTTGTTTAACGACGATTTTGAAATACTAAACATCAAGGATGATGCTATGTTAGTAAAATAAGATGCAATATTTGCTACAGGTATATCGTACAAATTAGGGAAGAAGTTATTCTACATTTATTAATTAATACCTTGTGAATTATCAAAATAATGATATAGCAACAAAATAGTTACAGGTATTAATGTTAGCAGTTAGTGAGCGTTACAGTTAAAGGTTCAAGTTGGTGCTACTATTGTTTGATATTTATGCTGATTAATGTGTTATTAATGTAACAAATGCATGTTGATGTATTAAAAGTATTCCAGCAGTTTTATGAGGTATTGTTTTCGAGTCCCACTCTCCACAAGGTTGTCACTGTGACCCCCACCCCCCCCAGTGCGGCTAAATGGGTTATCAAAGGCGGGCCATGTCTCCCACTGTCTATGGTGAGAGGCATGTAAAAGAACCATTGCTGACTTTCGGAAAGAGTAGCTGCAAAGTCGTCAGCGTGTTTCTGTCCCTTGCTATAAAGGGTTGTGACAGGAAGGGCATCCAACGTAAAAACCTCTGCCAAATCAAATGTGCGATTCTGATGATTCGCTGTGGCGACTCCCGAGTAAAAAAAAAAAAAGGGAAAAAAGCCGAAAGGAAGACAGACAGACAGAATTTGTACGTTAGGAGCAGTTTTGTTTTCTCAATTAATCTAAGGCCTAAATTTGTTCTCTTCTCCCCACAACCTTTTAAGGTCATCATGAGATGCCTCCTGAGGCTCACAAGAAGATTCTGGAAAAATTTCCTGAAGGTTTTCCTCGTCAACCCACGGTCATCCCTCCTGCAACAAAGAAAGCTATTGAGGAGGTAAGGATGCTGCTTGTGGTCATTCTGTGAGCCATTTTTGAAAGCCATATGATTATAATGGTATACTTCACAAATGTGCATTCAAATAGAGGCTATCAAATAATGTTTGTTTTATACTTATTGATCAGTTCACCCATTTTTCTCTGCACAATGAAGAAGGTAAATGAAAGTGGGATGGAGGATAGCAGGACATTGCCCCCTCCTGTCCATTCTCTCCAGGAGAAGGAACCTCGTCCAGCCCGCTCTGAAGCTCCTGTGGATTCCATGCTCAAAGACATGGCCACCATTATCTTCAGTACTTTTCTCCTGGCTGGCTGGGTAGCATTTATTATTACTTACCCCAAGGTAAGAGAAAGTAAATAATAATAAAAAAAAAAAAACAATATATCTATGGGATCCCTCATTTTCTGCGGATAATTGGGACGGAGATCCTCCCGCGACCACGGAATTCCGTGAAGAACCCCCCCCCCCCCCCCATCAACTGACGTATACATACATGTATGTGTGTATAATATCAATAAATACACATACGTGCGCGCACACACACTCAGATGCGCACTTCATAAAAATGTAAGTAGTTTTGATGGGAGGTTTTGGGCTGTTTTTTTTGTTTTGTTTGTTTTGGGTTTTTTTTTTTTGTTTTTTTTTTTGCATAATCGGCCTTATTCTTGTGGCATTTTCTTTAACCTTTTCCCCTGTTCTTTCTTAATTTCCTTACTTTTTAATTCACTGAAAATTTAAAAAAAAAAAATTGCGATGCACTGAAGCCGCATGAATTGAAGCACAAACTAGCGAGGGATCCCTTTGTGTACTTGTGTGTGTATATTCTTTTCCTTCTGGCTTTTCCCTTCAGGGGTTGCCACAGCGAATCATCTGCCTCAATCTCACCCTATCCTCTGCGTCTTCTACGCTTACTTTAACTACCTTGATGTCCTCCCGACTCTACTTCTTCAACTATATGTGTGTGTGTGTGTGTGTGTGTGTGTGTGTATGTATTGAAATATGGTGTATTTGAGAACATTCTTTGTCCAACTAACAGGACACTTTAAGTCCAATGTTTAAATTTGCCTTGACTCAAGAGCAGCTAGCTACAATCCCAACTAAGACCTTCCTGCAGGAACCATCCAAATTTACTGATTCTGTGACATTTCCATGAATATGTATAAGAATGTACACATTACTTACTGACAGCAGGCACTTCGACAAAACCTGAATCAGCTGTTCGATGTCATCAAAATTTCACTGGTAGATTCGGGGCCTAAAAACACGGCAAAATTTGAGCGATCTGTTTTGAAATGTACTATTTTAAACTCGAATACAGGGATCCCTTGCTACTTCATGCTTCAATTAATGTGGCTTCAGTGCATCGTGTTTTTTTTTTTAATAAATGAATAAATAAATATTCATCGAATGAAAAAATGAAGGAAGCATAGGTGGAAAAGTTATGGAAAATGTCACAAAAACAAGGCCAAATATGTGGGGAAAAAACCCTAAACCAACAAAAAACAACCCAAAATCTCCCATCAAAACTGGGTACATTGTTGCATCTGTGTCGCAAGCGCATCTGCCCACGCACGTATGTATCTGTGCCGTCTTCTTCTCATGCAATACCATCTGTATGTGTGTGTACAGACGCTCTCCAGCTTACTAACAAACAAATTTATCTAACAACGACCGTCCCGAACCGAACTCGTAAGTTGTTAGAGGGCATTCTTCAGAGGGGAACTTATGTTTAAACCTTGTATAAGTAACCTACACGAGTTTGTATACACTCTTTCTCTCTCTCTCTCTCTCTCTCTCTCTCTCTCTCTCTCTCTCTCTCTCTCCATAATCATCTGTACCAATATTATTATGTCCCATGTTTAAACTCCTGGTTCCTCTCAAGCACAGCACAGCGGATCCGATCAGATTTACAGAGTTTCACTCTTATCCAGTTCATTATAGTACTGGAGTCTTCTTCTTTGAAAGTTTTGGCAGCAGTTCAGAAATGTATTGGTTCTGCTTTTCTTCCAGGTGTAAAGCATGTATCAGCCACGCCCGCCCCCCTCTGCTGGAGCCTAGTATTAAGTGTACCTCAGGATAATGTTTAATCATATTCTATACTTATAATTTATGATCTATCGTTCTGTAGATTTTATTCCATTTCTACTTGTTCTTCAATTTCATTTCATTTTCACTTTCGACCTTGGGCATGTTGGTATCTCTGGATGTTTGCAAAACGAATGTTGGTAAGTTGGGGAGCATCTGTATTTTATATTTTATTTACATCCTATTTTTTTTTAATGTTTAATTGTTATTATAAGTATTTATAACATTGAATATGTATTTATTAATATTATATACACATACATGTACGTATACATGAGTTGGGGCTTGGGGGGGTGATCCTACTTCGCGGATTTCGATGGTCCTGTGGGGATCTCGATCCCAATTAACCACGGAAAGTCAGGGATCCTTGTACTTTAATTTAGGTAACTTTTTAACTAAAATTTGGCTGTTATCTACCCAGTTTAACAAATACAGTCAGTCTACCGAAACATGTCTAATATCTTGATTTTGAAATACTTTTCAAGTCTCTTGCATGGTGTGTGTGTGTGTGTGTGTGTGTGTGTGTGTATATATATATATATATATATATATATATATATATATATATATATATATATATATATAAGAATAAACTGCTTCACAGCTTAAGCAGATGGTTTCCTGTAGGCTTATCCAGTTTAATTTAGAATCAGATATTTTAATGATTCCATTTATTAATGCACGTTTTAATGTTTGTTTTGTTTGTAAGAAGTTCATGGCCCAAAAGATTGTGAAAATTAAATCATCACATGCCTGGCCTTCACACAGAGCATGCAGAGGCAACAGCAGCTGCAGCACCAACAGTTCCAGAGGCAAATGGAGGAGAAGTTGGAGCTACTACAAAGGCAGCAGCTGCTCTTCCAGCCACCTGGTGACCTACTGACCGACGGTGATTTCCTGGAAGTGGCACGTGGCCGTGCTGAGAGCTCTGACCAAAGCAGCGCGAATGTCACACCACGTGCTTCCAATCATTCTAACCATTCTCATTCAGAACCAGGGGGATCTGCAGCTGAGCATGATGAGGGAGGTGAGCATGACTGCAGTCTGTTATGTTTGTATATTTCTTTCTGCTTTGAGGATGATTCGTGTTGTTAGTTTTTTTTTTTTTTGTATGATTTGTTTGATTCTACTGAATCTTGTTTTCTCTGTTCAGAGGATGACTCCAGTTTTGCTCGAGTTGGAAACATCACTTTTAATCCAAAGAATGTTCTGGGTCATGGTGCTGAGGGCACCATTGTGTACAGGTAATTACTGATTGTGCTGTTTTTGTTAGTGTATAAACTGCTGCCTTGTGTTTGATACTTTAAAGCCGGAGTCCCCAATCTTTTTCATGCAGGGGCCACATGACTTTTTCCCTTCTCTGATGGGGGGCCGAGATCAGTTTGTAAAAGAAAAAGTATGACGATCACAGGGATGCCTAAACATAAACATTTATTGTTTTCCAGTAAGCCACGCATAACCAAATATTATTAACCCTTTCCGGGACCTTCATAGAGAAAAGTCAGGAAATAAATAATAAAAGAAACACTGCTTGCTATCAGTTGAGCAACCCGAAAGCTACTCGAACAGATGACTGGTTCAGCCAAGCCTGGCGAACAAATGTATTCTCCTGAGCTAAGGGTCCACTTTTTAGCTTTGGGAGTTTGTCTACTCACATTTGGCCTTGCAAGCGATCATACTCGTCTTTGGGTTCAGAGTGTCGGCGCAGACTGGGTTCTTTGAATATCGCCACCACCGCTTGACAGATGAGACAAACAACCTTTACTTTTTCATTGAACAAAAAATAATTGTTTGTCCACTGCAGGTTAAATACCCTGTATTCTGAATCAATGTTTCTCTTCCATAACCTTTTCACCATTATTCCCTTCTAGTTTGGGGGGGGGGGGTTGTTTGGGGGGTGTTCAGATAGGGGCGCAGAGGGCAGAAGAGTGGAATAGCGTGTCATGTTCTAGGTGTGTATTAGGCTTGATCGCGTGGCCAGACTAAAAAAAAGTAATTGTAATGCCTCTCTGGTATTGTTCAGGGGGCCGGGCCAAATGTGGAGGTGGGCCGTATCCGGCCCGCGGGCCGTAGTTTGGGGACCACTGCTTTAAAGTATGTGCTTCTTTGTTTTTAATTCTTTATTTTTTGCTAGGGGACATTTTGATAACAGGCAAGTTGCAGTAAAGAGAATTCTCCCGGAGTGCTTCAGCTTTGCAGACCGGGAGGTGCAGTTGTTGCGTGAGTCAGATGAACACCCCAATGTCATCAGATACTTTTGCACAGAACGTGACCGTCAGTTCCAGTACATCGCTATCGAGCTGTGCAGCGCTACTCTACAGGAGGTGTAGTACACATTGCACTACTTTTACATTGTCGATTTAAAATAAAACATAAAAATAGTATAGACATTAGGTCCAGTGCTCTAATACTTTGTTGGACTACATTTAACTTTGATCACAACATTTCTTCAAAGTGTGCGTGTGCGTGTGTGTGCGTGTGTGCGCGCGTGTTTGTGCGCGTAATATATATATCTGCTCTCTCACACACACACACACACACACACACACACACACACACACACACAGTTACACACTTATGTCTGTCTGTCGACTATAGAATTGAACAGGTCATCATTTGTACACACACAAAAAACTTCCTGCTTTGTACAGTTTAATCCCAGAAAATTAATGAGCATTAACATTTTCCTCTCTGAAGCACATTGTGTGTGTGTGTGTGTGTGTGTGTGTGTGTGTGTGTGTGTGTGCTGTATTTTCCAGACTATGCGTCACACATAACGTGCTTCAGAGAGGAAAATATGTATGCTCATTAACTTTCTGATATTAAACTGCACAAAGTACAAGTAATATTGGCTAAAAAAATGTACAATACAGAAGAAAAAACATATATAAGTCGTACTGGACTATAAGTCACAAACTCATGGAAACTGTCTACCTTGGCTTGGAAATCTGCTGGCAGTTTTTGTGACATTGTGGTTCTTGCTGTGATAGAGAGGCGGTTGTGTTGCATGAAGCAGTAACACCAAGAAAAGTTCTCACGCAACGTCATTTATATGCATCTTGACAACTACCTGGACGTGGAGACACAACTGCACTGTTGACAAGCCTCTGCCTGAGGCATATTGCTCAAGCATCCATGTGCGAGCTCGTTCCTCTAGCTGTGGCCATCTAGCTTTTAGCTTGCAATTAGCTTGTTTTGTTTTTTTTCATTGCAGTAATAGTAAGCTCCTTTCTTCTCCAGTCCCTCGCAAGTTTCTCGTTCACTCCAAACTTTCTTTCTGCTGCTCGATTACTATTTTCTGTTGCATATTTCACTACTTGCAGCTTGTAATCCGCAGAATAGGATTTTCTTTTCTTCAGTGGTACAGGATGCGGAGCAGGTACCTGGTACCCAAGCCTAGAGTGCCGTCTTGTGGTTGTAAGTGTAAAAATAACAAACGTGAAATTATGTTTGTTATTATTATGACAAACATAATTATATGTAACAATTTCACATATAAGTCGCTCTGGGGGTATAAGTCGCACAATCAGCCAAAGTATGAAAAACAGTGCGACTTATAGTTCAGAAAATACGGTACAGTATGCCCTTGACTATTTACGGTTTTGCACCCACGGTTTGAGCATTCGCTGACTGCCAAGCAACCGGCATGTGATTCAAATTCAGCCAATTGCTGTCCTCCTTTCTCCTGATTGGTTGAGCTGATGTCCCGCCCCTTTTTTCTCATTCGCACACAAGTTGTCAATGAGCCTCTTTTTTTGTGTGTTTTAATTACCATTTAAGCTCTATGATACCACTCAAACGCTGTGCGTCTTCTCTGGCTAAGCGATAGAAAACGCTGGATGTCTCTTCTGAAGAAATAAGACTTTCTCCTGAGAAACAACGGTTTTCTCTGAACTGTTGTATTAAAATCTTTTTCAATTATTATTCCAGTACAGTACCTAAGTTCATGTTTATGCCTGAGATTTTATGTTCTGTAGCATGTTTAACAAACGATACCAAAAGGATAAACTTTATTACAGTACTTTTCAAGTCATTTTACATTGAAGTTGGAGTGACGTCTTCAAGATGGCGCTGCCCAGAGAGCGACATCACGGCGTTCTCAGAGTCAAATTGTTTCTTTGTTCGTTTTATTTGTTGTTTTGTTTGTTCATGTTTTGCACGATGCTCGTCTACGACTGGTCGACTCTACTACAGCTATAAGATTGGAGTATCTTCGGATGTGTAAGCATGAGCTAACATGCTATAAGCAGAGCTAACATGCTATGGTAGGCAGCTCAATGCGAGCCGCATCCCAGCTAATAAAGAAGCCCAGGCGGGAAGGGGACGAACGATGACTCCGGCGCTTGGGATTGCAGGGAATGAAGGCTGGTATAATTGCCTTATCGGGTGTACTCTCCTCGAGCCATGTTTCACAGAAACACAGTCCTGTAGATCCCTCTGCGCTGCAATCTGAGCATGAAGCTCGTCCATCTTGTTTCGCAGGGACTGAACATTTTCAAGCAGTATGGCCGGAAGTGCTGACCAAGCACCGGAGAATCTGAGAACTCCGCCTGGGCTTATTGTTAGCATTGAGCTCCCATAGCATAGCATAGCATAGCAGCTCACGATAGAAGTTGTTGCGTGCTTAGTTGCCCAAAGCTGAAGCTGCTCATAGCTGTAGCAGGGTCGACCGATCATAGACGAGCATAATGCAAAACATGAACAAACAAAACAAATTAAAACAAACAAAGAAACAATTTGACTCTGAGAACTCCGCGACGTTGCTCTCCAGGCAGCGCCATCTTGGAGACATCACTCCAAGTTCAATATAAAAGGACATGAAGCGTAATAAAGTTTATCCTTTTGGTATCATTTGTTAAACATGCTACAAAACATAAAATCTCAGCAACAAACATTCTCAGAATTAACTTAGGTACTGTACTGGAACAATAATTGAAAAAGATTTTAAAACGAGTGCTTTACAACAGTATATGCTGTATAATGTTTATATTTTATCATCAATAAAAATAAGAGTAAAAATTGAAAGGTTTTTCTTAATCATTACTATATTTTACTACATTATTACTGTATTAATGAGTAAAACAGTCCATAGAATGTGTTTAAGAAGCATATTTTAGCGCATGCAATAGATACATAGTATTTTACTTCCGGCTGCTCATTCGTGCATTTTTTACTTCCGGGTACAGAAATCGCGGATTATCTCGATTTGCGGAAGGGCTCGAACCGAACCCCCACGAATGTCGAGGGCCTACTGTATATAAATTGCATAATTACGACACATATCGCCTACCAACAAACAATTGCTTATGCAGAAGTCTTATAGATGAAGACATCGCGACAGTCAGTGGAATAATGCTAAAATGCTAAAGTATTACGCCGTCGACACGTCTGACCATTTATAGATATTTATGCAGTTTAACGTCACATTAAGACAAAATGCCAGGGTCTTTTTGTTCTAACTGAATCTAAAGATATCCCTTCTTTAACGTCTTTACAACTTAATCTCTGTCCTGTCTAGTGTGTTCTTTGGGCTTCATGTTGCTGCTTTTTTATTAATGTTTTCAAACAAATCTCTGAGGGCTTCATAGAACAGCTATAAGTACACTGAGACTAGATTACACACAGATGGACTCTGTTTACTGAGGACTTTTGAAGGAATTTTATTAATTTATTTTATATATTTTATTATAAAGAGGATTTTATTTAGGGGTATCACAGTAAAGGGGGTTGATTACAAATGCACCCACACTTTTCAGGGATTTTTTTTTTGGAAATAACATGACAAAATGTGGAACTGTTCAAGGGATATGAATACTTTTGCAAGCCTCTGTGTGTGTGTGTGTGTGTGTGTGTGTGTGTGTGTGTCAGTTCAGAATGACACTGAAACCCAATAAATACACCACCAATCTGACTCACACAAAATAAAAAACACACACAGTTTACCTCAGCTAGGCAAACAAACTCTCACTGAGCAGAACAGTGACAAAAATCCACAATAATATGAAACATGAACTCATTTAATGAATGCGGAAATTTGTGAATGAGGTGCACGGAAAGAAAACTGAGTGTTAACCTTCCCTACTTTCAATCCAGAACCTAGTTAGGTTACCCTGGGGAGCCTTTATTTACTAAAGAAGCCATGTAATACTTACAAGCACCAGCCTCGGACCAATATCAATAGATGTCTCTTAGGAGCACCACTTTTAGGCAGTGCATAAATCTCTATATACTGTAGATTTTAGAACAGTGGTTCTTAACCTTGTTGGCGGTACTGAACCCCACCAGTTTCATATGCGTATTCACTGAACCCTTTTTTATTGAAAAATATGATTTTATATAACATATATATGTTTTCACTGCGGCACCAAACTGAACTGTGCATTACCATCACTGTGTTCAAAGAACAAAATCAACACAATACATGAACTCCACCCATCAAAACTACTTACATTTTTATGTGAGGGTGCGCGCGCGTCTGTATTTGTGTGTGTTTATATTTTATTTACATCTTGTGCATTATTTTTGAATGTTTGTTATTATAAGAATTTATAGCATTGAATATGTATTTATTGATATTGTATACACATAGACATGTATGTATGTCAGTTAACGGGGGTTGATCCTACTTCGCAAATCATGCAGATAGGAAGCTGACTAGCATCACGTTTCGTTATATATGTGAATCCATGTTGTACATATTTGTTCGACCACTTTCTTTTTTTGCTCAACATAGTAAGAATTAAAAGGTTCATAAAATCATACGACAGTCATAAGTCGACTACTGAGCACACCAAATTTCCTGCAGCACAGATTGGTCGAGCAATGTAGCATGATCACCTGCAGCCAGTGATGGCCAAGCGGGGCATGTTGTCATGAATATGAGTCGGGTGTGTGTCTTGACCTCCGCCGAGCCCCTGAGACTGACTCACCGAACCCCTAGGGTTCGATCGAACCCAGGTTAAGAACCACTGTTTTAGAACTTTGTGATTCGATGTTAAATTGTTTAAACTTCACTATACCTGTAGTGTGTGTGTGTGTGTGTGTGTGTATTCTTAGTGTTTTATTTTTCTTGACAGTATGTTGAACAGAAGGATTTTAATCGCCATGGGCTGGACCCAGTGACCTTACTGCAGCAAACCATGTCTGGCCTGGCACATCTGCATTCACTCAATATAGGTACTCATTACGTAACTCAAGCACATAAAGACATGCAGAATTTTTCCAAACTATACCTTTGGTCACCATGTGCAGCTGTTCAAATGTGCTGTGGAATTTTGTTTTAAGCATAAGATAGGTGGGCTTTTTAATCTAACTGCATATTCATAAATCTCTAATTGTCAATTGACCCTAGGTGTGAATGTATGTATGCACGATGCCTTATAATGGACTGGTGTCTCATCCTGGATGAATTCTCCTCATGGTACTCAGTATTCATGGGATACACTCCAGATGTACAGCAACCCTGACCAGGATATAGCAGTTACTGAAGACAAGAATATATTTATGCTAAACGGGCACCAGACCATCACACCCATATGAGCCTTGTCTGTGCCCTAGGCCTTCTCTCATGACGACAGTGCTTGACATAATGAATGCTCAATGTTGAGAGGGTAAATTCCCATAGCCACATTCAGACTATGAAAACGGTGGAAATTAACATCCCAGTTCAGAGGGACTGAATCTGGACTGGAATGTATAAAAAGCCATTTTGGTGTGATGGTCAAGTGTCCAGGGGACATATAGTTAAAAGCCATATGTATGAACTGCAAACCTGGAAGAATAAGTGATTAAAGAAGTATGTTGGATGTGAAATTAAAAGCAAAAACTATTTCGGAATAATCTTTTTTTTTTTTTTTTTGCTATGAATATTTTATTTCAAGTTTAATAAGGTTGTGCTTGACAATTCAAATGCAATTTATTTGCAGATATCCCAAATGCCTCAGGTTTGACCTGGAATTTTCATGGCTCTGTGTGTGTGTGTGTGTGTGTGTGTGTGTGTGTGTGTGTGTGTGTGTGTGTGTGTGTTACAGTATAGTTTTTACTTCCTTAAGGTTCACCCTTTGTTTTTCTGTAGTTCACAGAGATCTGAAGCCACACAACATCCTGGTGTCCATGCCAAATGCCCACGGGCGTGTTCGTGCCATGATCTCAGATTTTGGCCTCTGTAAGAAGCTAGCTGCAGGCAGGCACAGTTTCAGCAGGAGGTCAGGTGTTCCTGGCACTGAGGGTTGGATAGCACCTGAAGTACTTAGTGAAGATGCCAAGCATAACCCAGTAGGTGCCAGCAGACACATCTGTATCAAATCTAATTATCAGCCAAGGAATTATTTTAAACCTTTACAGGTACAATTCTGAGATTTGCACTAGAACTTGTATCTGTACGTTGTTCAAGGACTTAGAGATACCGGTCAAGTATATTTTAATGACTACTGGAAATGTCAAATTATAATGTTATTTTGTGATCATTAACCAATACAATTTAAAAAAAATCAAATTCAGTGAATACCTCCTAATTTTCTAGTAGCTACCTGTTGTATCACTAAAAAAATATGGTGATCATACCGTGTCCTGCCTGTTTATATGGAAAACAAAGAAAAGTGGCTTGATGTATGCCATCCAATATAATCACATAATCCATCCAATAGGCAACAGATGTTTATGTACAATCATACCATGTTGCTGATTGGCAAGAGGAGAGATATGGATGTATTGAGTGTCATTGCCTTACCATTGTGTAACTATTAATTTGGTGGGGGGTTAGCAGTTTTGAACACACTAGGCCCTTAACTATTTGCAGTTTTGCGCCTGCACATATTCGCGGATTGCCGAGCAACTGGCATGTGATTCAAATTCAGCCAATGGCTGTCCTCCTTCCTGCTGATTTGTTGAGATGATGTATACGCCCCTTTTTCCTCATTCATGCACGAGTTGTCAATGAGACTTTTTTAGTGTGTTTTAATTACCAGTTAAGCTTTATGATGCCACTCAAACGCCGGCTCAGCGCCAGAAAAAGGTAATGATGTTGGATGTCTCTTCTGAAGAAATAAGACTTTCTCCTGAAGAAACGATAGTGTCCTCTGAAGTGCCTGAAGATGAATAATCATCTGAACTGTTGTAAAGCACTGTAATATTAAAGTCTTTTTCAATTATTATTCAAGTTCAGTACCTAAGTTAATGTTTAGAATGTTTGTGTGTGTTTGATTTCTCTCCGCTCAGGCTGAGGGGTGTGGCTGAACTGCTCGGGCTGAATGCAGTGCACACCTGAATTAAGTCCTCTCATCTACTCCCTATAAAAATAAACCGCACGCTGCTTAAGTGCTTCCCCGTTGAATGTGAGGCGCTCTACCGAAAGTAGGCACTTGCTGCAAGTGACACACAGCACTTGCGAGACCGAAGCGCGGCTGATCCAGACTTCCGATCTTTCAAGTGAGCAAGTGATGGTTGAGTACTAAACAAGTATTCAACACGCACTTCCTTACTTGAAAGATCAAAGTTTGGATAAACCGCGCTTTGTCTCAGAAGCTCTGTGTGTCACTTGCGACAAGCTCCGTCACGAATAATAAATCCACTTTGCCATCTCACGCTGCCTCCTGCATTCTGGGTCCAGTATTTAATAATGCAATGCCTCCCTCTAGTGGGCGAATGATCAACCAGAAGTAAAATACTATGTATCTATTACATGCACTAAAGTATGCTTCTTAAACACATTACAGATAGACTTACTCATTAATACAGTATTAATGTAGTAATGATTAAGAAAAACTTTTTAATTTTGTACTGTGATATTTATGAATAAAATATATAACATACAGCATATATATATATATATATATATATATATATATATATATATATATATATATATATATATATATATATATATATATATGGGGCAGTGGTGGTCTAGTGGATAGAACGCAGGATTGCTGATCATAAGGTGGGGGGGGGGGGGGGTCAAGTCCCCACAAGGTTGTCACTGTCCCCCAGTGCAGCGAACTGGGTTATCAAAGGTGGGCCATGTCTCTCACTGTCTATGGTGTGAGCCATGTAAAAGAACCATTGCTGACTTTCGTAAAGAGTAGGCTGCAAAGCCGTCAGCATGTTTCTGTCCCTTGCTAAAGGGCTGTGACAGGAAGGGCATCCGACGTAAAAACCTATGCCGAATCAAATGTGCGAATCAGATGATTCGCTGTGGCAACTCCCAAGAAAAGGAAAAAAGCCGAAAGGAAGAAATAAATAAATATATGTATATAAAATACAGTAATTATATAGTAAAATGTATTAATTATTAAGAAAAACGTAATTTTGTACTGTGATTTATTTAATAATAAAATATATAAACCTATACCGTATACTATCTATGAACAAAATCCTGATCACTCTGATACAGAGACTTTCACTGAACTTGATGAGGACTCTACCCAAGATCCAAAGATTATTGGAGCAGAATCACAGAGGTTTGGAGATATACATTTCTCACTTTTAAATTTAAAATTGCTGATGTCAGAAGTAAAGTAACATAGGCCCATAGATGCATTGAAAGATAGGAAACCATGTACACCCTTTTAAACACTATAACCCTCTTTGACCTCGCGTGACTCTAAAACTTCAAAATCAAGGTTGCAAGCTTTTGAAAAACAGGCGTTGATAGACATAACATTACTTCTGCTATTACTGCAGAACACTCATCAGAAACCATTTTTGGACTTTAAATTTATTCTTACCGTCAAGCTTGAGTGACCTTGAGTATGATAGGGGGAAAATCTATACATACAGTAGGCCCTTGACTATTCGCGGTTTTGCACTCACAGTTTGAGTATTCACGGGCTGCCGAGCAGCTGACACCTCACTCAAATTCAGCCAATGGCTGTCCTCCTTCCTGCTCATTGGTTGAGATGATGTAACTTCCCTTTTTCCTCATTCGCGCACAAGTTTTCAATGAGCCTCTTTTTTCTCGTGTGTTTTAATTACCAGTTAGGCTCTGTGATGACAATCAAACGCTGTGCGTCTTCTCTGGCTAGGTGCGAGAAAAGGTAATGACGTTGGATGTTTCTTCTGAAGAAATAAGACTTTCTCCTGAAGAAACGACAGCTTCCTCTGAAGTGCCTGAAGAGAAATAAACATCTGAAAGCACACTAGTATTAAAGTCTTTTTCAAGCATTATTCCAGTACAGTGCCTAAGTGAATTTTTGTTGTTAGTACTTATGCTCCACAGGCAGGATGTGAGCTAAAAGAAAAGGAGAGATTCTGGAGGGACTTAGATGAAGTGATGCAGAGTACTCCCAGAGGTGGAAGAGTGGTCATTGGTGCAGACTTCAATGGACATGTTGGTGCAGGCAACAGAGGGCACGAGGAAGTGATGGGCAGATTTGGTATCCAGGACAGGAACACAGAAGGAAAGATGTTGGTAGATTTTGCAAAAAGGATGGAAATGGCTGTGGAGAATACTTTCTTCCAGAAGAGAGAGGAGCATAGGGTGACTTATAAAAGCGGAGGCAGGAGCACACAGGTAGACTACATCTTGTGCAGGCGATGTAATTTGAAGGAAGTCAGTGACTGCAAAGTAGTAGTGGGTGAGAGTGTTGCCAAACAGCATACGATGGTGGTGTGCAGGATGGCGTTGATGGTGAGGAAGGTGAAGAAGGCAAAGGCAGAGCAGAAGACAAAGTGGTGGAAGTTGAAAAAGGAAGAGTGTCGTGTTGTCTTCAAGGAGGAGTTGAAACAGGCTTTGGGTGGTCAGGAAGTGCTTCCAGATGACTGGACAACTTTAGCTAATGTGGTCAGGGAGACAGGTAGGAGAGTACTTGGCGTGTCCTCTGGAAGGAAAGTAGATAAGGAGACCTGGTGGTGGAATGAGGAAGTGCAGGAGTGTACAAAGGAAGAGGTTAGCTAAGAAGAAGTGGGACATTGAGAGGACTGAAGCGAGTAAACAGGAGTACAGGGAGACACAGCCTAAGGCGAAAGTAGCAGTGGCTAAGGCCAAACAGAGGGCATATGATGACTTGTATGATAGGTTGGCTAGTAAGGAGGGAGAAAATGATTTATACAGGTTGGCACAGCAGAGAGATAGAAATAGGAAGGACATGCAGCAAGTTAGATTGATAAAGGACAGAGAGGGAAATGTATTGACTGATGACAGAAGTGTGCTGGGAAGATGGAAAGAGTACTTTGAAGAGCCGATGAATGAGGAAAATGAGAGGGAGAAAAGAGTAGAAGAGGTGGCCATGAGGAGCAGAATGTAGCAGACATGAGGAGCACAATGGAGCAAAGATTTGTAAGGGTGAAGTGAGGAGGGCATTGAAGAGGATGAAGAATGGAAAGGCAGTTGGTCCTGATGATATACCTGTGGAGGTATGGAAGTGGCTAGGAGAGGTCGCAGTAGATTTTCTGACAAGAACATTCAGCAAGGTCCTAGAGAGTGAGCAGATGCCGGAGGAATGGAGAAGTGTGCTGGTGCCCATTTTTAAGAACAAGGGAGATGTGCAGAGTTGTGGCAACTACAGAGGAACTGTGGTATTGCATGAGGAAGTCTGGAGTGGCAGAGAAGTATGTTAGAGTGGTGCAGGACATGTATGAAAGATGTAAGACAGTGGTGAGGTGTGCTGTCGGCGTGACCAACGAATTCAAGGTGGAGGTGAAACTGCATCAAGGATCACCTCTTAGCTCCTTCTTGTTTGCTATGGTGATGGACAGGTTGACAGACGAGGTTAGGCAAGAATCTCCATGGACTATGATGTTTGCAGATGACATTGTGCAGAGAACAAGTGGAGGAAATTCTAGAGAGGTGGAGGTATGCCCTGGAAAGGAGAGGAATGAAGATTCGCCTCAGAAAATCAGAATACATGGGTGTGAATGAGAAGGTCTCAGGGGGAACGGTGATGTTACAGGGAGCAGAGATAAGAAAGGTGAAGGATTTTAAGTACTTAGGCTCAACAATCTATAGCAATGGAGAGTGTGGAAAAGAGGTGAAGAAGCGTGTGCAGGCAGGCTGGAATGGTTGGAGAAAAGTGTCTGGTGTGATGTGCGATAGGAGAGTATCAGCAAGAATGAAAGGAAAAGTGTACAAGATGGTGGTGAGGCCAGCGATGTTGTATGGCTTGAAACAGTGGCGCTGAGGAAAAGGCAGGAGGCAGAGCTGGAGGTAGCAGAGATGAAAATGATGAGGTTCTCTCTGGGAGTAACAAGGATGGATAGGATCAGAAATGAGTACATCAGAGGGGCAGCCCATGTAAGATGCTTTGGAGACAAAGTCAGAGAGGCTAGATTGAGATGGTTTGGACATGTACAGAGGAGGGATAGTGAGTATATTGGCAGTAGGATGCTGATGTTGGAACTACCAGGCAGAAGGCCTAGAGGAAGACCAAAGAAGAGATTTATGGACGTGGTGAAGGAAGACATGAAGGTCGTTGGAGTAAGAGAAGAAGATGCAGAGGACCGGGTGAGATGAAGGTGGATGATTTGCTGTGGCGACCCCTGAAGGGAACAGCCGAAAGGAAAAGAAGTGTGTGTGATTTTATGTACTGTGGTGTAGCATGTTTATCGTTTTGTTTTGTTTATCCAATTTATTACATTTCATGTTCTTTTGTTCTTTTGGGGGACTTTGATTTTGACAGCTGTGTTCTCTAACTAACTGTGCTCCGGCTGAGGGGACGTGGCTGAGCTGCTCTGTGGCTTCTAAACATTTATCATAAACATTAACTTGGGCATTGTACTTGAATAATAATTGAAAAAGACTTTAATACTACAGCTTTACAACAGTTCAGCTGATTATCTTCAGGCACTTCAGAGGAAACTCGTTTCTTTAGGAGAAAGTCTTATTTCATCAGAAGAGAGTGGCATCATAGAGCTTAACTGAATAATATATTATACATACAAAATGAAAACATACATACTGTGTGTGTGTGTGTGTATATATATATATATATATATATATATATATATATATATACACACACACACATATATATATATATAGATAGATAGATAGATAGATAGATAGATATAAAGTATGGTGTATAATGTTTATATATTTTATTAATAAATATCACAGTACAAAATTAAAAATTTTTTTTCTTAATCATTACTACATATTACTACAGTAATACTGTATTAATGAGTAAGACTGTCAATAGAATGTGTTTCGGTTGCTCATTCATGCATGTAATATGATACATGGGGTTTTACTTCTGGGTCCAGAACTGGCGGACTATCTTCATTCGCAGGAGGGGCTGGAACTGAGCCCCCGCAAATATTGAGTGCCTATTGTGTGCGCGTGTGTGTGTGTGTGTGTGTATGTGTATATATATATATATATATATATATATATATATATATATATATATATATAAACAAAAGGACAGGACAAAGACTTTCTATTGAAACTCCATTTATCACTACAGATCTGTTTCGAGGGGTGGTGAAACCATCCTCTCTCTTCAGGTGATTATAGAAGAATTCTGTAGAGATCTGTAGTGATAAATGGAGTTTCAATAGAAAGTCTTTGTCCTGTCCTTTTGTTATTTGCTCTACCAAAAAGTATTGAGCACTCTCCTACAGAAGGATCTACTCAGAAAATCCTCTCTATATATATATATATATATATATATATATATATATATATATAAAAAAATAAAAAATTATATATATATATATAAATAATTTTTTATTTTTTTTCCCCTGATAATTTTGGTCACATCTGTGTACTGTAAAATATATAGGAAGACAAGTACAAGTGTTGTTAAAACCAGTATCCATATAGAGCCTATTTACCACATTACCCATGCTGCGTGGCTAAGGTTCTTTACATGCTGAGTGTCCCTTTTGTTAATATATACATTAAAGCGAGAATTACAGATGGCTTTGCTAGGAAAGGGAATTATTGAATATCATTTGAACATCATTCGGCCAATCAAAGTTAAGAATTCAGGAGCACTGTAGATTAAAGCAGTGTAATGTAATGACCGATTTTTTACATTTCAGACATGCAAAGTGGACATCTTTTCTGCTGGCTGTGTCTTTTACTACGTGGTGTCACAGGGCTGTCATCCATTTGGAAAGTGTCTGCAGCGGCAAGCTAACATTCTTTCAGGGCTCTCTTCACTGGACTACTTACAGCCAGATAGGCATGGTATTGCAATTGTTTCCTGTACCTCTCCATTGATGAAAATAAACAAGAAAACTTAACAATCAGGACAATTTCTGTACTCTTCAGCCATCCTCTTGTACTCTGGCCAAAGCAAATTGTATCACATGATTGCATTCAAAGATAAATTTGGTCTTTTGCAGAGGATATTGTGGCTAAGAACTTGATAGAACAGATGCTGAGTGTGGAGCCTGAGAGGAGGCCGTCAGCAGAACGAGTGCTCAAACACCCCTTTTTCTGGAACCTTGAAAAACAACTGCAGTTTTTCCAGGTACTGAACAGCAAAAATAGTCAGACTTTTTCTTTTCTTTTGGAATGTACCTAATACAGGGACCCCCTCACTTTCCGTGATTAATGGGGACCAAGATCCCCCCGCGACCGCCGAATTCCGCGAAGTAAGATCAACCCCCCTGACTGACACATACGTGCATGTATATGTGTATTTGATATCAATAAATACATATTCAGCGCTATAAATGCTTATAATAACAAACATTCAAAAGTATTGCGCAAGATGTAAATCAAATATAAATACACACACATACATTTTTATGTGAGGTGCGCATCCGTGTGTGTGTGTGTGTGTATGTGTGTGTGTGTGTGTGCACACACTCGGATGCGTACTTCTTTTCCTTTCGGCTGTTCCCTTCAGGGGTCGCTACAGCGAATCATCTGCCTCCATCTCACCCTATCCTCTGCATCTTCTCTCATACCAACTACCTTCATGTTCTCCTTCATCACATCCATAAATCTTCTCTTTGGTCTTCCTCTCAGGCCTCTCAGGTCTTCTGCCTGGCAGTTCCAACCTCAGCATCCTACTACCAATATACTAACTATTCCTCCTCTGTACATGTCCAAACCATCTCAATTTAGCCTCTCTGACTTTGTCTCCAAAACGTTTTACATGTGCTGTCCCTCTGATGTACTCAATCCTGATCCTATCCATGCTCGTTACTCCCAAAGAGAACCTCAACATTTTCATCTCTGCTACCTCCAGCTCTGCTGCCTGTCTCTTCCCCAGCGCCACTGTCTCTAAACCATACAACATCGCTGGCCTCAACACCGTCTTGTACACTTTTCCTTTCATTCTTGCCAATACCTTCCTATCACACATCACGCCGGACACTTTTCTCCAACCATTCCAACCTGCCTGCACACACTTCTTCACCTTTTTTCCACACTCTCCATTGCTCTGGATTGTTGAGCCTAAGTACTTAAAATCCTCCACCTTCTTTATCTCTGCTCCCTGTAACCTCACCGTTCCTCTTGGGTCCTTGTCGTTCACACACATGTATTCTGTCTTACTGAGGCTAACCTTCATGACCCTCCTTTCCAGGTCATGCCTCCACCTCTCTAGAGTTTCCTCCACTTGTTCTCTGCTCTCACTACTGATCACAATGTGATCTGCAAACATCATCGTCCATGGAGAATCTTGTCTAACCTCATCTGTCAGCCTGTCCATCACCATAGCAAACAAGAAGGGGCTCAGAGCTGACCCTTGATGCAGTCCCACCTCCACCTTGAACTCTTCTGTCACACCGACAGCACACCTTACCACTGTCTTACATCTCTCATACATGTCCTGCACCACTCTAACATACTTCTCTGCCACTCCAGACTTCCTCATGTAATACCACAGTTCCTCTCTCGGCACCCTGTCATATGCTTTCTCCAGATCTACAAACTCGCAATGCAGCTCCCTCTGACCTTCTCTGTACTTCTCTATTAACATCCCCAAAGCAAACACTGCATCTGTGGTGCTCTTTCTTGGCATGAAACCAAACTTGTTCACAAATGCTGACCTCTACCCTTATACTAGCTTCCACGATTCTTTCCTATAACTTCATTGTATGGCTCATCAACTTTATCCCTCTGTAGTTGCCACAACTCTGCACATCTTCTATTAAAAATGGGCACTAGCACACATCTCCATTCCTCCGGCATCCTCTCACTCTCTAAGACCTTGTTGAATGTTCTTGTCAGAAAATCTACTGCTTCTTCTCCTAGACACTTCCATACCGTCACCGGTATGTCATCAGGAGCAACTGCCTTTCCACTCTTTATCCTCTTCAATGCCCTCCTCACTTCACCCTTACTAATCTTTGCTATTTCCTGGTCCTCAACAGTCACCTCTTCTACTTTTTTTTTCCTTCTCTCTCTCATTTTCCTCATTCATCAGTTCTTCAATGTCTTCAGTGTCTTCCCAGCACACTTCGGCCAACCTGTATAAATAATTTTCTACCTCGTTACTGTCCAACCTATCATACAAGTCATCATACACCATCTCTTTGGCCTTTGACACCTCTACCTTCGCATGAGGCTATACTCCTGTTTACTCTCTTCGGTCCTCTCAATGTCCCACTTCTTTTTAGCTAACCTCTTCTTTAGTACACACTCCTGCACTTCCTCGTGCCACCACCAAGTCTCCTGATCTACTTTCCTTCCAGAGGACACACCAAGTACTCTCCTACCTGTCTCCCTGATCACATTATCTGTAGTTGTCCAGTCATCTGGAAGCACTTCCTGACCACCCAAAGCCATTTTCAACTCCTCTTTGAAGACAACACGACACTCTTCCTTTTTCAGTTTTCACCACTTTGTCTTCTGCTCTGCCTTTGCTTCTTCACCTTCCTCACCATCAGCGCCATCCTGCACACCACCATCCTATGCTGTTTGGCAACACTCTGGCCCAATACTACTTTGCAGTCACTGACTTCTTTCAAATTACATCGCCTACACAAGATGTAGTCTACCTGTGTGCTCCTACCTCCGCTTTTATAAGTCACCCTATGCTCCTGTCTCTTCTGGAAGAAAGTATTCACCACAGCCATTTCCATCCTTTTTGCAAAATCGATCAACATCTGTCCTCCTGTGTTCCTGTCCTGGATACCAAACCTGCCCATCACTTTCTCGTCCCCTCTGTTGCCTCCACCAGCATGTCCATTGAAGTCTGCACCAATGACCACTCTTTCACCTCTGGGGGTACTCTGCATCACTTCATCTAACTCACTCTAGAATCTCTCCTTGTCTTCTCGCTGACGTCTTGCCTGTGGGGCATAAGCGTTGTGGTGCCCTTCCTGACACAACCCTTTGCATTTGTCCGGGCTTGGGACCGGCGTGAGTCTGAACACTGGCTTGTGCCCTCCCTCATTGCAGACTCTGATGCGTACCTCACATAAAAATGTAAGTAGTTTTGATCGGGGGTTGGGTGTTTTTTGTTTTGTTTTTTTGCACAATTGGCCTTGTTTTGCGGCATCTTAAGTTTTCCCCCAATTTTTACTTAATTTCCTTATTTTTAATTCAATGAATATTTAAAAAAAAACAAAAAAACAATGCAATGAAGCTGCATGAATTGAAGCGCAAAGTAGTGAGGGATCCCTGTAATTATAAACAGATTTTCAGTGGTGGAACAAAAAGAGTAAATGCATACCACTTGCTTTTTTTTGCTAGATTCGTTCTTAGATCCTTGTTTTGTTTTTGTTCATTTGTTTGTTTTAATCTTGATTTTATTTTGCTAATTTTGACAATAAAATCATGTTTATTTTAAGCATTATTGAGAAATTGGCTCTCCTTCTGCAGTCAATTTTCATCAGTGTGCAAAAGGGCGAAGAGCAAGTCTTAGGTTTCAAATGTCATTGCAATGTAAAATCCCATATTTATCAAGGTTGATGTTGAATGTGTACCGTTACTGATTTCTAATAAGCAACTATAATTTACACAGAAGATATGGTGCTACTTCATGGTGCTTCTTGAAAAGTAATCCTAACGCATGACACAGAGTTGTATATTTCTTCTAGGATGTGAGTGACAGGATAGAAAAGGAGCCACTAGATGGATCAATCGTGAAGCAGCTGGAAAGGGGAGGGCGGGTCGTGGTAAAAGGAGACTGGAGGGAACATATCACAGTGCCTTTACAGACAGGTGTGGGTTTTACATTACCTAGATGTGCACTCTTACCTTTCGTACTTCTTGACACTCAGCACTGTTGTAAATGTTCTCATTGGTAGATTTATCTATCAGTGCACGAATTTATTGTATGCACGCATCTGTTGACGCTGAGCCTTCAGTCGACTGGTTTGTGCTGGTATTTTTACAAATAATCCTGCGAAATCTTATCGTAATCTTAATTTAACATTCCGTTTACAGATCTTCGCAAGTTTCGCTCTTACAAAGGTGGCTCTGTTCGAGATCTTCTGCGTGCCATGAGAAACAAGGCAAGTCTAGGGGTCTTAGATACACACACACACACAAAATAATATTGCTTTTTATTAACTCTATATTCAAAGCAATTTATCCATTTTTATTTTCGATGTGAATGTTTAAATATTCCATGGATAACATCACATGATTGATAATACTTAAGCTTGACTATTTGCATAATTTTAATTATCATTGTAAATTTTGTCTTCACTTCCACAGTAATGGTAAATGGTGTTCAAAAATGTTGCTTGAAAATGCCCCCTTTCCCCCACAGAAACATCATTACCGTGAGCTACCTGAGGAAGTTCAGGAGACACTGGGCTCCATTCCAGATGACTTTATCTCTTATTTCACATCCCGCTTTCCCCAGCTGCTACTCCACACACACATGGCCATGAGGTTGTGTGCTCACGAGCGCCTGTTTCTGCCCTACTACCACAGTTCAGAACTGCTTGCACGGATTATTAACACACAGCCTGAGCCCAAACCCCCAGAGCCAAATCCAAAGGACCAAGCTTCATGTACACATCCAGAACCAACAGAACATCCATTCAATCCCGACTTTTCTCCACCATCAGATTCTCCAATAGAGATGTGCGAGAGGAGCAACATGTCTTCTCAATGCCATCCAGACAAGTAGACACCACACTGTAAAAGAAGGGCTCAATGCTTTCACGATATGGACACATCTCTCTGAGTCGGTACAATCCAGGCCTGCAGTGCCTGAACTGTATTACTTACTTGAGGTGGCATCCTGTCTCAAAGTGCCTTACCCGTTTAAGACTAAGTGGTTCTTTTCAGAACTGCCTAATTCTTTGTGAATCCAGTCAAGTCTTAATATGATCCTGTTATTTGGACCATGGTATTATATGAAGATGCTGTTTGAGGTTTTTTTTATACTTTTTTTAAGGCTGAAAGCTGTGATGTTTACACCTGCATGAGGCAAGGACTACGTACTTGTATTGAACTCTAAAAGTTGTCTAGAGATATTCTACTGTGCAATGTCAGAGATACTCAGTCAGAGACCTTGCTGTTAAATATGTACATAATTTGATTGGTGGTCAGTCAGCGTAGCCAGTGTGCCTTTTTAAACTTGCAATTCTTTGTGTCTTCGCTGTGTGAAGTCAGAAGGAGGAAACTGTTCCTGCCATGCTGCTGCTGACCTCGGTTGTATCCAAAGGGAACTGGAATATTCATATTTTGATATGCATTTCCGTTTTTATTATCGTAGCTTGTCAGTCTTCGCATTTTTTTGTACAGTTTGTCAGCACATCATTTAACATTATTGATATAAACAAAATCAAATGCATTTTTAATTTATCTTTGTCTCTAAATAAGACATTTTAGACATGAATTTTAATAGGTGAGATTTACAAAAACAGTTACCAGGCTTTGAAAAATATAGATTAAGTCAGATTAGTTCTCATTCTGTTCCCTAACTTTGAATGTATGCAAGTACAAAGTTCAATATTGACCATATTCTCCAGGTCGCATATTGGCTACCATTTGCATTTCAGAGCAAGAAGCTCCTGGGTCTGAACACTGTGCCCAGCGAGAACGGTTCTCTGTGCAGTTCTTGTCTTCTTCTGCTTATGTAGGATTCCTCTGGTACTCCTGTTTCTTGCCACAGTCCAAAGACATGCAAGATGGACCAATTGGTATTCCAATATTGCAGGAGGGGGAGGAGGATTTAGGGAGGTAGTGAATGAACTAGCTGGTTGGCCTGCAAGGGTCTGGAAAGCTAACTGCTCCACCCAGAGTTGGCTGAGATGGGCTCTATCCGTTCCTCTGACCCTAATAAAGCATAAAGTGGAAGTTGATAAATCATAAACTATTTTCCTGGTTTAAATGCATTAAATGGGAACACCAGCCACACAGTTACACTTGAAATGTATAAAAGTGTTTGTGAATGTCCATGGTGGCATTAATTAATAAATTTGTAAATTAATTAATTTATTTAATTTACTTTATAATACACAAGGTGTAAAGAAATCCAAGTCCATGATTTAATTTTTTTTATGTGAAAAGCTGCTATTGTGCAAAGCGGAACTCCTAAATAAAGCATTACAATCCAATGTTTCAAAGTGAGGCAGTAAAACATTGACTGTACTGTGGAATGGGGAAAGTGAAATTACACCCTCCTTCAATTCTGTGTTTCAGTGAACAGGACATCAAGAAAAATTGAGTGGTTCTTACTTAACCTCGCTTTCTATAATCAAACAAATAACTAAGTACAGTCGGCCCTCTACTTAGGAAATTAATCCGTTCCAGAGCATTTTTCGTAACCTGGAGTTTTCGTAAGTAGAGGTGAGTTTTACATGTAAAATGCGTGATTCATTCCTAGGCTCCCAAGACTACCCTATAAACCCTTTGAAATTATAAAATACACCAATTTTGTATGAAATATGTGTTAAAAGTAAAAGAAAATTATTTATGAAACCATTTAAACATTTTATTAACATACTGAACCATTTTTTAACATATTTATTAATTAAACCATTATTAAACATTTTTTATTAACGCACATACATACACACACACTGTCTATCACTATCTCTCTCACACACACACACACGCGCGCACGTGCACACACACACACAAACAACACACATTTGTGGCGCGCTCTGCCGAATGTGGGCTCCACTGGGTGTTCAAAGCGCGCTTGACAGATCAGCGGTCTGGACTCAACATTAACTTGTTTGCTTGAGGGATCGGAGGTCCGGATGAGCCGCGTTTTGCTCACATTCGGTGGAGCGTGCCACATTTATTAAACATTTACTGAATTAAACAACTTAAAAAACGAAAAATAAGCTGCAATGAGTACTTTTGAAACTCACAAACCAACAGTACAGCTCTCCTTTACACGTGTGACAAACAAGCTTTATGGGTACTATGGAGATTCAGCTCCCTCCTAGCAAATGGGAGGCCAATGGGAGGCCAGCAGGGTGGGATATTGGGAGACAGCCAATGAGAGAGAAACTCGTGCATTGTTTGAAGGGCGCGTTTTGATGTTTTGAATGGTGTGTTTGAATTTTTGAATGGCGCGTTTAGCGTGTTTTGTAAGAAGTTGTTTCGTATACAGAGGATGAAAATTTAGGAAAATGTTTTTCGTAATCTGGATTTTTCGTATTCAGAGGTTTTCGTAAGTAGAGGGCCAACTGTATATTTTATGGAGACACAGTACTTTAATAGTCACGTCAAATATAAGTGCATATAGAAATAATTAATTATTTCAGCATATTTAAATAAGCAAACATCTCATCTTAAATACTGTGCTTACAGATTAAGGCGATTACCAAATGACACCTGAAATTTATTTTCTCTTCATTTTCATATACGGGGATCCCTCACTTTCCGCAATTAATGGGGACTGAGACCCCCCCCGCAATTGCCAATTTCCGTGAAGTAGGATCGACCCCCCCGACTCACGTATATGTACATGTATATGTGTATATAATATCTATAAGTACATATTCAATGCTATATTATATTCATATATGAAATGCTTATAATAACATTTAAACATTAAAAAATAATGCATAAGATGTAAATAAAATATAAATACGCACACATACAGTCACGCGCGCGCACACAGATGCGCCCCTCACGTAAAAATGTAAGTCGTTTAGATTGGGGGTTTTGAGTTTTTGTTTGTTTGTTTTTTTTGCATAATTGACTTTGTTTCGCGGCATTTTCCTGAACTTTTTCTCTATTCTTTTTTTATTTCCTGATTGATTTTCGCTTGAATTGAAGCGCGACACAGCGAGGGATCCCTATATAGTATGTGTGTGTGTGTGAAAAAATGAAGAGAAAATAATTTGCATGTGTCATTTGGTAATCGCTTTTATCTGTAGGCACAATATTAAAGAGGATGTTTACGTTTCCTGTGTTGGAGAAGATGAGTCGTTTGCTTATCGGCCAACCTGAGGCCATAGTCTGACTTGCAGGTCGCGCCTCAGCAAAACATTTATTAATTTCAGAAATTGTGAGATTGTTAATGTTGGTAGTGCGAGGCTTTGTGCTGAGTATATTATAACACCCAGTTTAATCTGCATCTCATCTTCAGGTTTTAAAAACTAATTGCACCGCAGTGTTCCACAGGCTTCCTTCACTGCTGGAACTAAACATCTGTACTAATAAAGTAGTAGCTGTGATTTCTTCAGCAGTGACAAACGTTGACAGTTGATCTACTGATTGATTTCCAGCTGGAAAGCAGACTGGACTGTTGTGAAGAGAACTCGGGGCACATTACATTCATTCATTTTCTGACCCGCTTAACCTAATTAGGGTCACAGGGAAGGCTGGCGCCTATCTCAGCCAACTCTTTGCGAGGGTGGGGTACACCCTGGACAGCTCGCCAGGCCATCGCAGAACCAACACTCACATAAGCATTCATACTCACCACCAATTAATGTTATTATGTAATTATAATGTTAATATGTAATTATATGTTTTTGGACTGTGGGAGGGAACCAGATTGCCTGGAGGAAACCCACGCAAGCACGGGGAGAGCATGCAAACAAACTCTTTCCAGACACACCTGCGAATCGAATCCAGGACCTTCGTTCTGTGGCGCGGACATGCTGAACTGGGCGTGTTGCACTTCGCATCAACTTTCTCTTCCACATAAACGAAAGCTAGTTGTTCGAGAACGGGTGCGCAACGGAAAGCGGGTAGGACTTGAAGCGGTTTACTCTGTCCACCGCCGCCATTGTTACATTCCAGGAAATAGAGTAAGCTGTTCAGAAATATGGGGTTTTCGTGATATGTTCGAGCTGAAAGCTTAAATACGACGCGGTGCAGCCAGTTTTGTCCAGTTGGATCTGAAGAAACCAGCAAGGAGTGACTGAGGAAGAATGAACCGGGCGTTGTGGGGCATTTTGTTTTTGGCGGTAAGTTTGGGCTTCTGGTGGCTGTAAGCATCCTGCAAAGCTTGTGTGGGGAATCTGAATTAAAGGCAAAAATTAATCCAATATCTAAATCTGAATCTTATTATTATTATTATTATTATTATTAATAACAACAACAACAATATAATAATAATAATAATAATAATAATTCCCACAAAATTACAAGTATATATTTAATTTTCTAACAATATGAAGAAACATGTCAATAACATTGTTTATACTGTAGCCACAGTTGCACCACACCCAGTAAAGAATATGGTAAATATAAAGTCTCAATATAAGGCATGTGTACAGTATTATAAATATGATAAACAGTATAATGAAAATATATACGTATAACAATGGATGTTGTATTTGGAGCAGTTTGTACAGTTTAATGTTCACAGGACGGAATGATTTCCTGTGTCGTTCAGTGGTTTACTTTGGTCGTATTTTGGTCGTATCAGTTTCTCACTGACCTGCTCCTGTGACTGATCAGCCAGTTGTGAAACAGGTGGGAGGTATTGATCGGTATTATCTCTATTTTAGGGCAGTGGTGGCCTGGTGGTAAAAGGTGCTGGATCACTGATCCTAAGGTTGGTGGTTCAAACCCCACTCTCCACAAGGTTGTCACTGTCCCCCCCCAGTGCAGCTGACTGGGTTATCAAAGGCTGGCCATGTCTCTCACTGTCTATGGTCAGAGGCATGTAAAAGAACCATTGCTGACTTGCGTAAAGAGTAGCTGCAGAGCCATCAGCGTGTTTCCGCCCTGTGATGGCCGATGAGCTGTCAAGGAGGGATTCTGCCCTTGCTAAAAGAGAACGGATACATACAAGGGCCAGTGATGCCAGAAGCATGTAAACACACCAGTAACCAGTATTATCTTTATTTTGGACAACATTCACATCTCTGTCACTAACATCACAGAGTCTAGTTCCATCAGGAGCCGCAGAACCGAAGGGGCTGGGGGACTGAAGTCCCCTCCCCACCTTATCTCAAACCAAAGAAAATTTTTAAGTATGTCTGCTGACATCACAATGTGTATATAGTAGTCCCTTGACTATTCATGGTGTTGCACTCGCGGCTTTGCATATTTGCGCATTGCCGAGCAGCTGTCATGTGATTCAAATTCAGCCGATGGCTGTTCTCCCTCTTGCTGATTGGTTGACATTATATATCGCCCCTTTTTCCTCATTTGCCCACACTTTGTAGATGTACTTATTTAGTGTGTGTGTTTTAATTACAGTTAAGCTCCGTTATGCCACCCAAACACTGCACACCTTCTCAGGCTTCTGGTAAGGCGCCGAAGTGCCAGAAAAAGGTAATGACGCTGCATGAAAAAGTAGAACTGCTTGATATGATACAGGAAGGAATACATTTTGCTGCAGCAGTGCTAAGAAGGTGAATGTTGTATGAAACAAGGTCATCATCAGAATGGAACCTGCCTTAGTATTCTGGATACTTCTAGTTCAGGGGTCGGCAACCTTTGCCATTCAAACAGCCATTTGGATCCGTTTTCCACCTTAAAGAAAATACTGGGAGCCATAAATCCTTTTTTGACATTTTAAGTCAAATAACACTGCATGTAATGTTTTCCCCCTTTTCCCTTCATGTTAATATAAAACAACAATGTGTTAAATTACAATTCTGCTTGCAACAAAAACATCTAGATTAAAAAAAAAAAAAAAAAAAAAAAAAAAAATCGCTGGCCTCCCTGTGATCCTAATTAGGATTAAGTGGTTCAGAAAATGAATGAATGTATTTGAGTCCTTCTTGTGTTTTTATAAAGAAAAAGAATATCTGTCCCACGAAGTGTGGAACGGGGTGCAGCCAGATGTGGGTAGTCTACCTCACCATCCCTTCTTCTTTTCTTTATTCGTTATATTAATGTGTTTTGTCATAGTTTTAATTTACAAAAACAACTGCAACAAAGAAAAGTATATGAAGATTTATTTTAAGAAGGAGCCTGCTCAACATTCTTTTAAATAATATTAATGCTGCACTGACCGACCCATTCTCAGAGCTGAGACTGAACCACACCCAGCCTTTTATTTTGTTACTGGAGGAGAGTTAATTAATTTGGAGATTGCTGTGCATAAACAAATCTCATCCACCGTCTTACTTCAGCTGTGATTTCTGTACCTGGATTACAAACCCCAGCGACACAAAAATCTCTCTCGCTTGTTGCTCTGCTGGGATGAAGAGAGCACTCCTTGCCATGCGCACAAGAATTTGGAAATCCACCAACACAGTAGATCAAAAGCACTGAGACTCTCAATGTACCTGATTAGTATAACGTATTGTCAAGAACACACACACAAAATTACCCCGCCCACACCAAATAAATATCCGCCCACACCTGTGACTTAATTTTCATCTACTCTATGTAATTTTCAACCCTAAAAGAGCATTTTTGAAAGGGTACCCACTGGGTACCTATGGGTACCCGACCATTGCAGGACTCTGCCTTAGGCAGATTCTCCCATCATCATCATCATTTTCTGTAACCGCTTCATCCTAATTAGGGTCGCGGGGAGGCTGGTGCCCATCCCAGCCAACTCAGGGCGAGGGCAGAGTACACCCTGGACAGCTCGCCAGGCCATCGCAGGGCAGAAACACGCTGACGGCTTTGCAGCCTACTCTTGTCGAAAGTCAGCAATGGTTCTTTTACATGCCTCACACCATAGACAGTGAGAGACATGGCCGGCCTTTGATAACCCAGTTAGCTGCACTGGGAGGACAGTGACAACCTTGTGGAGAGTGGGACTCGAACCCCCAACCTTTCGATCAGTGATCCGGCGCCTTATACCACTAGACCACCACTGCCCGATTCTCCCATCATTCAGGTGAAAACTGTCTTAACTACCCCTGGAAGCCCGAAATGCTTCCAGTGTGAGTAAATAAGCGGCGTTTTCTTTTTATAATGCAATACCCTTCCCTATTGGATGTTGACAGTGCTGTATGTTTGATGGATAAGATTATACTCAGTTAGTTTTCTTTTATATACAGTATATCTTCTTCTTCTTCTTCTTCTTTTCCTTTCGGCTTTTCCCTTCAGGGGTCGCCACAGCAAACCATCCGCCTCCATCTCACCCTGTCCTCTGTATCTTCTACTCTTACTCCAACAACCTTCATGTCCTCCTTCACCACATCCATAAATCTTCTCTTTGGTCTTCCTCTCGGCCTTCTGCCTGGTAGTTCCAACCTCATCATCCCACTACCAATATACTCACTATCCCTCCTCTGTACATGTCCAAACCATCTCAATCTAGCCTCTCTGACCTTGTGTCCAAAACATCTTACATGGGCTGTCCCTCTGATGTACTCATTCCTGATCCTATCCATCCTCATTACTCCCAAAGAGAACCTCAACATTTTCATCTCTGCTACCTACAGCTCTGCCTCCTGTCTTTTCCCCAGGGCCACTGTTTCTAAACCATACAACATCGTTGGTCTCAACACCGTCTTGTACACTTTTCCTTTCATTCTTGCCGATACCTTCCTATCACACATCACGCCGGACACTTTTCTCCAACCATTCCAACCTGCCTGCACACGCTTCTTCACCTCTTTTCCACACTGTCCATTGCTCTGGATTGTTGAGCCTAAGTACTTAAAATCCTCCACCTACTTTATGTCTGAATACTTAATGTGAAATAACCACATCGAGACTCAAGGTAGTGCAAAGAAAGATTTGTTAAACAAATTGGATAATGCAGATCAGCCAGCCTGATCCAGGGGAAAAACAAGTATTACACTGAAATGAGAAGACTCGGCCCTTATAGGGGAACTGGGAGTATAATCATTTAATGAATCAGGCCGATTCATGGGGCTGCCAACATTGGGAGGCAGAGGAGAGGGTGCTGGAGGAGAGTAGTCAGGTGAGGGAGAAGGAATGAAGGGTGATCCTGAGGAGAAGAAGAAGCAGTAGAATAATCATCAGAAGTAAGGCTGTCAGTCTGAGTAGATTGATCACAAGACTCTGATTGAGACTGGGTGCCCTGTCATGGCTTACAAGACATGGAGACTGGAATTGGGTAGCTGTTAGGAAGTGCAGAAAATCCAGGAGCTCAGCATAGCTGGCTGAGGAGGAATATGGCATTGTATGACACTTCTTCTTCTAAAGAGATTACGGCAAGCTGAATGAGCCAAAGAAAAGTAAATAAACAAAGAATTGGTATGTCAGGTGCATGTCCTGTGAATATATAATCAAATATAATCTCATGCAAAATCATTGAGGATAAATATTGAAACTCTTGAGGGCCTAGGGCCCATGGCATGCACTTGCGTAATGGTTACATGAGGCATTGGTATGCTCATGGCTATGAAAAAGCAACAATAGTAGAAGAATAGAGTACTTGCATGTGATGATTTAAAATGAGAAATGGGGTCAAGGTAATCCGTGTGATCAGTTCACGCAAGCATCAGCAAATAAAGCATGCATGAAGAACTCGCTTATAACCAAGCACCTACTTTATAAACACCTCCTGAATTTGACCAGAAATAAGGGGAAATTTTATGAGGGGAAATGATGTCACCGAGGGGCGGATGACATCAAATTAAGGGACAATGGAAAACATATTATGAAAACGTGAAAACTATGTAAATTTACGTAGGAGGGACTAAGATGCCTTCAACTGTGAACATAATGGGAAATTAGTTCAGATTAGAGGAACTGACTCAGTACTACTGAAGAGTATATAACATATAGCAGGGGAAGTCAACAGGGTATTTCAGACAAATTGACTCAGACAGACTGATGGAGACTGACTCGGAGATGATAGGATGTTTGACTGACTGCTGTAATTGACTTCCTGCTTCCAACTTATCTGCTTGATTTTTTTTTTAATAAAGGGATACCTGCCTCTTCTCATCTGTTGTGGTTAGTTTCTTTCTGACCTCAGGACCGCTCACTTCAAGGTGCAGATAAAACAAAAGCCACTAGGAAAAGGAGGTGAGCAGACACCTGTTACATGCAAAGTCTGTTTAGATATCTGTGGTGTGTGGTGGATGGCCCTAGGGAGGGTTTATTCAGTTGGCTTTATGCCAGAGAACTGAAAGATGGAAAGTGTTGTTAATAAAATCAAGAAAACCCGATGAGAACAGGCGAGAAGGAACTGAAAAGGTTGGAAAGTGATAAAGAAATGAATAAATGATTTCTGCGGGTCAAGGCAAAGGTCACCGATTCCAGATTCTCCCCGATTTACGTTCCTAATTGGTTCCGGACGGCCCAACGTAAGTTGTTGCAGTGACGTGTGACATATGACGCTCATACTGTATTATACATACATAAATACCATTACCGTATCTCATAAAACACCCCTAAATCAATTATTATAAACAGAACATTGTAAAATAATATCAAATAATATCAACATTAATTTCAAATAAGTCACTTATTTATACCGAGTTACTTTACATGAAGCTTAAAACAGCCAATCAACGCTTACAATATGTGAGGCGCTCAATACCGATACTTGCAAAAGTAGTGTACTTGCTGAGGGTTATACAGACTTCCGGTCTTTCAAGTGCACAAGGGTGTTGTTGAACTTGTTTAGAACACAGCCTGCACTGATGTGAATCCCAGCAAAGCGGAGAGTTCTTTCTTTTGTGGAAATAACTAAGTAAACTTTATTCAAGAGATGCATACAAAGAACACATACAAAGCCTAATGAATATTAATATAAAAATAAGTATACACTCTTAGGATTCTGCTAAAGGATAATAAATATCTGTAATTGTTCTGTAATTTGTGCATTTGGGTTTTTATTCATATTACAACTCTCTCTTTGCTTAACTGAGTATGCATGGTAGATTGTGCCGATCTGAGCAGTTAATTCATCTCTGTGTATGCGACTTGCACCCATGCTAGTAGGCTTACACTTCTGACCAACCATATTTGCTTAGGGTTACAAAAGTCCGCAAAACAGTGTAAACACAAAGATCACAGAGACGACATCTTAACACAAGAGTAACACACTATATATATATATATATATATATATATATATATATATATATATATATATACACACACACACACACACACTCAGTCTGTAGTTTGTAAACAATGAATGCAGCGTCATTACGTCAGCGGACTACGTAGGTACGTCTAAACTCAAAATTTGACTTAAAAAAAAAAAACGTAAAATCGCAAAAACATAAAACGGATTGAACGTAAGTCGGGGAGCGTCTGTACACCTAAGCAAAGGGAGGTACTGTATTCTGAATCTCGAGTATTACTGTTGGGAATGGAGCGTGTTCGTGGAGAAAGCAGGGAAATAGTGCAGCTATTTGTATTGTCAGTGTGTGTAATTCTTATATTTGAGTGGTGGTGAGTGAGGATGATGCCGGCAGCTGACAGGAGGAAGGAATTGTTTATTGATTGATGATAGAGGTGGTTGATTGATTGTGGTATCATTGAATTGATTGGTAAATAGCTGATGAACAGAACGCAACACTAAAGTCAACACACACACACACACACACACAGAAAACAAGTCACATACAACTCATTTTTGCTTCCTCAGATTTGCCACCTCTTTTTTCACCTTGTGCTGCATCTCTTTGTATTCTTTTCTGCTTTCTTAATTCCTCTGAGTGTTCTGCATCTTTTTTGTTCATTTGTTCCCCTTAATAACGGGCTGGTGATGTCTTTCACCATCTATGGTGTGAGGCATGTAAAAGAACCATTGCTGACTTTTGATAAGAGTAGCTGCATAGCGGTCAGCATGTTTCTGCCCTGCGATGGCCTAGGGAGCTGTCTGGGGTGTACTCTGCCCTCACTATAATCGGCTGAGACGGTCACTAGCCTCCCCGCAACCCTAATTAGGATTAAGCAGTTCAGAAAAAGAATGAAAATGAATGTTGCCTTATCCTGAAAAGAAAATGCCCTTGAAATGGGTGTTTCAACAGGACAATGACCCCAAATACATGAGTAAGGTAAAGTCTGTTGGGTTTTTACACCCAAGCCTCGTGGCTAATCGGGCCGGTGCTCAGGTTTCTGTAGCGTGAAGCGACTAGGAGTTCAACTCCTCCTAGATGGGACGCGAGTCCATCGCAGGTTACCTTCCCAGTATATTTTTACTGGTACCCATTTATACTGCTGGGTGAACAGAGGCACACTTGTGGTTGAGACCTTGCCCAGGGGTCTTAGCGCAGTGAGGGTCTCAGTGGGATTCGAACTCACAACCTCCCGATCATGAGCGCAGCACCCTAACCACTACACCACCGGCCCCACACAGGGCATGTAAACATCCTCTTTAATACTGTGCCTACAGATAAAAGCGATTACCAAACGACACATGCAAATACATGAGGAGGTGAGTAATACGTATTTTGGTTTCTGACCAAAAAAATTAAGGTTATGGGCTGGCCAGCCCAATTCCCAGGGTAGAGGTGGATCAGTGGTTAAGCTCGCTAATCTGAAGGTGGGCGATTCAAGCCCCAGTATCACCAAGCTGCCAAGGTTGGGCCAGTAAGCAAGGCCCTCATCTCTCATTTGCTCATTTGTATTAAAAATAAATGTAAGTCGCTCTGGATAGAGGAGTCCGCCAAATGCCATAAATATAAGTGTAAATTCCCTGACCTTACTTAATTAAAACCTTGTGTCACCCTCTTATCATGTGGAACAATGTACACATATTTCATGCATCAGAGAAAAATATCATATCTTTTTCTGTTTACAGCATCACTTCAGGTCAAATTTTTAAATATTCCCTCTACATGGCATACAGTAAAAAACTTTATCAAATGATTGCATGGACAAGATTCTGTTTTGGAGAGAAACATTTCTTAAAGAGAAGAAAACCTGAAGCTTAAACATTTTCCACTGCATTCTTTCCCCTACGCCTTACCCAATCAGTTATAAACATTCTGTTTTGAATCCCCCTGTTTGATTTGGCGCAGGTTTATTCTGGATGTGCTTCCTGTATATACTCTCTCAATTTTACCCTGTCTTGGGACCAGCACTAAAAGCATGCTGACTTATGCACTGGGTTACTGTGAGCATTAGGGTGAATTGTTCATTGTGAAATGATTTAGCTGATTACTAATCAATTATGTTTGAGTTGAACATTTATGTGAATTTAGTCCACAAATATGTGCCCACAATAGTTTTAAAAGATGCCTGCTTTGCATAATCAGGTTAATATGTTACGTACAGTAATTATTTTATAATTGTGTGCTATCTATATATTATTTTTAGGTGCCTTGAGTTCTTGGAATGTGAGGCCTGAAAGACATAATGGGCAAGTACAAAGATATGAGAATAAACTTTTCTTTCAATGTTTCGCTCAGATCTTGTTGTCATTTAATTTATCTTTCCCGACAGAAGACCCTTTCAGCACTCCAGTTGAAAAATGGACAGAGTCCATGGTAAGCAACTGGTTAAATTCAATAGGAGTTAAAGACACTTACATTAAAAAACTCAAGGAAGAGGAAGTGAATGGACAAATACTTCTTGAAATCACAGAGGAATTTCTGAAAAAGGAGACTGGGATGAAATCTGGCCCAGCGCTTTTGATAATAAAGAAAAGAAATGAGTTGGTTAATACTTTACAAAAGGCTCAGCGTCAGAAGGACAGCACACTGGAAAGGACGACTGAAAATGATGGTAAAGGGGCAGCATCCATTAAGCCTAAGTCAAACAACAGTAGTCCACTGAAAGAGGTGGCTAAAGAGGACTCTTTAACTGTTCAAAGCACGAAAAGGGATTCACCACCACGACCTTTTGGTAAAATGGGCAGTGGCCATGTGTATGTAAAGCACGATATTCTTCACCCTGAAAGGGGTGTCGTTGATCTAATAACACCATGTCATGAGTACAAAGCATTTACTATTGCTGCTACTTTAGACCGCCAAAGACTTCAAGCAAAACTGGCAAAGGAAGTGTTAAAATTTGCCATGGGATGCATAAACATTAGATCAAATGGGACAATACACTTTGGTATAATGGACAGCAGGGAAAATTCTGGTTATGTGCATGGTGAAATCATTGGGATTCCAATCAAGGAAAAGGACATGTATGTTGATGCGCTGGATTACATTGAAAAGAGTTTCAAGCTCACCGCAGATAGTGAACTTATAAGAAAATGTGTTCGACCACCTGAATTTATTCTGGTCGTTGACCCAAATAGCAAAGAACAGCACTATGTGGTGGAATTTGACATTGAACCTTCAGTGAGCATCGTAAGGAACAGGGTGTTCCCTGTCCGCTTGCCCAACTTCAAAGAGACGGCCAATAAGGTTGAATATGAAAAAGAAACAATTTATCGCAGAGTTGGCTCCAAAACAGAACCAGTTGTTGAAGCAAATGAATTTTATCAAGTTGTCCATAGCAGAGATGCTCAAAGAGAAGAGGCTGAGAAAGCACATTGTTTCAGAACCACAGACTCGTGCGATGATCTTGGAAGAAAACTCATCATGCTTGTAACAAGTGGGAAGAAATTAATGGAAAAGGATAAATGGTTCATACTTGTCACAAACAAGTTTCCCAAGGAAGATCTAAACCACATTGATTTCCTAATAAACATGAAGATATTCTGTGTGTTTGACTTTGACCCTGATTCCATGGTGTCTGGATTATGTCGTGAATATGATAAGCACCATGCTGTGAACCTTCATTTCATGCAGAACTACAAAATTCCAAGTGGCATGAGCATCAGAGAATTTGAAAGCCACCTCCATTTCTTTGAACAAACAAGCTGGATATTTTGTAATGGAAGAAATGATTTCAAAGGAAATGAGAAGCCTTGTGATGAAAAAACTTGGTCTAAAACAAGGAGGACATTCCTCAAGGATTGTGTTTCATTGATTTGCAAGGATGTCTTGCCCAAGGGAACCTTTCTGGTGATCTTCCTTCTCACCTCTCCAATTGAGACACCTCTTCTGGACACATTCTATGAGTTTTTCACTGACATGGAAGGTCATGAAGACATTGTCTGCATCTCTGAATCAGTGGAAAACTTTCAAAAATGGCAGGCATCTGCTCTGAGATCCTGTGACAACGAAACTGTAAACGATTCAAGTGTTGTAGGGATGAAAATGAGCCATGTCAATGCAACTCTGCAGACTGTCCAGACCAACACTGCTCGTACAGCCAAGCATTTATCTGTTTATGTCAAAGGGGAATGCGTTCTTGAGACATGTGAGGAGGAAAGGATGTATTCATTGGAGATTTTAGGTGTCAACCATTGTGACGACACCAGCCCTGATATTATTGAATCAGAAAAAGAGGAAATCGAGAGACAGTTTTACCGTGGAGGAAAAGTGACCTGGGTAAATTTTTGGCTGGCTGAAAAAAAGTTTGTTGGGGATATTATTCAAAGGGGTGCATACCACGAAGTGACAAAACTTCTGGGGGATATTTGTAAATGTAATTTAGATCAGATGCCCATTGATTGCATCAATATATACCATCATCCTGGCAGTGGTGGAAGTACAGTCGCAAGGCAGGTTCTTTGGAACCAAAGAAAGCAGCTTAGGTGTGCAGTTGTGAAACCATCTTACTCTGCTAGCACGGTTGCAGAACATGCTGTTCAACTTCGAGAATACGATGAAAGGGATCCACAGAAATGCGTACCTGTACTCCTACTTATTGAGGACTGTGATAAAGAGTACTTGGAAGACTTGAAGAATGAACTAGAACTGGCTGTCAACACCAAGAAAATTGGACAGGGAATACTATGCTTCATTCTCCTCAGCTGTAGACGATCTTACACTCCAGAGAAACTGTGTAAGGGGTCACCCCTACTGAATGTCTCTGTAACTCACAAACTTTCAGAAGAAGAGAAAAGACAATTTGCACGTAAACGGGAAAAACTTGAGAAACAGTTCCAGCCTGAGTTTATTCTAACATTCATTTTGATGAGTGAGGAATTTAACCATATGGAAATTGCTAAATATGTAAATCAGTTTGTAAAACATTTACTACAGAACATTGATCATGCCTCTGTTGTTACCAAGCTCATTCGCTATGTAGCTCTGCTCAACACCTATGTTCAGGATTCTTTCATTTCTCAGTCACACTGTGAAGACCTGTTTGCTTTATCTATCCGAGTGGACAGATTTCGACAACATGCATTTGAGAGTTCTCTGAGTGAGCAGGCTCAACTGGTCTTTATACATTTGAGCGATGAAAGGACCCACATTAAATCTATCCGAATCATCCATCCTCTGGTTGCAAAGGAAATTCTCCATCAGCTTTTGGATAAAAATCAACAACAGCAAAGTGACCTTGCACTTGATCTTCTCAACAATGATTTACTTTTTGAACACAGATTTGGGAGAGAAGATTACTTGAAGTTCCTTCGTGCACTATTCATGAGACGCTACAGGATTAGTAAAGGTGATGAATTGGACAGCTTTTTCTCTCCCCTCATTGAACATGTAACAAAAAATGAAAACCCAGAAAAAGCAATTGAGCTTCTCAATGAAGCATACAAAAGATTTGGCAAGGATGCATGGTTTGCTCAGCAACTAGCTCGTCTGACTTACACACATGAAAGATTTGAAGAGGCAGAACGTTGGGCAGACATTGCAGCAAATAAAATGCCTTACAACTCTTACATTCTTGACACTAAAGGCCAGGTGTACAGACGATGGTTTGCAACGAAATGTAAAACCTTGGAAAAGACCCACAAAACAGCTGAGAATACAGCAGATGCCATTGAAACGGCACTTAAAGCCATTGAATGTTTCCAAGAATGTGAGAAGGCAGCGGTTGCAGATACTGAAACAATGAACAATTCAGGATTCTTTGCCGTTGTAGAGGTGGGATGTAACTTATTAAAGTTGCTTTCTTCACTGAATGTATTTTCAAACAAGACCGATGGTCGTGCTGAATTCCTGAAATACCTGCTCACAGATTTCATTCCCAAAGAAGTTGAAAAACCATGGCAAAACTTTCATATCAGACTCAAAACACTCCAGGGTACAATGCGGGAAGCATTGGAGTGGATATCAGAAGACCTGAGTTATTTCCAGACAGACTTAAATACAGACGAGGAAGAAACCTCCATAAGATGTGAAATGACTGTAACTCGCCCAAAAGAGTGGTTGGTAACCAAGTCTTCTGATTATGGTAAATTTTTCTGTGAAGGTTCACTCAGCACTGTGCCTCCTCAGTGGAAGTCAAATCCAGCTAATATGACTCCCTTCATAAAACGCATGGTTATTTACAAACTTGGTGGGGGAACCATAACAACAATCTTTTCCATCCTCGACCACAAAGACAAGGACAAGGTCAAAATTCTTGAGGATATAATTTCACTGTATCCAAAGAATCCAAAAAGTGCCAAAATGCCCCAAGCAGATCTTGCCAATTACATAGCATCACACTTTGCTTTGAGCATAGTTTCAGCCAACTCACCGACACTGGCTGCCCTAAGTGATCTGCAAAAACTCAGCAATCTTTTCCCTCATGACAAATCAAAATGCCTGTCAAGTGCTCTATTTTTGTGCATCTTATTGTTTTGGCCAGAGGAGCAGGACAGAGAATGTGAAAAGGAAGACAAATATAAAATTGTTTTATCTGCATACGAATTCCTCCAGCATACATACTGGTCCAAAATGAAGGATATTCCCCCTAGAAAGAGGAAGATATACACACACTTCTTTATGGGGAATGGAGTTGGATATGAAAAATTTGTTCACAAGAGTAAGATTGAAAGCCTCACAAAACTTTCCACACTTTCAGAAAGGCGTATGAAATGGTTCAGAGGGGAATTGTGGAAAACACCAGAAATTGCTAAAGTGCTCAAACGTTTCAATGGCTGGACTGAGGATGGAACCGTGTACCTCGAGGGCCCTAAGACGAAGAAGTTTCCAGTTCATCCTCTTTATGTACACTCAGTTCCTTATGGCAATGCGAACGTCACCTTCTATCTAGGTTTTACATTCCGAGGTCCTGTAGCATATAACGTTACAGTGGAAAAGAAGTGAAATTCTAATCCAACTGGAGGCTACATTTAGCTGAAAAACAAGGAAATTACTGAACTTGTTGTTCTGGTAGTATAAGGATATTTCTATAATGTTTTAGCAGCATAAGCACTTCCAAGCTGAACTGAACTCTTTGTAATGACCATGAAATTTTCATAATATTTGAACCACAATATCTGGTCAAGAATGTTTCATTTCCATGAGGTATTTAAAACAAAGACTTTTGATGTTCTTTGAAATGGGACGGGGGAAAAAGGTTGCAAGGTTTTTTGCATTCAAACAGCTGAAGATTGATGATGATCAGTTTCTTGAACAAAGCATTCACCCAATAATTGTTCAGCTATAGATTTGAAAAGCTCACTTATGAAGAGTCTGTCTGATGAATTATGTAACATAATGTGTACATATTCTGTCTGTTGATACAGTTGTGTGTGTTTTTTTTTTACTTTCGCCTTGCAGACATAATGGCGTTATTTTTTATCTGCATATTTAGCATTTTTGTAACTGGAATCCTTTAAAATGTACTTTTTTTTTTTTAAATTCCATGTCATTTTAATTCAATTTTCTTTGAGCCTCTGAAAATGATTTTTTTAATGACATTTACCATATCTACCAATGTAATGAAATGTTTGGCAGGGTTTTTTTTCCACACTTTTCTTGAATTTGTGTCTTGTAAGAAGAGTGGGCTGAAAAGTCTAAAGGCTAACCATGACTCAAAGGCCTGATTTAACCTGATGTGTGAGTTTCAGTTCAGTTCATTTTCTGTAAGCGCTTCATCCTAATTAGGGTCGCAGGGAGGCTGGTGCCCATCCCAGCCAACTAAGGGCGAGGGCAGAGTACACCCTGGACAGCTCGCCAGGCCGTCGCAGGGCGGAAACACACTGACGGCTTTGCAGCTACTCTTGTCGAAAGTCAGCAATGGTTCTTTTACATGCCTTACACCATAGACAGTGGGAGACATGGCCGGCCTTTGATAACCCAGTTAGCTGCACTGGGAGGACAGTGACAACCTTGTGGAGAGTGGGACTCGAACCCCCAACCTTTGGATCAGCGATCCGGCGCCCTATACCACCAGACCACCACTGCCCATGTGTGAGTTTTTTTTTTTTTTTTTTTTTAACTGTTGTTTTTTTGTTGTTGTTTTTTTTGAAACAGTCTCCCCTGTAGTTTACACACTTTTTCCAATGGTGTTGCAGTGCTTGAACCACTTGGTAAAGATGCTGAAATCCCAAATGTAAAAGGGTTATCCCTTCTTTGTAAACCTATGACGTTTTCAGCCCACTTTCATAGCTTAACCTCATAAATGCAGTATTTATATTAGAAATCTCATATAAAGCCTTAACAACAGCCTTCAATTACTCATCACAATTGCTCTTGTCAAGCAGGAATAAATATTACATGCAGATTGAGTTTGTATGATGTACTAAATGTATATCTTTGTAAATTTTCAAGAAATGACTGACAATGTATTTTGCACGTGATGCAGGGCCCCTTGGCAGAGCAGTTCCGTGTGAGCTGAAAGGGCTACCCTGCTAAAAGAAAACTGAATAAATAAATAAATAAAGCATATGTAAAGGAATATAATGGAAATCATGTACTCTTGTAATCTTTAGTAGATATTTGATGTTTATATTAAATGATATAAATTCAATTCAGTTTTATTTGTATTGCTCTTTTTACAATTGACACTGTCGCAAAGCATCTTTACACAGTAAAAAGAGCAATTTACAAAGTATAAAAGAGTTTGCATATTTTCTACAACCCCTGCAAATCCCTAATAAGCATCGACAACGGTGGCAAGTAAAAACTCCGAGTTGACGCAAGGAAGAAACCTTGAGAGGAACCAGGCCCCAAAGGGAAACCTCAGTTGGGTGAAACCATAAAACTACAAACCATATATGAGAACCTTCATTACAGTACAAAATGTCATCCGGTTGGTTATACAACAACTGTAAGTCCTAAAAGGCTGATTGTCTCCATGCCGCGCCGCATTGAAGCAGTCATTTCTGCAAAAGGATTCCCGACCAAGTATTGAGTGCATAACTGAACACAATTATTTGAAGGTTGACTTTTTTATTATTGGTCAGATGAGATATGCTAATTTTTTGACAGAAGGATTTTTGGTTTTTCTTTACTTTTTTGGCAAAATTATCAATATTAAAAGAATAAAAGACCTGAAATATTTCAGTTGGTGTGCAATGAATCTAAAATATGATAGTTTAATTTTTATCAGTTCATTACAGAAAATAATGAACTTTATCACAATATGCTAATTTTTTGAGAAGGACTGTGTGTGTGTGTGTATATATATATATGTATATGTGTGTGTGTGTGTGTGTATATATATATATATATACACATATATATATATATATATATAAATATATATATATATATACACACATACATACAGTGTATATATATATATATATATATACAGTGTATATATAACATATTTAGAAAAATTAACTATAGGTTTGGCAAAAAAATTAAAAATAATAATCCTTTGTGTAAATGTGAGCAGTATTCTGCAGACTGAGTAGTTCTAACTGTAACAGTTGCTGTTCTGCCTCATCTTCCCTCAACAATCCAAAGGAACCACAAAAGAACAAAATCTGCCCATACACCATGTACAGATGTAATAATTATAGGTATATATATATAGAAGCTACAAACGTTGACAGTGCGGCTTCAACCCCCAACCTTAGGATCTGTAATCTAGCACCTTACCACCGGACCACCACTGGCCACATTTACTTCAAGTATCTACAATTCATGAAGAGCCGTTAATTAGATAACTAGTGAAATCAAATCTGATGGCACAAGAAAAACATTGACGTGCAAACTGGTCCAGGGTGGATTGTGGTGGCAGCAACCTAAGTAGTGAGGTCCGGACATCCCTCTACTCAGCCACTTTCTCCAGATCTTCCGGGGGGGGCACCAAGGAGATACGAGAGCAGCCAAGAGGCATCGTTCCTCCACCATGTTCTAGGTTGACCCTGGGGTCTCTACTCGGTTGGACATGCCCGAAACGCCACAGCAGGGAGTTGTTCTGGAGGCATTCTAACCAGACACCCCAGCCACCTCAACTGGCTCCTCTCAACATGCAGGAGCAGCGATTCTACACCAAGCTGCTCCTGGATGGCTGAGCTACTCACCCTATCTCTAAGGGAGAGCCTTGCCACCCTGAGAAGGAAGCTCATTTCAGTCACTTGTATTCACAATCCTGTGTTTTTTTGGTCACCACTCAGAGCTTGTGACCATAGGTGAGGGTTGGAACGCAGATCAATTGGTAAATTAAGGGCTTTCACTTGGGGCTCAGGTTCCTCTTCACCACGACAGACCGGTCCAAATTATGCTTTGCGGCAGAGCCTGCACACATTGAAGATGGCTTAACGCTGACATGTGTTTGTGTTTTATGGGACATGATTCAGTAATGTATGTTAAAATATTTATTGAGAGTGCAGTTTCTTGTGTGATTATATAAAATGGGTCAGTTTGCCTAAAGACTCCGAGGGAGCAGATGTCCATGTCATCCACACTGTCGAGGATCCATCAAGGCTGAAATGAGAGTACTTACTAGCTGTCCATCTGCATAGCCTCACTTTTGGTATTTTTCCATTTCTAAATTATTCACCCCAAAATAAATGTTGTAATTTATGCATTGAGAGAAACTTTTTTCCCCACAGTGCCAATGTTTCTAAACCATACAACATTGTTGGCCTCAACATTTTCATCTCTGCTACCTCCAGCTCTGCCTCCTGTCTTTTCCCCAGGGCCACTGTTTCTAAACCATACAACATCGTTGGCCTCAACACCGTCTTGTACACTTTTCCTTTCATTCTTGCTGATACTTCCTTTCACACATCACACCGGACACTTTTCTTCAACCGTTTCAACCTGCCTGCAAATGCTTCTTCACCTCTTTTCCACATTCTCCATTGCTCTGATTGTTGATTATATACACGACCTCACCCCCAAAAAAGAAAAGGTCACAGTGTAATATTTTATTAGACCACCTTTAACCCTGATTACGCTGCATAATCACAGTGCTGTTGTTTCGACAAGCTGAAGTAACATCACAAAATGTATTCCCACCTTGAATTGGATTAATTTTTCATTGACATACGTTGGTCTGTTGAGCTGTCTAGCGTGTACTCTGCCCTCACCCAGAGTTAGCTGAGATGGGCACCAGCCTCCCTGCATCCATAATTATGAATAAGCGGTTCAGAAAAAGATAAAAAGGTGTGAACCACTCCATAAAGTCCAGTCCATCCCAAAAACCATCAGTAATCTTAAGGTCAGGACTCTGTGGTGCCAGTTTCATATGTGAATGTTAATTCCTCATAATCTCTCAACTACCTTTTCATTATTTGTTCCCTGACTGTATATCTGTTCCATCAGAGAAAAGGTTCGTTGATGTTATAACCTGATCATTCAGAATGTTCTGGTCATCAGGTTCATTTAATTAACACATAATGTTGCTGAGACTCATCCTGACTGACTCAAGTAACAGTGCAGAGGTGTTTACACTGTAATCAAGACTAAAAGGTGATCAAACAAATATTACCTTAGGTCTTTTGTTTGTTTTTGTTTTGGCATTCAGCAGAGTAATAAATAAAGAATCTCCCCTATTTACACTGCTGCTGTTTACTGGTGGAGGATAATGGTGGCCCGGTGGGGAGGTGCTGAATTACTGATCCCAAGGTTGGGGTTTCAAACCCCATTTTCGACAGGTTGTCACTGCTGGCCTGGTTGTCACTAAAAGAATCATTGCTGGCCGTCAACGTGTTTCTGCCCTGTGAAGGCCTGGCGAGCTGTCCAGGGTGTAATCTGGCCTTGTTCAGAAAATGGATGAATGCTTACTGGTATGATCGACTTCCTGAGAAGTCTGGAAAATACCTACTGATTGATTTCCAGCTGAAAAGCAGACTGGACTGGTGTGAGGAGAACTCGGGGCATATGACATTAATTCACTTTGTGACCTGATTAACCTAATTAGGGTCACAGGGAAGGCTGGCGCCCATCTCAGCCAACTCTTTGCGAAGATGGGGTACACCCTGGACAGCTCGCCAGGCCGTCGCAGAACCAACACTTACATAAGCATTCATACTCACCACCAATTAATCTACTGTATATGTTTTTGGACTGTGGGAGGGAACCAGATTACACATAAACGAAAGCTAGTTGTTTGAGAACGGGTGTGCTACAGAAAGTGGGTAGGACTTGAAGCGGTTTATCCCTTGCCACATCCCGATTTGAGAATCGCGATCTTGGTACATCGCGGTAGTTTAATGATAATAAAAAAAATTAAAAAACAATATTCATAAAAAATTCAAAATTCGTGCTGAAACTCATATGTAAGCAAGTTCAGTGAGGGACCGCCCACCCAACTCAATCTCGCAAGCTGATTGGCTTAGACGCGTGACGCTATTGCCTCCCACCCACTCAAGTCAATCTCGCAAGATGATTGGCTTAGACGCGTGACGCTGTTGCCTTGCACATTCCCGCGGGATTTTTTGATCTTACTGTATAGTGTTTGTGAACGTCCTGCATAGCGGAGAAGAGCTATTGTCAGAGATGGGTACAGTACTTAAAGTATTTATATATAAATTCTATTTAAATATTAATACATTATAGTATTTACATATGCATATAACTGTGTAACGTTTAATATACACTTCTTGAGATTGTATAGACACGAAAACTGCAATGAGACAACATGGTAGAAATGGGGGCTGGGGCGGGGAGTTCCTACTTCGCTGTTTTTCGAATATCCCGGCCAGGTCTGGTCTACATTATCCGCGATATTCAAGAGATGGAACACAGCCCCCCACCTCCCGCGCGCCATTGTTACATCATAGGAAATAGAGTAATCTGTTCATAAATATGGGATTATCCCACTGCCATTGTTACATCATAGAAAAGAGTAATTTGTTCAGAAATATGGGATTATCATGATATGTTCAAGATGACAGTTTAAATGGCGACACGGTACTGTCAGTTTTGTCCATTGGACAACAAGGAGTGACTGAGTAAGAATAAACTGGCCATTCTGAAGCATTTTGTTTTCTGCGGTAAGTTTGAGCTTCTGGTGTCTGTAAGAATCCTGCAAAGCTTGGGTGGGGAAACTGAATTAAAGGCAAAACTCAATGGAATATTGATAATAATAATAATAATAATAATAAATAAATAATAATAAAACTCAATTAATTATTAATAATAATAATAATAAAAGTAGTAGTAGTCGTTCTACCTCCCACAAAATTACAAATAATTACTTAATTTTCTAACAATATGAAGAAACGGATGTAAATAACATTACTCCTACTAGAGTCTGTGATTAATGCAGCCGTGAGGGAGGGGCACAAGCCAGTGTCTCTCCCTCATGCCGGTCCTAAGCCCGGATAAATGCAGAGAGTTGTGTCAGGAAGGGCATCCGGCGTAAAACAAATGCCAAATAAAACATGCGAGTCATATCAAGAAAATTCATACCAGATCGGTCGAGGCCCGAGTTAACAACGACCGCCCTCAGTGCTGTTAACCAACAGGGTGCTGGTGGAAATTGGACTACTGTTGGTCGAAGACGGAGAGGTGGGAGGCGTGTTCGTAGGCAGAGAGAGAAGAGGAAAGGCAGGAGTCTAGAACTGACAGTAGGGACTTTGAATGTTGGAACTATGACAGCAAAAGGTAGAGAGCTGGCTGACATGATGCAGAGGAGGGTGGACATTCTGTGTGTTCAGGAGACCAGGTGGAAAGGTAGCAAGGCGAGAAGCATAGGAGCAGGGTTTAAGCTGTTTTTTCATGGTGTGGATGGGAAGAGAAATGGAGTAGGAGTCATCTTGAAGGAGGAGTTTGTCAGGAATGTTCTAGAAGTGAAAAGAGTGTCAGACAGCCTTTCGGCTCTTCCCTTCAGAGGTCGCCACAGCAAATGATCTGCCTCCATCTCCCCCTATCCTCTGCATCTTCTACTCTTACTCCAACGACCTTCATGTCCACCTTCACCGCATCCATGAATCTTCTCTTTGGTCTTCCTCTGGGCCTTCTGCATCGTAGTTCCAACCTCAGCATCCTACTACCAATATACTCACTATCCCTCCTAGTACATATCCAAACCATCTCAATCTAGCCTCTCTGACCTTGTCTCCAAAACATCTAACATGTGCTCTCCCTCTGATGTACTCATTCCTGATCCTATCCATCCTCGTTACTCCCAAAGAGAACCTCAACATTTTCATCTCTGCTACCTCCAACTCTGACTCCTGTCTTTTCCCCAGGGCCACTGTCTCTAAACCATACAACATCGCTGGCCTCATCACCGTCTTGTACACTTTTCCCTTCATTCTTGCCGATACTCGCCTATCACACATCACACCGGACACTTTTCTCCATCCATTCCAACCTGCCTGCACACGCTTCTTCACCTCTTTTCCACACTCTCCATTGCTCTTTATTGTTGAGCCTCAGTACTTAAAATCCTCCACCTTCTTTATCTCTGCCCCTGTAACCTCACCGTTCCTCTCGGGTCCTTGTCGTTCACACACATGTATTCCGTCTTACTGAGACTAACCTTTATTCCCCTCCTTTCCAGGGCATACCTCCACCTCTCTCGATTTTCCTCCACTTGTTCTCTGCTCTCACTACAGATCACAATGTCATCTGCAAACATCATAGTCCATGGAGATTCTTGTCTAACCTCGTCTGTCAGCCTGTCCATCACCATAGCAAACAAGAAGGGGCTCAGAGCGGACCCTTGATGCAGTCCCACCTCGAACTCTTCTGTCACACCAACAGCACACCTCACCACTGTCTTACATCTCTCATACATGTCCTGCACCACTCTACCATACTTCTCTGCCATTCCAGACTTCTTCATACAATACCACAGTTCTTCTCTCGGCACCCTGTCATATGCTTTCTCCAGATCCACAAAGGCACAATGCAGCTCCCTCTGACCTTCTCTGTACTTCTCTATTAACATCCTCAAAGCAAACACTGCATCTATGGTGCTCTTTCTTGGCATGAAACCAAACTGTTATTCACAAATGCTAACCTCTGCCCTTAGTCTAGCTTCCACTATTCTTTCCCATAACTTCATCGTATGGCTCATCAACTTTATCCCTCTGTAGTTGCCACAACTTTGCACGTCTCCCTTGTTCTTAAAAATGGGCACAAGCACACTTCTCCTCCGGCATCCTCTCACTCTCTAAGACCTTGTTGAATATTCTTGTCAGAAAATCTACTCCCTGATCACATTGGCTGTGGTTGTCCAGTCATCTGGAAGGACTTCCTGACTACCCTAAGCATGTTTCAACTCCTCCTTGAAGACAACACGACACTCTTCCTTTACAGCTTCCACCACTTTGTCTTCTGCTCTGCCTTTGCCTTCTTCACCTTCCTCACCATCAGCGTCATCCTGCACACCACCATCTTATGTTGGTGCTGGAGGTAGCAGAGATGAAAATGTTGAGGTTCTCTTTGGGAGTAACAAGGATGGATAGGATCAGGAATGAGTACATCAGAGGAACAGCACATGTAAGGTGTTTTGGAGACAAAGTCAGAGAGGCTAGATTGAGATGGTTTGGACATGTACAGAGGAGGGATAGTGAATATATTGGTAGAGGGATGCTGAGGTTGGAACTACCAGGCAGAAGGCCCAGATAAAGACCAAAGAGAAGATTTATGGATGTGATGGAGTACATGAAGGTAGTTGGAGTAAGAGTAGAAGATGCAGAGAATAGGGTGAGATGGGGGCAGATCATTTGCTGTGGCGACCCCTGAAGGGAACAGCCAAAAGGAAAAGAAGATGCATGTGCCATTTCCTGTCCCCTACTTATACATTTTACTATCGTGTCGTAGCATTAGCTGCTGCTTTTTTTTAATAGCCCTTCTGTTTATTCTTCCCCTGACACGTTTTTCTTTTGAACACAGCCTTGTATTGGTTTTAAAAAAAATTAGAACCGTTTAAAGGTCTTTACACCTACAACATTTTAAAATTTATTTTACTTTTGTTTTTTTTGTTTTTTTATTTAATCCAACCAAAATCTAGCTACAATCACCCTTGACTAATTTGCATTGTTTTGTCTCATTTTCTCAGCACAAGGCCAAATGTGTCATGGACAGACTAAAAGGAGAAGTTAAATTAAAACTAAATAAAATAACATGGAGGGTAAATGCAAAAATAAAATCTGTTTTTGATTGAGTTCATGAATCTGATTACAGTAGGCCCTTGACATTCGCGGGGGTACGGTTCCGGGCCTTCCCGCGAATTGAGATAATCCGCGAGTTCTGTACGCGGAAGTAAAACCCCATGTATGACGTCACATACGCGAATGAGTAGCCGGCAGTAAAATACCATGTATCTATTACATGCGCTAAAATATGCTTCTTAAACACATTCTACATACAGTCTTACTCATTAATACAGTATTAATGGAGTAAAATGTAGTCATGATTAAGAAAAACTTTATAATTTTGTACTGTGATATTTAGTAATAAAATATATAAACATTATACAGCATATACTGTTGTAAAGCACTCGTTTTAAAGTCTTTTTCAATTATTATTCCAGTACAGTACCTCAGTTAATTCTGAGAATATTTGCGCGTGAGATTTTATGTTTTGTAGCATGTTTAACAAATGATACCAAAAGGATAAACTTTATTCAGTCAGCAGTCAGCGAATACTCAAACCGTGGGTGCAAAACCGCGTATAGTCAAGGGCCTACTGTATTTACTGTCTTTTTAAAAATATTCATTCATTGCAGAACTGCTTAATCTGAATACAGTTGCAGAGACGTTCAAGTCTCTCATCCAGCTATGGGTGACTTGAAAAAAACGACTTTATTGCTGTGAGCTGAACATGCTAATTTCCAGTCTGCCCACAATTCGTTCAAGAGTGAAACCTCAATGTGGTTGAACAACTTCTAAGTCGAACAAATCGGAGTTATGAGAAAAATATGCTTTTGGTGTTCGAATAAATGAGAGTTGGAATGGAGCAGAGCCGAGTGTGTTGAATGCTACTCAGTGTTCAGTACTTTGAACAGCCTTTGAGAGAGAATCTCGTAGTGCGCATTGTGTTTATTCATGACATTACGACTACTTTAACCCTTAACCCCGAGCCCTAAGAAAAGCAGCAGTAATTTTACTGGAAAGGAAGAGAGAAAAGTTGTCAGAACGTGAAGAATCAACTGTGATCAAGAGACAGAATGAAAAACCACCACACCCCCTCAAAGCAATAACCCGTCCCCCATCTCTCCCTCCCCATTCATCCACATACACCGACACATCGCACCCAGAAAGGTATGTACTGCAAGCAAATGCAGTACATAATTATGTTATTATGTAGTATTATGTTTTTCTCTTTGGTGCATTAATGTATATATTGTATATTAATATGTTCCATAAATACACCTTGTTTTCAAATTATATAAAACTGTATTGATGGAAGTAGAAGTTCAGCTGAACGCCTGAATCGACTTTTAACTACAGTATTTCTTATATGAAATATTGTTTCACTCTTCGAACAAATCGGTAATCGACAATATCTTTGGAACGAATTGTGTTCGACCACCGAGGTTCCACTGAATATAGTAAACTGTTATTATATGTTCTTAATACATGAAATTTGAAAATAAATAAATGTGCCCCCTAGATGCACACCTGGGGCAATTTGGAACAGCCATTTACGAGAGGATATGTTTGTATCATATACAAATATTTGTACTGTGAGAGAAAACCAGAGTACTCTGACGAAACCCACACAAGCAAGGGGAGCAAATGCAAACTTCACACAGAAGCCTGTGGACTCAAATCCAGCATCTTTGTTCTGTGAGGTGGACGTGTTAACCACTAAGCCCCCGTGTTGCCCTTGTTTCCATCTAGATTTTGTGATTGCACTTTATTTAATTCATGCATTTTAATATCATGTACTAATTGAGTGTTAGTGTTTCCTTTAATAATGTATCTCCTGTCCTGAGTAAAAACTGAAATGAGAACACATCACAATCATACTGGTGAGAATGATTTATGATGTTCCAGCTGAGTATTGGGGCAGATTGTGAATGTTCGCAGCGCATAGTGCATGTTCTTTCCTCTAGAGTTCTTTTTGATGCAAACTTGGCATTTTTATTGCATACAATCTTTTCTATTGTTCAAAGGCAATGGTATCGACAAATATAACCTGCATAGTGATGCAAGTTTTATGCAAATATGCTAAATTTGTTTTATTCAGTGAACTGTATTTTGAGATTCAACACCCTAGAATCCATTTTTTGTTTAGGTCCTTGATGTTTACAGATGAATCAGTATGAATGAACTGGAGAGTTTTGTTCTGCTTAAGTGAGTAATTCATTCATACCATGTATTTTTTGTATTTCCGAGGGTCATCTTATAGATTAAATGTGAATCTACAGTCGGCCTTCTTACGAAATCTCCAGAATAAGAAAAATCCAGTATACAAAAAACATTTTCCTAAATGTTTTTGCTCTGTATACGAAACAAGTTCTTACGAAAAGCGCCAAATGCGCCATTCAAACATAACATTCAAACAATGCGTGAGTTGCTCTCTCATAGGTTGTCTCCCAACATCCCACCCCGCTGGCCTCCCATTGGCCAGGAGGGAGGTGAATCCCCATAGCACTATACACATAATGCTTATTTGTCACACGCGTAAAGGATAGTTGTACTGTTGGTTCGTGAGTTTCATGAGTTTATTGAGAGTGCCCATTGGAGCTTACTTTTCGTTTTTTGTTTAATTCAATAAAAGTTTAATAAATGTGCGCTTTGCCAAATGTGGGCAAAAAGCGGCTCATCTGGATCTCCGATCCCTCAAGCAAACAAGTGAATGTTGAGTACTAAATAAGTATTCAAAGCGCACTTATCTGCTTGACAGATCGGAGGTCCGGATTTAAGATTCACTTGTTTGCTTGAGGGATCGGAGGTCTGGATGAGCCATGCCCCGTCTCAAAAGCTCCGGCGTCGGCTGCAACGCTGCCCACATTCGGCCCTTGATACAGTCCCAACTCCACCTTGAAGTCTTCTGTCACGCCCGACAGCACACAATTGTTCACAAATGCTGACCTCTGCCCTTAGTCCTGCTTCTACTATTCTTTCCCATAACTTCATTGTATGGCTCATCAACTTTATTCCTCTGTAGTTGCTACAACTCTGCACATCTCCCTTGTTCTTAAAAATGGGCACCAGCACACTTCCCCTCCATTCCACCGGCATCCTCTCACTCTCTAAGACCTTGTTGAATGTTCTTGTCAAAAACTATACTGCTACCTCACCGAGACACTTCCATACCTCCACAGGTATGTCATCAGGACCAACTGCCTTTCCACTCTTCATCCTCCTTCAATGCCCTCCTCATTTCACCCTTATTAATCTTTGCTACTTCCTGGTCCTCAATGGTCACCTCTTCTACTCTTCTTTCGCTCTCATTTTCCTCAGTCAGCAGCTCTTTAAAGTACTCTTTCCATCTTCCCAGCACACTTCTGTCATCAGTCAATACTTTTCCCTCTGTTCTTAATCACCCTAACTTGCGGCATGTCCTTCCCATCTCTGGTTCTCTGTTGGACCAACTTGTATAAATCATTTTCACCCGCTTTACTGTCCAACCGAGCATACAAGTCATCATACGCCCTCTGTTTGGCCTTAGCCACTGCTACTTTCGCCTTACGCTGTGTCTCCCTGTACTCCTGTTTACTCTCTTCGGTCCTCTCAATGTCCCACTTCTTCTTAGCTAACCTCTTCCTTTGTACACACTCCTGCACTTCCTCATTCCACCACCAAGTCTCCGTATCCACTCTCCTTCCAGATGACACACTAAGAACTCTCCTACCTGTCTCCCCGATCACATTAGCTGTAGTTGTCCAGTCATCTTGAAGCACTTCCTGACCACCCAAAGCCTGTTTCAACTCTTTCCTTTTTCAGCTTCCACCACTTTGTCTTCTGCTCTGCCTTTGCCTTCTTCACCTTCCTCACCATCAGCGTCATCCTACACACCACCATCTTATGTTGTTTGGCAACACTTTTACCCACTACTACTTTGCAGTCACTGACTTCCTTCAAATTACATCACCTACACAAAATGTAATCTACCAGTGTGCTCCTCTCTCTGCTTTTATAAGTCACCCTATGCTCCTGTAACTTTTGAAGAAAGTATTTACCAGTCATTTCCATCCCCTTTTGCAAAATCTATCAACATTGGTCCTTCTGTGTTTCCGTCCTGGATACCAAACCTGCCCATCACTTCCTTGTCTCCTCTGTTGCATGCACTAACATGTCCACTGAATTCTGCACCAATGACCACTCTTTCACCCTTGGGGGTACCCTGCATCACTTCATCTAACTCACTCCAGAATCTCTCCTTCTCTTCTAGCTCACATCCTGCCTGTGGGGCATAAACACCAACATTGAATCTCACGCCTTTAATTTCTAACTTGAGACTCATCGCTCTGTCTGATACTCTTTTCACTTCTAGAACATTCCTGACAAACCCCTCCTTCAAGACAACTCGTACTCCATTTCTCTTTCCCATCCACACCATGATAAAACAGCTTAAAACCTGTTCCTAAGCTTCTAGCCTTGCTACCTTTCCACCTGGTCTCCTGAACACACAGTATGTCCACCTTCCTCCTCTGAATCATGTCAGCCAGCTTTCTATCTTTTCCTGTCATAGTTCCAACATTCAAAGTCCCTAGTCTTAGTCTGAGACTCGTGCCTTTCCTCTTCTCTCACTACCTACGGACACGCCTCCTGCCTCTCCTTCAACCAACAGAAGTCCAGTTTCCACCAGCATCTTGTTGATTGACAGCACTGATGGTGGTCGTTGTTAACCCGGGCCTCAACCGATCCGGTTTGGAAGTCATGTTGATGATCCGCATAGTAGATTTGGCCCTTCCTGACACAACCCTCTGCATTTGTCCGGGCTTGGGAGCAGCGTGAGAAAAAACACTTGCTTGTGCCCACCCCTCAGGCTGCATTGATCTTATGATGACTATGTGTGGCTAAAGGACTATTAGTGTACTAATGTGAAATAACCAAATCGAGACTCAAAGTAGTGCAAAGAAAGATTTATTAAACAAATTGGATATAGCAGATCAGCCAGCCTGATCTAGGGGAATAACAAGAATTACACTGAAATGAGAAGACTTGGCCCGCACAGGGGAACAGGGAGAATAATCATTTAATGAATCAGGCCCATTCATGGGGCTGCCAACATTGGGAGGCAGAGGAGAAGGTGATCGAGGAGAGTAGTCAGTTGAGGGAAAAGGAATGAAGGGTGATCCTGAGAAGAAAAAGCAGTGGAATAATAATCAGAAGTAAAGCTATCAGTCTGAGTAGACTGATCACAAGTCTCTGATTGAGACTGGGTGCCCTGTTCATGGGTTACAAGACATGGAGACTGGAATTGGGTAGCTGTTTGGAAGTGCAGAAAATCCAGGAGGTCAGCATAGCTGGGTGAGGAGGAATATGGCATGGTATGACAATTGAGGAAAACTATTGAAACTCTTGAAGGCCTAGGGTCCATGGCATACACCTGCATAATGGTTATATTTGGCATTGGTATGTTAATGGCTATGAAAAAGCAACAATAGTAGAAGAATAGGGTGATGATTTAAAATGAGAAATGGTGTAAAGGCAATCCATGTGATCAGTTCACATGAGCACCAACAAATAAAGCAAGCACGAAGAAGGTGCGTATAACCAAGCACCTATTTTATAAACACCTGAACTTGACCAGAAATAAGGGGAAATTTTATGAGGGAAATGATGTCACAGAGCAGCGGATGACATCAAATTAAGGGACAATGGAAAAATTATTCTGAAAATGTGAAAAGTATGTAAATTAACGCAGGAGGAACTAAAATGCCTTCAACTGTGAATATAAAGGGAAGTGATTTCAGATTAGAGGAACTGACTCAGTACTACTGAAGATATATAACATATAGCAGGTAGACTACATCTTGTGTAGGCGATGTAGTTTGAAGGAAGCCAGTGACTGCAAAGTAGTAGCGGGTGAGAGTGTTGCTAAACAGCATAGAATGGTGGTGTGTAGGATGACTCTGATGGTGAGGAAGGTGAAGAAGGCAAAGGCAGAGCAGAAGATAAAGTGGTGGAAGCTGAAAAAGGAGGAGTGTCGTGTTGTCTTCAAGGAGGAGTTGAAAATGGCTTTGGGTGGTCAGGATGACTGGACAACTACAGCTAATGTGATCAGGGAGACAAGTAGGAGAATACTTGGTGCGTCATCTGGAAGGAGAGTAGATAAGGAGACATGGTGGTGGAATGAGGAAGTGCAGGAGTGTGTACAAAGGAAGAGGTTAGCTAAGAAGAAGAAGAACATTGAGAGGACCAGAGTAAACAGGAGTACAGGGAGATACAGCGTAAGTCGAAGGTAGCGGTGTCAAAGGCCAAACAGAGGGCGTATGATGACTTGTATGCTCGGTTGGAATGTAAAGAGGGAGAAAATGATTTATACAGGTTGGCACAGCAGAGAAATAGAGATGGGAAGGATGTGCAGAAAGTTAGAGTGATTAAGGACAGAGAGGGAAATGTATTGACTGATGAAAAGTGTGCTGGGAAGATGGAAAGAGTACTTTGAAGAGCTGATGAATGAGGAAAATGAGAGCGAAAAAAAGGTGACTGTTGAGAACCAGGAAGTAGCAAAGATTAGTAAGGGTGAAGTGAGGAGGGCATTGAAGAGGATGAAGAATGGAAAGGCAGTTGGTCCTGATGACATACTGGTGGAGGTATGGAAGTGTCTAGGAGAGGTAGCAGTAGATTTCCTAACAAGAACATTCAACAGGGTCTTAGAGAGTGAGAGGATGCCAGAGGAATGGAGGGGAAGTGTGCTGGTGCCCATTTTTAAGAACAAGGGAGATGTACAGCGTTGTGGCAACTGCAGAGGGATAAAGTTGACGAGCCATACGATGAAGTTATGGGAAAGAATAGTGGAAGCAACACTAAGGACAGAGGTTAGGCATTTGTGAACCACAGTTTGGTTTCATGCCAAGAAAGAGCATGACAGATGCAGTGTTTGCCTTGAGGACGTTAATAGAGAAGTACAGAGAAGGTCAGAAGGAGCTGCATTGTGCCTTTGTGGATCTGGAGAAAGCATATAACAGGGTGCCGAGAAAGGAACTGTGGTATTACATGAGGAAGTCTGGAGTGGCAGATAAGTATGTTAGAGTGGTGCAGGACATGTATGAGAGATGTAAGACGGTGGTGAGGTGTGCTGTCGGTGTGACAGAAGAGTTCAAGGTGGAGGTGGGACTGCATCAAGGGTCAGCCCTGAGCCCCTTCTTGTTTGCTATGGTGATGGACAGGCTGACAGACGAGGTTAGACAAGAATCTCCATGGACTATGATGTTTGCAGATGACATTGTGATCTGCCGTGAGAGCAGAGAACAAGTGCAGGAAAGTCAAGAGAAGTGGAGGTATGCCCTGGAAAGGAGGGAAATGAAGGTTAGCCTCAGTAAGACAAAATACATGTGTATGAATGCCAAGGACCCAACAGGAATGGTAAGGTTACAGGGAGCAGACAAAGAAGGACGAGGATTTTAAGTACTTAGGCTCAACAATCCAGAGCAATGGAGAGTGTGGAAAAGAGGTGAAGAAGCATGTGTAGGCTGGTTGGAATGGTTGGAGAAAAGTGTCCGGCGTGATGTGTGATAGGAAGGTATCGGCAAAAATGAAAGGAAAAGTGTAGAAGACGGTGTTGAGGCCAGCGATGTTGTATGGTTTAAAAACAGTAGCCCTGGGGAAAAGGCAGGAGTCAGAGCTGGAGGTAGCAGAGATGAAAATGTTGAGGTTCTCTTTGGGAGTAACGAGGATGGATAGGATCAGGAATGAGCACATCAGAGGGACAGCACATGTAAGACGTTTTGGAGACAAAGTCAGAGAGGCTAGATTGAGATGGTTTGGACATGTACAGAGGAGGGATAGCGAGTACATTGGTAGTAGGATGCTGAGGTTGGAACTACCAGGCAGAAGGCCCAGAGGAAGACCAAAGAGACGATTCATGGATGTGGTGAAGGAGGACATGAAGGCAGTTGGTGTCAGAGAAAAAGATGCAGAGGATCAGGTGAGATGGAGGCAGATGATTCGCTGTGGTGACCCCTGAAGGGAAAAGCCGAAAAGAAAAGAAGAAAGAAGAAGCAGGGGAAGTCAACGGAGTATTTCAGACAAATTGACTCAGACAGACTGATGGAGACTGACTCAGATGATAGGAGGTGAGCAGAGAGGTGTTACATGCAAAGTCTGTTTAGATATCTGTGGTGTGTGGTGGACGGCCCTAGGGAAGGTTGATTCAGTTGGCTTTATGCCAGAGAACTGAAAGATGGAAAGTGTTGTTAATAAAATCAGGAAAAACAGATGAGAACAGGCGAGAAGGAACTTAAAAGGTAACCAGTTGTACCGAAGCAAAGGGAGGTAATGTATTCTGAATCTCGAAGATTGCTGCTGGGAATGGAGAGTGTTCGTGGAGAAAGCAGGGAAATAGTGCAGGTATTTGTATTGTCATTGTGTATAATTCTTATATTTGAGCAGTGGTGAGTGAAGATGATGCGGGCAGCTGAGAGGAGGAAGGAATTGTTTACTGATTAATGATAGAGATGGTTGATTGATTGTGGTATCATTGAATCGATTGGTAAATAGCTGAGGAACAGAACGCAACACTAAAGTCAACACTAAATCCAACACACACACAAAACAAGTCTCAAACAACTCATTTTTGCTTCCTCAGATTTGCCACCTCATTCTTCACCTTGCGCTGCATCTTCTTGTATTCTTTTCTGCTTTCTTAATTCCTCTGAGTGTTCTGCATCTTTTTTGTTCATCTGTTCCCCTTAATAACAGGCTAGCCATGTCTTTCACTGTCTATGGTGTGGGGCATGTAAAAGAACCATTGCTGACTTTCCATAAGACTAGATGCATAGCGGTCAGCATGTTTCTGCCCTGCGATGGCCTGGCGAGCTGCCTAGGGTGTACTCTGCCCTCACTATAATCGGCTGAGATGGGCACCAGCCTATCCGCAACCTTAATTAGGATTAAGCAGTTCACAAAATGAATGAAAATGAATGTTGCCTTATCCTGAAAAGAAAATGTCCTTGAAATAGGTGTTTCAACAGGACAACGCCACAAATACATGAGTAAGTGAGCAGCATTTTAGTTACTGACCAAAAAAAATTAAGGTTATTGGCTGGCCAGCCCAATTCCAAGGGTAGAGGTGGCTCAGTAGTAAAGGTTGCTGTCAGGTTCTAAATCAACACAGACATCATAAACACATACACACAGGAAGAAACAGAGTGTCAAGTTCTGTTACTAATATGAGGAGAGCAACCAGGTCAGCACAGTTACATGTGTCCTAGCTACTCTGAGCTGAGTCTGGTTGAGAGCCTCTTATTTCCTTAGGGTAGTTCTTAATTACATGCCGTTTCTGATTTCCTAAAGGGAGGGGTGCATGTGAATCAGAAACGTGGCTATCCCTACTAGTACACCATTGTTCTATGCTTATCTACTTTGTCTGGTGCAGAATGTTCAGTTCAGCTCTCTGCCCTGCTGCGGTTAGGGAGTTATCCCTTCAAGGTTGTTTTCCTCCAGATGCTTTGTTTCAAGATGGTTCTGCAAAACACTTTCTCAAACATACACATCGTATCTCTTTTCAAGGCCAAGGACAAAGCTGAGCTAAGATAACTATGTATATTTTTCCAACATTCATACTAAGTGAGTTGCTAAGTAGGTTAGAGAAGAGCTATGGTAATTCATATGTACAATTATTTCAACAGTTGCTAATCTGAAGGTGGGCGATTCAAGCCCTAAAAGTACTGACTTGACACTAAAAGCACACTGACTTGTGTCCTGGGTTACACTGTGAGCATTAGGATGAATTGTTCATTGTGAAATGTACCTGATTGGCTGATTACTAATCAAGTATGTTTGAGGATTTATGTTGATTTAGTCCACAAATATGTGCCCACAAAAGTTTTAAAAGATACCGGCTTTGCATAATCAGGTTAATATGTTATGTATTGTACAGTAATTATTTTATAATTGTGTGCTATCTATATATTATTTTTAGGTGCCTCGAGTTCTTGGAACGCGAGGACTAAAGACATTATGGGCAAGTACAAAGATATGGAGCATAAGCTTTGCTTTCAATGTTTTGCTCAGACCTTGTTGTCATTTAATTTATCTTTCCCGACAGAAGACCCTTTCTGCACTCCAGTTGAAAAATGGACAGAGTCCATGGTAAGCAACTGGTTAAGTTCAATAGGAGTTAAAGAAACTTGCATTAAAAAACTCAAGGAAGAGGAAGTAAATGGACAGATATTTCTTGAAATCACAGAGGAATTTCTGAAAAAAGAGACTGGGATGAAATCTGGACCAGCATTTTTTATTATTAGGAAAAGAAATGAGTTGATTAATACCTTACAAAAGGCTCAGTGTCAGAAGGAGAGCACACTGGAAAGGACGACTGAAAATGATGGTAAAGGGGCAGCATCCATCAAGCCTAAGTCAAACAACTGCAGTCCACAGAAAGAGGCGGATAAAGAGGATTCTTTAACTGTTCAAAGGACAAAAAGGGATTCACCGCCACGACCTTTTGGTAAAATGGGCAGTGGCCATGTGTATGTAAAGCACGATATTCTTCACCCTGAAAGGGGTGTCGATCTAATAACACCATGTCATGAGTACAAAGCATTTACTATTGCTGCTACTTTAGACCGCCAAAGACTTCAAGCAAAACTGGCAAAGGAAGTGTTAAAATTTGCAATGGGATGCATAAACATTAGATCAAATGGGACAATACACTTTGGTATAATGGACAGCAGGGAAAATTCTGGTTATGTGCATGGTGAAATCATTGGGATTCCAATCAAGGAAAAGGACATGTATGTCGATGCGCTGGATTGTATTGAAAAGAGTTTCAAGCTCACCGCAGATAGTGAACTTATAAGAAAATGTGTTCGACCACCTGAATTTATCCTGGTAGTTGACCCAAATAGTAAAGAACAGCACTATGTAGTGGAATTTGACATTGAACCTTCAATGAGCATCGTAAGGAACAGGGTGTTCCCTGTCCGCTTGCCCAACTTCAAAGAGAAGGCCAATAAGGTTGAATATGAAAAAGAAACAATTTATCGCAGAGTTGGCTCCAAAACAGAACCAGTTCTTGAAGTAAATGAATTTTACCAAATGGTCCATACCAGAGATGCCCAAAGAGAAGAGGCTGAGAAAGCACATTGTTTCAGAGCCACATACTCGTGCGATGATCTTGGAAGAAAACTCATCATGCTTGTAACAAGTGGGAAGAAATTAATGGAAAAGGATAAATGGTTCATACTTGTCATAAACAAGTTTCCCAAGGAAGATCTAAACCACATTGATTTCCTAATAAACATGAAGATATTCTGTGCGTTTGACTTTGACCCTGATTCCATGGTGTCTGGATTATGTCGTGAATATGGTAAGCACCATGCTTTGAATCTTCATTTCATGCAGACCTACCAAAATCCAAGTGGCATGAGCATCAGAGAATTTGAAAGCCACCTCCGTCTCTTTGAACAAACAAGCTGGATATTTTGTAATGGAAGAAATGATTTCAAAGGAAATGAGAAGCCTTGTGATGAAAAAACTTGGTCGAAAACAAGGAGGAAATTCCTCAAGGATTGTCTTTCATTGATTTGCAAGGATGTCTTGCCCAAGGGAACCTTTCTGGTGATCTTCCTTCTCACCTCTCCTGTTGAAACACCACTTCTGGATACATTCTATGGGTTTTTCACTGACATGGAAGGTCACGAAGACATTGTCTGCATCTCGGAATCAATGGAAAACTTTCAAAAATGGCAAGCATTTGCTCTGGGATCCTGTGACAACGAAACAATAAACCTTTCAAGTGTTGTAGGGATGAAAATGAGCCATATCAATGCAACTCTGCAGACTGTCCAGACCAACACTACTCGAACAACCAAGCACTTATCTGTTTATCTCAAAGGAGAATGCGCTCTTGAGACATGTGAGGAGGAAAGGATGTGTTCATTGGAGATTTTAGGTGTCAACCAATGTGATGACACCAGCCCTGATTTTATTGAATCAGAAAAAGAGGAAATCGAGAGACAGTATTACTGTGGAGGAAAAGTTACCTGGATGAATTTTTGGCTCGCTGAAAAAAAGTTTGTTGGGGAAATGATTCAAAGAGATGCCTACCGCGACGTCACAATACGTCTGGGGAATATTTGTAAATGTAGTTTAGATCAGATGCCCATTGATTGCATCAATATATACCATCATCCTGGCAGTGGTGGAAGTACAGTCGCAAGGCAGGTTCTTTGGAACCAAAGAAAGCAGCTTAGGTGTGCAGTTGTGAAACCATATTACTCTGCTTGCACAGTTGCAGAACATGCTGTTCAACTTCGAGAATACGATGAAAGGGATCCACAGAAATGCGTACCTGTACTCCTACTTATTGAGGACTGTGATAAAGAGTACTTGGAAGACTTGAAGAATGAACTAGAACTGGCTGTCCACACCAAGAAAATTGGACAGGGAATACTATGCTTCATTCTCCTCAGCTGTAGACGATCTTACACTCCAGAGAAACTGTGTAAGGGGTCACCCCTACTGAATGTCTCTGTAACTCACAAACTTACAGAAGAAGAGAAAAGACAATTTGCATTTAAACGGAAAAAACTTGAGAAACAGTTCCAGCCTGAGTTTATTCTAACATTCATTTTAATGAGTGAGGAATTTGACCACAAGGAAATCGCTAATTATGTAAATCAGTTTGTAAAACATTTACTACAGAACATTGATCATGCCTCTGTGGTAACCAAGCTCATTCGCTATGTAGCTCTGCTCAACACCTATGTTCAGGATTCTTTCATTTCTCAGTCACACTGTGAGGACCTTCTTGCTTTATCTATCCGAGTGGACAGATTTCGACAACATGCATTTGAGAGTTCTCTGAGTGAGCAGGCTCAACTGGTTTTTATACATTTGAGCGATGAAAGGACCCACATTAAATCTATCCGAATCATCCATCCTCTGGTTGCAAAGGAAATTCTCCATCAGCTTTTGGAAGAAAATCAACAACAGCAAAGTGACCTTGCACTTGATCTTCTCAACAATGATTTACTTTTTGAACACAGATTTGGGAGAGAAAATTACTTGAAGTTCCTTCGTGCACTATTCATGAGACGCTACAGGATTAGTAAAGGTGATGAATTGGACAGCTTTTTCTCTCCCCTCATTGAACATGTAAGAAAATATGAAAAGCCAGAAAAAGCAATTGAGCTTCTCAATGAAGCATACAAAAGATTCGGCAAGGATTCATGGTTTGCTCAGCAACTAGCTCGTCTGACTTACACACAAGAAAGATTTGAAGAGGCAGAACGTTGGGCAGACATTGCAGCAAAAAAAAGCCCTAACAACTCTTACATTCTTGAGACTAAAGGCCAGGTGTACAGACGATGGTTTGCAACGAAATGTAAAGCCTTGGAAAAGACCCACAAAACAGCTGAGAATACAGCAGATGCCATTGAAACGGCACTTAAAGCCATTGAATGTTTCCAAGAATGTGAGAAGGCAGCGGTTACAGATACTGAAACAATGAACAATTCAGGATTCTTTGCCGTTGTAGAGGTGGGATGTAACTTATTAAAGTTGCTTTCTTCACTGAATGTATTTTCAAACAAGACCGATGGTCGTGCTGAATTCCTGAAATACCTGCTCACAGATTTCATTCCCAAAGAAGTTGAAAAACCATGGCAAAACTTTCACATCAGACTCAAAACACTCCAGGGTACAATGCGGGAAGCATTGGAGTGGATATCAGAAGACCTGAGTTATTTCCAGACAGACTTAAATACAGATGAGGAAGAAACCTCCATAAGCTGTGAAATGACTGTAAATCACCCAAAACAGTGGTTGTTCACCAAGTCTTCTGTTTATGGTCAATTTTTCAGTGAGGGTTCACTCAGCACTGTGCCTCCTCAGTGGAAGTCAAATCCAGCTATTATGACCCCCTTCACAAAACGCATGGTTATTTACCAACTTGGTGGGGGAACCATAACAACAATCTTTTCCATCCTCGACCACAAAGACCAGGACAAGGTCAGAATTCTGGAGGATATAATTTCACTGTATCCAAATAATCCAAAATGTGCCAAAATGCCCCAAGCAGATCTTGCCACTTACATAGCATCACACTTTGCTTTGAGCATAGTTTCAGCCAACTCACCGACACTGGCTGCCCTAAGTGATCTGCAAAAACTCAGCAATCTTTTCCATCATGACAAATCAAAATGCCTGTCAAGTGCTCTATTTTTGTGCATCTTATTGTTTTGGCCAGAGGAGCAGGACAGAGAATGTGAAAAGGAAGACAAATATAAAATTGTTTTATCTGCACGTGAATTCCTCCAGCATACATACTGGTCCAAAATGAAGGATATTCCCCCTAGAAAGAGGAAGATATACACACACTTCTTTATGGGGAATGGAGTTGGATATGAAAAATTTGTCCACAAGAGTAAGATTGAAAGCTTCACAAAACTTTCCACACTTTCAGAAAAGCGTATGAAATGCTTCAGAGGAGAATTGTGGAAAACACCAGAAATTGCGAAAGTGCTTAAACGTGTCACTGGCTGGACTGAGGATGGAACCGTGTACCTCGAGGGCCCTAAGACGACGAAGTTCCCGGTTCATCCTCTTTACATACAATCCGTTCCTTATGACAATACAAATGTCACCTTCTATCTAGGTTTTACATTCCGAGGTCCTGTAGCATACGACATTACAGAGGAAAAGAAGTGAAATTCTCACCCAACTGCAGGCTACAGTTAGCTGAAGAACAAGATTGTTCTGGTAATATAAGGATATTTCTATAATGTTTTAGCAGCACCAGTCATGTGCGTGTTTTACTTGTAGCCTTGCAGACATTTTCATGGAATTATTTTTTATTTGTTATTTAGCATGTTTGTAACTGCAATACTTTAAAATTTACTTTTTTTTTTTTTTAATTGCATGTCATTTTAATTACATTTTCTTTGAGCCTCTGAAAATGATTTTCTAATGACAGTTACCATACCTCCCAATGTAATTTAATGTTTGGCAGTTCTGTGATTTTTTTTTTTTCCCCCCAGTTTTCTTGAATGTGTATCTTGAATCAAGGGTGGGCTCAAAAGTCTAACCATGAGGTCAAGGCCTGATTTATCCTAATGTGCGAGAGTTTTTTTTTTTTGTTGTTTTCTTTTAAACATGGTCTCCCTTGTAGTTTACACACTTCTTCCAATGGTGTTGCAGTGCTTGAACCGGCTTATTCTTGTTTTGTTATTTACTGTTAATTACAGTATTACTGTTACTGTACATATTATTGTGATAATGTTTACATGTTTATCTTAAATATATTATTTAAAAAATACATGTTTGTGTCAGATTATAGGAGTTTGGGAGGGGGTTGGAATGGATTCATTGGTTTTCTATTGTTTCCTATGGAAAATTTTGTTTCATCTAACAAACATTTCCACATACGAGCTCGCCATTGGAACGGATTAATTTCATATATATATATATATATATATACACACACACACTATCCGAGATGCAACGTATGTGAGTTACGACCACCCGTACTTATGACCACGTCTAGCAAATGCCCATTATGAGTTTACTGTACATGTCTGGCAGCAGAGTGCGAAAGATAGTTGTGGCAGCACAGCATCCTAGCATCTCACCCTAACAGCATTCTATCACTACATTCAGTGATTAGATACCGTCGCAATAACATCTCTTTTACAGTACAATTTTACATTCATTTACTGTATACCGTTACCATGGCCTCCAAGAGGAAGTCCAATTCATCAGATGGCAGTTCTACCAAGAAAGCAAGGAAGGCACTGTCATTGGAGACGCAGATGAAATTGAACGTGAAATCTCCATCTCTCTCACTCCACGGTGTCTACAATTTTGACCACATTTCGGAAGCAGTGAAAGCAGCAGCGCCAATTGAGTCAACTATCATCACAAAAACAGCATGAAGGGCCGATTGCAGAGATGGAACAGTTGCTGTACACCTATTTGGAAGATAATACACAAAGAAATGTGAAAGTGATGTTGCGAGCAGTGCAAAGTAAGCCTACAAATTTATTTCGCATGTTGAAAGAACGTGCAGGAGAAGAATGTGCTTCACATGAATTCATCGCAAGTGCTGGGTGGTTTCGGTGTGTTAAATATTCGACTTGCGACCAATCCGACTTACGACTGGTTGGTCAGAACCAATCTAGGTCGTCACTCGAATAGTGACATTATATATATATATATATATATATATATATATATATATATATATATATATATATATATAAAAACACACAATATTTAATATACTACTGTATTTTCTGAACTATACGTTGCTCCAGAGTACAAGTTGGCCAAAAAAAAAAGAATAATAAAGAAGAAAAAAAAAAACATAAGTGGCACTGGACTATGAGCCGCAAACTCATGGAAACTGTCTAACTTGGCTTGGAAATCTGCTGGCAGTTTATGTGATGCTTTAGTCCTCGCTCTGATAGAGAGGGGATTGCGTTTCATGAATCGGTAACACCAAGAAAGTCCTCATGCAAAGTCATTTATTTTCATCTCCTTGACAACTGCCAGGGCGTGGAGACGCAACTGCACTGCTGACAAGCCCCTCTCTGAGGCACGTTGCGCAAGCACCCATGTGCGAAATCATTTCCCTAGCTGTGGCCATCTAGCATTTAGCCCACGATTAGCTTTTTTTGTTTTCTTCATTGCAGTAATAATAATCTCCACTGTTCTCCAGTCCCTCATAAGTTTCTCGTTCACTCCAAACTTTCTTTCTCCAGCTTGATTACCATTTACTGCTGCATACTGTATTTCACTACTTGCAGCTTCCAATCCACAGAATAGAATAGGATTTTATTTTTGGGGGACATTTCTTCAGTGGTACAGGATGAGCAGGTACTGGTACCCAAGCTTAGAGTCCCCTCTTGCGGTTTTGAGTGTAAAAATAACAAATAGGTGAAATTATATTTCTTACTATGATGAACAGAATTATATGTAATAATTTCACATAAATCGCACTCGAGTATAAGTCGCAGCTTCAGCCAAAGTATGATAAAAGTGCGACTTATAGTCTGGAAAATATGATAAATACAGTAATACCCCTTATTTCACGATTAATGGGGACCAGCCCTCTCCACGATATGCGAAAAACCGCGAAATGACTTCTGCCACTTCTTAAGGACATCCACCCACCTATATATTCTATAAAATTTATATAGAAGTTAATTTTAAAGTGTTCCATGCATGTTCATGTCATACAGGAAGTGTGTATTAATATATAAATAAATTATACACCTATATACCACGGCACTGGTGCTTGATTGGGGCTCGTCAGCGCCTCCAGAGCCTTTGCTTTACAGCAGTATCATCTTAGTGTCCAAACTCACATTATTACTTTTTATGGCAGTCCGTAATCTACAACAATACGGCATTCTCCATTTTCACAACGGCCTTAGTGTGCTGATACTGTTATGGTCTGTGCTAGTTGGCAGTGTTTAACATCTCTCTCTTTCTGCATGCGCTGGTGAGGGGTGTGGCAGTTACCTGCAGGTGAAATCCAGAAAGCTCACCTGAATTGACTCGGCCATCAGCGTGCTGGAGGAACTCCATGCTCGACACGGTTTTCCCCTCACCACTACGGTGAACACAATTTTCCCGCAACCCAGTGCTTCCCGAGCTCAGTAAAAGTCTTTGTTTCATCGTACTTGGTCTCCTGCATCTTTTGGTCTGACTGATATGCGTATTTTCTCTTCCTACTTCTTAAATGTGGCGTGACTCGTTAATGACGTAATGGCGATCCACAGACGCAAATCTTCACCCTTTTAATAATTCTAGGAGCTTAACTTTCTCACTAGCTGTCATCATTTTTCTTTTCTTTTTCGGTTCACTCGATGATCTTCCTGTAACGCAGGGAGCGTCGGACCCTCGGCACGCACCTCTCCAGCCCATGCACAGAGAGAGAGAGAGAGAGATAAATGCCACCAACTAGCACAGACCATAACACTTCCTGGGCGTTTGGGGGCCATTTTCAAGGCATTAGCATATACAACAGTACTTAAGCCAGCCTGACACTCGTACGCATTTTAAATCCTCAATGGCACTCATTCATGTGTACCATGGCGGAATGATTGTGTTTATTTCACCTGTCAGTCAAACAGTTTATGCCAGAGAGGAATAAGCTTTGCTCATAGCTTGCTCATTCGTAACATTGAGGATGTTCCAAGATGTTCCACTGAGGTATTTTTGTGAATTGTTTGTGCTAGGGTGCTCCAAGTTCCTCAACGTCACTCAATGGCCAGACAAGTTTGCGCCACATCACGGTAAAAAGGTGACCGCGCTTCTGTTTATGACACTCCTTGTCACGCCTCACAAGTGTGTATATATATCTCGGGTGGCTGGATTCATCCACCATTCATTCTTGTAGTCGTCAAGATGATGAACTCTAGAGATGCCGAGAAAAATGGCATTAAATCAACAGTCTTTCTTGTAGGTGCTGCTGCATTACTATTAATTGATACTACTAGTATATGTAAGCAGACTTGCCCTGTATCTTGAAGGGAAGGGTGTTCAGTCACATGGCATTCTGAATATGTAAATATCATGCAACTGAACACCCTTCCCTTTAAGACACAAGTCAATGTGGACATTGCTGATTGGTTAACCGTTTGTGTGTGGTGTTGTGGAATACACTGGTTTGAGTGCTCACCCAAATTTAATGGTGAGTAGACTATGATTGATTACCTTTGAGGAAACGGTGAGAAACAGTTCTGTCCACAACTCACTCCCTGGTCCGCCAACAGTTAATGTTGGACAATGCGTAGCAGTCAACGAACACCATGGAGAACACAAGAGCACCATTGGGGATACACACCTGTAACGTTGCGCGGCATTGATTACCCGTGACGTAGTGGGCATTTACACGTGCCCTCACTGTTTCCTTATATTTCGCGGAAATGTACGCAAAAGAGTGCGTGACAAAATTAATGAACATGTTTCATTTTTTGGGTAGGCAATTGCACTCAATTCGCTCATAGTTTCAGCTTTGTTGTCGTGATGGCGCTCACAATTCCCGCGAAGCTACTCACTTTGGCGTAACGTGGTGTACCACGAATGCGCATTAGAGTCAGGCTGGCTTTAGGAGCACAAAAAGAGGAAAAACTTAGGCGCTTGACTGGAGAACTGCTGATACGTCGCGTAGACAAACTAACAATGCGGCTCGAACTCAAAGACAGGAAGTCTTGTGGTGTTGGATGCTGAGAAATATATAATCTCGACCAATCAGCTTGCTGGATTTACAGCCAATCAGAGAACAGTCGAGTCAAGCAGGAGAACAGAGCATGTTGGGTAGCGTAGTTGAATGTAGTGCCCTGAATTTTGAATATGTACTGTACTGTAATCTTTCATTTTTTTTAATTTCCCGATGGGAAATCCGAAATATTGCGGGAACGCGTAGTAGTAAATGCGAAGTGCGGGGGATTACCGTATATGATTATGATGACGTAAACTTTATTTTATTTATTTTACTTTTCCATATATTTTTTGGAAACCAACGTATAATCGAGAACGAATTAACTTGGAGGTCGGAAACCTTTTTGACTTCTTTTATTCTTTTTCTTTCGGCTGTTCCCTTCAGGGGTCGCCACAGCAAATGATCTGCCTCCATCTCTCCCTATCCTCTGCATCTTCTACTCTTACTCCAACGACCTTCATGTCCGCCTTCACCACATCCATAAATCTTCTCTTTGGTCTTCCTCTCGGCCTTCTGCCTGGTAGTTCCAACCTCAGCATCCTACTACCAATATACTCACTATCCCTCCTCTGTACATGTCCAAACCATCTCAATCTAGCCTCTCTGACTTTGTCTCCAAAACATCTAACATGTGCTGTCCCTCTGATGTACTCGTTTCTGATCCTATTCATCCTCGTTACTCCCAGAGAACCTCAACATTTTCATCTCTGCTACCTCCAACTCTGACTCCTGTCTTTTCCCCAGTGCCACTGTTTCTAAACCATACAACATCGCTGGCCTCATCACCGTCTTGTACACTTTTCCCTTCATTCTTGCCGATACTCTCCTATCACACATCACACCGGACACTTTCCTCCATCCATTCCAACCTGCCTGCACACGCTTCTTCACCTCTTTTCCACACTCTCCATTGTTCTGGATTGTTGAGCCTAAGTACTTAAAATCCTCCACCCTCCTTATCTCTGCCCCCTGTAACCTCACCGTTCCTCTTGGGTCCTTGTCATTCACACACATGTATTCTGTTTTACTGAGACTAACCTTCATTCCCCTCCTTTCCAGGGCATACCTCCACCTCTCTAGATTTTCCTCCACTTGTTCTCTGCTCTCACTACAGATCACAATGTCATCTGCAAACATCATAGTCCATGGAGATTCTTGTCTCACCTCGTCTGTCAGCCTGTCCATCACCATAGCAAACAAGAAGGGGCTGAGAGCTGACCCTTGATGCGGTCCCACCTCCACCTTGAACTCTTCTGTCACACCGACAGCACACCTCACCACTGTCTTACATCTCTCATACATGTCCTGCACCACTCTAACATACTTCTCTGCCACTCCAGACTTCCTCATACAATACCACAGTTCTTCTCTCGGCACCCTGTCATATGCTTTCTCCAGATCCACAAAAGCACAATGCAGCTCCTTCTGACCTTCTCTGTACTTCTCTATTAACATCCTCAAAGCAAACACTGCATCTGTGGTGCTCTTTATTGTCATGAAACCAAACTGTTGTTCACAAATGCTGACCTCTGCCCTTCGTCTAGCTTCCACTATTCTTTCCCATAACTTCATTGTATGGCTCATCAACTTTATCCCTCTGTAGTTGCCACAACTCTGCACGTCTCCCTTGTTCTTAAAAATGGGCACAAGCACACTTCTCCTCCATTCCTCCGGCATCTGCTCACTTTCTAAGACCTTGTTGAATATTCTTGTCAGAAAATCTACTGCTACCTCCCCTAGACACTTCCATACCTCGACTGGTATGTCATCAAGGCCAACTGCCTTTCCACTCTTCATCCTCTTCAATGCCCTCCTCACTTCTCCCTTACTAATCTTTGCTACTTCCTGGTCCTCAACAGTCACCTCTTCTACTCTTTTTTTCTCTCTCCCATTTTCCTCATTCATCAGCTCTTCAAAGTACTCTTTCCATCGTCCCAGCACACTTCTTTCATCAGTCAATACATTTCCATCTCTGTCCTTAATCACGCTAACTTGCTGCACATCCTTCCCATCGCTATTTCTCTGCTGTGCCAACCTGTATAAATCATTTTCTCCCTCCTTACTGTCCAACCTATCATACAAGTCATCATATGCCCTCTGTTTGGCCTTTGACACCGCTACCTTCGCCTTACGCTGTGTCTCCCTGTACTCCTGTTTACTCTCTTCAGTCCTCTCTGTGTCCCACTTCTTCTTAGCTAACCTCTTCTTTTGTACACACTCCTGCACTTCCTCATTCCACCACCAAGTTTCCTTATCTACTTTCCTTCCAGAGGACACACCAAGTACTCTCCTACCGGTCTCCCTGATCACATTGGCTGTGGTTATCCAGTCATCTGGAAGCACTTCCTGACCACCCAAAGCCTGTTTCAATTCCTCCTTGAAGACAACACGACACTCTTCCTTTTTCAGCTTCCACCACTTTGTCTTCTGCTCTGCCTTTGCCTTTTTCACCTTTCTCACCATCATCCTGCACACCACCATCTTATGCTGTTTGGCAACACTCTCACCCACTACTACTTTGCAGTCACTGACTTCCTTCAAATTACATCGCCTACACAAGATGTAGTCTACCTGTGTGCTCTTACCTCCGCTTTCATAAGTCACCCTATGCTCCTGTTTCTTTTTGAAGAAAGTATTCACCACAGCCATTTCCATCCTTTTTGCAAAATCGATCAACATCTGTCCTTCTGTGTTCCTGTCCTGGATACCAAACCTGCCCATCACTTCCTCGTCCCCTCTGTTGCCTGCACCAACATGTCCATTGAAGTCTGCCCCAATGACCACTCTTTCACCTCTGGGGGTATTCTGCATCACTTCATCTAACTCAGTCCAGAATCTCTCCTTCTCTTCTAGCTTACATCCTGCCTGTGGGGCATAAGCACTAACAACATTGACCATCACGCCTTCAATTTCTAACTTGAGACTCATCACTCTGTCTGACACTCTTTTCACTTCTAGAACATTCTTGACAAACCCCTCCTTCAAGATGACTCCTACTCCATTTCTCTTCCCATCCACACCATGAGAAAACAGCTTAAACCCTGCTCCTAAGCTTTTAACTTTGCTCCCTTTCCACCTGGTCTCCTGAACACACAGTATGTCCACCTTCCTCCTCTGCATCATGTCAGCCAGCTCTCTGCCTTTTCCTTGCATATTTCCAACATTCAAAGTCCCTACTCTCAGTCCTAAGCTCACGCCTTTCCTCTTCTCTCTCTGCCTACGGACACGCCTCCCGCCTCTCCTTCTTCTACGTCTTCGACCAACAGTAGTCCAATCTCCATCAGCACCCTGTTGGTTGACAGCACTGATGGCGGTCGTTGTTAACCCGGGCCTCGACCGATCCGGTATGAATTTTGTTTTGACCATTTGCATTTTTAATGTGGCAGAAGTTTTACGCCGGATGCCCTTCTTGTCGCAACCCTCTGCATTTATCCGGGCTTGGGACCGGCGTAAGGGGGAGAGACACTGGTTAGTGCCCCATCCCATGGCTGCATTTGACTAAGAGAGCCAAAAAAAGACATTTTAAAATCTAATCCTCGAGAGCCATATATATATATATATATATATATATATATATATATATATATACACACACACACACCTGAATACAACTAAATTGAAATAGAAGACCAACAATTTGAGAGTATAATAAGACTCATGGTCAATATGGCACGACTTACACACTACAGCGTTTATGTGACAGGAAGCCCGTCCCAAGTTTTGACAATCAGCTGGTTTTCAGGTTGAAGTTTTTTCATGTCTGTCCATTTTTGTTTGCTTACCAGCTGTGCTTGGCTTCGTGGAAATAAGCCTATCAGAAACGAGGGAAATTTACCTCTTTGCCCAAAAACACCACGTGCAGTCTGTTGCTGTTGTCATAATCCTTTAAAATTAGAGTTTGAAGGTGTCGGTCCCGACCCCTTACTTAACTCAAAAAGACGTAAGTTGAGGTACTGTATACCTTTATTGTGAAACCACTAAACAAACACAAGCCAGAGATTAAACTCATCCGGCACTAGAAAACCTGCCAAGTTAAGACTGTCACAGCACTGATGCCATAATACGAACATTTGAAAGTCCCACAACCCCCTCTTTGACCATTAATATCTCGTGTCCACCCTCTGCAGCAGCATTTGCAGAGACGACATGGCACAGCTAGCAAAGACACCGCATTAATGTGAAGGAATATTCCCCTAAACCTCTTTCAGGGCTACAGTCAGTTAATGAACACAACCTGGCAGTGTTTAACATTGCTGGACAAATCTACCCAGTGTTTCCCAAGGATCACGCTTCCCAGATTTAACTGTAACAGTGTTTAATTCGTGTTATAACACACACAACAAACATGCTGTCTTTCCACTTTACTTCTTTAATCCCATAATGCATTTCAGAACCAGAATATACCAAGTTTGGGACGGGGGTTATCATTAACAATGAATGCTATATAACTTTCTTCTTGAAGAAAACAAAACAAACCAATTATATTGACCCGTACTAACATTAACACTAATAATAAATAAAGTAAATGGATTTCTCATCTCTAAATACTCAATGTAGTAATCCCTTTTTAACTGTCTGTCTTTCTTTCGGCTTTTTCCCTTTCTCGGGAGTTGCCACAGCGAATCATCTGATTCGCACGTTTGATTTGGCAGAGGTTTTTTTTTTTACGTCGGATGCCCTTCCTGTCACAACCCTTTTAGCAAGGGACAGAAACACGCTGACGACTTTGCAGCGACTCTTTACGAAAGTCAGCAATGGTTCTTTTACATGCCTCACACCATAGACACTGAGAGACATGGCCCGCCTTTGATAACCCAGTTAGCTGCACTGGGGGGGACAGTGACAACCTTGTGGAGAGTGGGACTTGAACCCCCAACCTTTGGATCAGCGATCCAACGCCCTATACCACTAGACCACCACTGCCCCCAGTAATCCCTTTTTAACTGTACTGTTAAACATTAGACTTTCATATATTTCACATTCATTGCACACAAGTGAAATATTTCAGGTCTCTTATTAATACTGATCCTTTTGCAGAAATGTCTGCTTCAATGCGGCGTGGCATGGAGGCAATCAGCCTGTCTCAATGCTGAGGTGTTATGGAGGTCCAGGATGCTTTGATAGCGGCCTTAAGCTCATCCACAGTGTTGGGTCTGGTGTCTCTCAACTTTCTCTTCACAATATCCCACAGATTCTCTATGGGCTTCAGGTCAGGAGAGTTGGCAGGCCAATTGAGCACAGTAATAGCATGGTCAGTAAACCATTTAGCAGTGGTTTTGGCACTGAGAGCAGGTGCCAGGTCATGCTGAAAAATGAAAATCTTCATCTCCATAAAGCTTTTCAGCAGATGGAAGCATGAAGTGCTCCAAAATCTCCTGATAGCTAGCTGCATTGACCCTGCCCTTGATAAAACACAGTGGACCAGCAGCTGACATGGCACCCCAGACCATCACTGACTGTGGGTACTTGACACTGGACTTCAGCCATTTTGGCATTTCCTTCTCCCCAGTCTTCCTCCAGACTCTGGCACCTTGATTTTCGAATGACATGCAAAATTTGCTTTCATCCGAAAAAAGTACTTTGGACCACTGAGCAACAGTCCGTGCTGCTTCTCTGTAGCCCAGGTCAGGCACGTCTGCCGCTGTTTCTGGTTCAAAAGTGGTTTGACCTGGGGAATGCAGCACCTGTAGCCCAGTCCACTGCTTCCACAGGTCCCCCAAGGTCTGGAATCGGCCCTTCTCCACAATCTTCCTCAGGGTCCGGTCACCTCGTTTTCTGCCACAATTTTTCCTTCCCACAGGCGTCCCACTGAGGTGCCTTGATACAGCACTCTGGGAACAGCCTATTCGCTCAGAGATTTCTTTCTGTGTCTCACCCTCTTGCTTGAGGGTGTCAATGATGGCCTTCTGGACAGCAGTCAGGTCGGCAGTCTTACCCATGATTGCGGTTTTGAGTAATGAACCAGGCTGGGAGTTTTTAAAAGCCTCAGGAATCTTTTGCAGGTGTTTAGAGTTGTTAATTGGTTGATTCAGATGATTAGGTTCATAGCTCAATTTTTTGAGACAGGAATTTTGGGTTTTCATGAGCTGTATGCCAAAATCATCAGTATTAAAACAATAAAAGACCTGAAATATTTCAGTTGGTGTGCAATGAATCTAAAATATATGAAAGTTTAAATTTTATCAGTACATTACAGAAAATAATGAACTTTATCACAATATGCTAATTTTTTGAGGACTAGTATACTAAAAGTGTTTCTAGTTTCTATGGCACTATTTAAAGCACTTGGCATTATACTGATGCTCAATACACACTTGCATATACTCTTTTAGTTCAATCAACTAAACTTATCACTCTTTACAGATACATAACAATAAAAGTTCGTAACACTAACTTCAAGTTTGTCAAAAATTTACTGTTCCATCAGAATATTTAAATGTCGCAGTGACCTTTACACGCTCCTATCAGAAACCTTAATGTTCAATGTAACCAACAATGTAGTCATCAAATCTGGAGGGTGTTTTCTGGATTCTTGCAGGTCTGGGTGATAAAATAGTAGACTGTGAATTCCCAGGTACAGTTTCCTTGGACTTGCTTAACAATGGAGCCTTAACTAGCTCTGACCTGATCACTGATTGACCTGGCCTTCCACAATTCTCCATTGGAAAATTTACAATACTTTCACATTCATCCTGAGATTTTGCTACACTTTCTCCCCTATCACAGCACTTCTCCACTGAGGGATCCATCACACTTTCTCCCCTCTCATGAAACTTCACAACAGTGATATTTCTCTTATACTCGACATCTTGGGGCGACTCAACTACCACACTATTGCCCCTCCTACCAATCACTTTGAAGGGTGTGGGGTAAAATGGTGTTGACCACTTAGTTTCACGATGCTGCTGCACGGGCGCACAATCTCCAGTCTGAAGATCACTTTCACATGCATGTCTCCGCTGATTTGCATAATCTTTCCCTTTTCCCTTTCTCTCATTGTCTCTGTCTCGTACTTCAGTGTCTTCATGCTGGTATTCTTGGACTTCTGGTATCTTTGTCTGAATGGTTCTCCTGTACATCATCTCCGCTGGACTCTTCCCAGTCATCGAATGTGGTGTACTCTGATACATCATCAAGTAGCTACCTAGTTCTGTTCTCCAGTCCCTGTCCTTGGATTGAGCTATCTTGAGCCGCTTCAATATGGAACGATTTTGTCGTTCTACTTCCCCATTTGCTTGTAGCCATAATGGAGTAGTCTTCCTGTGTTTGATACCATTCTCCTACATAAATGCCTTAAATGTTTCACTTATAAACTGAGGTCCATTGTCACTTTGTATCGACACCGGTAATCCATGGGTAAGGAAGAATTTTGACAATGAAGCCACAATCTTCTCGGATACAGTTGACTTCATGATTTCGATTTCGAAGTACCTACTATAATAGTCCACTACCACAAAAATGTAGTCCCCAGATGGTAATGGTCCTAGCAAGTCCACAGCCAAATGTTGCCATGGTTATGTAGGCATCTCAGTTCTGGCCATCAGAGTAGGTGGTGATGGTTTTGACACTAGTAGACATCCATAACAAGTGCGACAATAGTGCTCTGCTTCAAGGTCTATCCCTGGCCACCAAACTTTTGTGTGAAGTCTCTGCTTCATGCTCACAATTCCAGGATGTCCTTCATGAGCTAACTCCAATACTTGTTTCCCGCAAGCTTTTAGGAATTACAATCCTAGTTCCTCATAACACAAGTTTTCCCAACCGCTGCTACCTCATTTCTGATTGGAACAAACTGCTTGCATTCCGCTTGGTGCCACTGTCCATTCAGCAAACATTTTCTCACTTCTGCTAATTATGGATCACTGTTTGATTCTCTTTCAATGTCTCAGTCTGCGAGTATTTTTCTTTCACTTCCGTCAAACTCCTGCTTGCACGGATTCTACTGGACAGGATCTGACAGCAGCTTCTAGCGCACCAGCGCCCTGAACAGTCCGGGTTTACACCGAAGAGGTCTACCGTTGACCGCATCCTGGCGCTCCTATCTGAGTGCTTGCCGCCTATATAGATTTTCACAAGGTGTTCGACTCAGTGGGTAGGGAGGCCCTCTGGGGCATACTTCGTCTACGTGGGATCCCGTCGGCCCTGGTCCGGCTGATATCGTCGCTGTATTCTGGGACAGAGAGTGCTGTGAGGTGTGGGGGCTCCACCTCTGACTTCTTTTCGGTCGAGACTGGAGTGAGGCAGGGGTGTGTTCTGGACCCCACTCTCTTCAGTACTGCAATGGACTGGATCATGGCAGCGGTATCGGGTGGATCAGCCTGCGGTGTGTTGTTCGGTGAGGTTCGGATTACTGATCTGGACTTTGCCGATGACGCAGTGATCTTTACGGAAACGGTGGATGTCCTGACAAAGACTCTCTGTTCGCTGGGTGAGGAGGCGGAACCGCTTGGTTTGCGAGTCTCCTGGATCAAAACCAAGATTCAGGCTTTCGGCGACCTCTTGGATGCTGCTGTTGACTCGATTGCTGTGGGTCGTGAAAGAGTAGAGATCGTGGAGTCTTTCACTTACCTTGGCAGCGTGGTCCATCGTTCCACTGATTGCAGGGCCGAGATCAATCGTCGACTTGGTCTAGCCTATGGGGCGATGAACTCGCTGGACAGGACCGTGTGGTGGTCGAGGTATCTGAGCAGGCGGACGAAAGCCCAAGTCTTTCGCTCCCTTGTGCTCCCTGTCTTACTCTTACTCTACTCGAGTGAGACATGGACGCTCACGGTTGAGCTTTGACGACGAATGGACTCCTTTGTTAAGACTTCCCTTCGTCACATCTTCGGATACCGCTGGTGGGACTTTGTTACCAACCGGAAGGTGCTCGGGGATGTGGGGATGGTAAGAGTAACCTGCTTGATCCGCGACTGTCAGCTGCGCTACTATGGGCACTTGGCGCGTTTCCCGCCTTTGGACTCAGCACACCGGATCCTGTCCGTTCGAGATCCTAGGGGCAGGAGCCGATCGCGGGGACGACCGCGTGCGACGTGGTCGTCGCAGCTGAGGGCTACCTTGCCGGGGGGTATGGGGCCTGCGCAGGCCTGGTCGATCACCAGGAGACGGCCGGATGAGTGGAAGCGGCTGGTGGACGCAGCGAAATGCCGTCCCAGCGCATGCCCTCATACCTGACCTGACCTGTTGCTGATTGCCGCATGTTACGGAACACATGTCTCTTGTATGTAACGTTCACTTGTGGTGTAAAACATTGTTTCAGGTCCGTGACACACTTCTTGTACACATCGTCATCTCCCGGCACATCAGGTAATGTAAAGTAAATGTCCTGCACAAGCATACCTGCTTTGTGAAGCAACAGGGTTTTCATCTGTTCCGGTTTCTCTACCACTTTTCTCGTGGCGAAAAGTTCAAAGGCCCGAAGCCATCGTTTCCAACAAGTTGACGATCCACTCGCATCTGAACAATCAAATTGCGGTAAATCCCCAACATCGCCAAGTGAAACAGTCGCCATCGTCATTAGGTTTTCCTCGTCACCAAACACTTCCCAGATTTAACTGTAACAGTGTTTAAGTCGTGTTATAACACACATAAACATGCCGTCTTTCCACTTTACTTCTTTAATCCCATAATGCATTTCAGAACCGGAATGTACCAAGTTCAGAGGGTTATCATTAACAATGAATGATACAGATGGGATTGAGATCTGATGAAGATCAGATGGCCAGATGGTGAGATTCACTCATGTTTGCTCTATAAACTTTCAAGTCAATATGCCAGAGTGCTGCCATGTATTTGTTGAACCAGCAAGATCAACCATTGACGTCAATGGAAATAAGAAGATGGAGAACCAGCCTCAAAATACCAGATCTGTGCCATCAGTGCACCTTGAAAAACCACATGGTCACTTCTAAATGGTACATGAACACCCCCCCGTACACACCATCACACTTCCTCCACTGAATCGATACGGTTCTCGGACACAGACATCTTAAAAACGTTTATGGCGTCATCTGCACACTCGCTGAAAAGCAAAAGCTTGATTGATCCAAGAACACTTATCAGGTAAATGAACACCAGAGGGCAGTGTAGATCTTCATCAGCAGAAGGGAGGGGCTTCCAAGATGAGAACTCCAGTCAGCATCAGCACACCGAAACAGTCAATGGACCTCAGAAGGCAGAAGGGTCAGGATCACTGGCATCCAGAAGAAGAATGTGCACCTCAGTATGAATGTGTGTACCTCGGGGGGGGGGGGGGGGTTGTTAGGTATACTCATAATAGTGTACTGGCGCTATAAGAATTTATTATTGCTTGAGAGCAAGCAGGGACTCTGGCATAACTGACAGCATAACTAAAAGAGAGAGAACCAGAAGGAAGGCAAACATGACATTGGGCAATCCGCCACCTCACTCTCACCAGACCTCAGTGACCATGTCCAGTGAGGGAGCAACAGCATCCTGACATCACTGTTTACCCCAGATCTGCTCCTTTTAATTAGTAAAATGCTATTAACAAAATGCACCATGATACAAGTGATTTTTCAGCCTTGTCTTAAAAACAGAGACTTTATCTGATTGCCAAACATTAAATGGAAGGTTATTCCAAAATTGTGGGGCTTTGTGAGACAAAGTTCTGCCCCCTGCAGTAATCTTCATTATTCAAGTTATCACAAAGCACCTTGTACTTTTTGATCTAAGAGGGCAGGCCGTATCATAAATGACAAGAAGTTCGCTAAGATTAATGTGGCGTGAGACTTTAAATATATACAAACACATTATATATGTATATATACAGTATATGAGAGAGAAATAAGAGTATCCATCTGAAAATTCTCACAAGAAGAGGTAGAACATGCAAATGCCACACAAAAACATCCTCACTAATTCTAGGGCTTAAACCCAGGACCTTCATGCTGTAAAGGAAGCAGATTCATCATTAATTTTCTAAATTGCTTAATCTGAAGTCACAGCAAAGCTGAAGCCTATCTCAGTTATCTCTGCACAAACACCCTGAACAACTCGCCTGTTTATTGCGAGGTCAGCAGATGCATGCATGTGTGCATGCACTCACACACACACACACTCACACACACACACACACACACACACACACACACACACACTCACACACACACACACACACACACACACACACACACACACACACACACACACTCTTAGATGTAGTTTGGAACAGCTGTTGGGAGGAAACCTATGCAAACTCCACATAGAAACCACATCACTGAGCCCGGATTCAAACCCAGGACCTTCTTGCTATGAGTTGGATACGCTAACCTCTACAACACTGTGGAACCCATAAAATAATTCATTTTCATATTATATTAACATATGTTGTTTTGGGGAATATTTTATGCTTATTTCATTACAGTAGAAGATTTTACATTTGCATTATAAAATGTGACCCACCACAGCAAAGTGGATATTACGTCAGAAACTATTAAATACTTTGCTGAATTTGACACGTCATTTTCTCTGAAGTTGCAGGCTGAAAATGCTGAAAATTCTAGGCAGGTTTTGGTTAGTTACTTAATAACTGGACAATTATTTAAGAAAATATTGTATTATTTTAAAGCACACGATATCAGCTACAATTATCACTTCATTTATCGTTTCACTTTGCTGTGATAGGTCATTGTAGGGGACCAAGCAATGAGACACGAGGACAGAGGATCTTTGATTTTAAAGACTTGGATTATATTACCCCAAAGAGGTCAAAAATTACAAACCCCAAATCAATAAAGAATAGGCCTATAAAAAGAGGTCAATCAAAACCATAACTAGACTTGAGACACACCTCTGCCATGACATTATCGGGATAAAAATTGACCTGCTACAAAGAAATAAAGGGGAACATGCATAACGGCCTAACCAGAGAACACAAACACTGGTAAACAAAATACACAGACTTCCAACATAACACATAACAAAAGCAAGAAGGTCCTGGGTTTGATTCCAAGGCTAAAGCATTACTATACAGAGTTTTTATGTTCTCCCCATGCCTGTCTGGATTCTGTCCAGATTCTCTGGCTTCCTGCCACAGTCCAAACACTTTCATATTAGGCAGATTGGCTGTTTTAAATTGCCCTTGGATGGGACTGTGAGTTAGGGTGGATCAAATGTTTATATGAAAATATCACTCTTTTTTTGAGTTGTCCATAGTTCAGTTATGTTGCATTACATATGTGGATAACATATTTTTAAATGGTAAGTTGATCTATTGGCCCCAATGAGCCCTTGTTTGTTTAGTCTGGTGATTTAATATCGGTGAGAATTTTACCATAAACAGTGATGATTTGTCCTTTTCTGTACTGTTTATGTAATTAATAAACACACAGAAGGTATTTGTATTCGTATTCATCAGTAATCATCTTTAACATTTTAGGCATACGAATATATTCAATTAAACATAGCTTTCCTAGAAATTATATCATTATTTACTTGAATGGGGAAAAAGTAAAATGTTTCATTTTTAAATTGTATTCTTGCATTAAACTTGGGGGTAGTGGTGGTCTAGTTGTATAGGGTGCTGGATCGCTGATCCTAAGGTTGGGGGTTCGAGTCCCACTCTCCACAAGGTTGTCACTGTCCCCCAGTGCAGTTAACTGGGTTATCAAAGGCGGGCCATCTCTCTCACTGTCTATGGTGAGAGGTTCATGTAAAAGAACCATTGCTGACTTTCGTAAAGAGTAGCTGCAAAGCCGTCAGCGTGTTTCTGTCCCTTGCTGAAGGGCTGTGTCAGGAAGGGCATCCGATGTAAAAACCTATGCCAAATCAAATGTGCGAATCCTTCACTGTGGCGACCCCTGATAAAAAGGGAAAAAAGCCGAAAGGAAATCTCATCTCATTCCTGCATTAAACTCCATCTATTTATCTCCGGACCTATCTATAACATCAAGTCAGTTCATCGTTCATTTTATGAACCGCTTAATCCTAATTAGGGTCATGGGGAGGCTGGCGCCCATCCCAGCTGACTCTGTGTGAGGGCAGAGTACACCTTGGATGGCTCGCCAGGTCATTGCAAGGTAGAAACACGCTGACGGCTATGCAGCTACTCTTGTCGAAAAATCAGCAATGGTTCTTTTACATGAACCTCTCACCGTAGACAGTGAGAGACATGTCCAGCCTTTGATAACTCTGTTAGCTGCACTGGAGTGATGGTGACAACCTGTTGACAGTGGGGCTTGAACACCCAACCTTAGGATCAGTAATCACTGCCCCATCAAGTGAGTACTGTATATTTCAGAATAAATAATAAAAAAACACACACACACACACACCATTAAATCATCATTCTGTATATTCTTTATTACGTACATTCAGTGACCAGATTATCAAATGTTGAGGCTGACAGGCTCAGTATGTATTTTAGTCATCAGAGTCATCTGGTGTATTATCGCAATTCTTGTGAATAGCATACAATTTGTTCTTGGCATTTGGCAGTTTAACTTAATTTTTTTTAACATTTCCCACATGTTCTTTTGCTTTGTGGCCATTAGAATGTTACCCTTTTGATAGAATGTGGTGGATTGCTGCAGCACCTTCTTCTTCTTGTCCTTTCGGCTTTTCCCTTCAGGGGTCGCCACAGCGAATCATCTGCCTCCATCTCACCCTATCCTCTGCATCTTTTTCTCTTCCACCAACTGCCTTCATGTCCTCCTTCACCACATCCATGAATCGTCTCTTTGGTCTTCCTCTAGGACTTCTGCCTGGTAGTTCCAACCTCAGCATCCTACTACCAATATACTCACTATTCCTCCTCTGTACATGTCCAAACCATCTCAATCTAGCCTCTCTGACTTTGTCTCCAAAACCTCTAACATGTGCTCTTGATATGATTCGCATGGTTTTTTTGGCATTCGTTTTACGCCGGATGCCCTTCCTGACGCAACATCTGCATTTATCCGGGCTTGGGACCGGCGTGAGGGAGAGACACTGGCTTGTGCCCCTCCCTCACGGCTGCACCAGCTTCACCAAAATAAAGCAACTTGTTGCTCTGAGCAAATGCTTTAAAGTGGTACATCATGCACCTCAACATTTGTATTTCACTATAACCGGCCTATTTCATGAAATGGAGGGACTTCAGTATACCGTACACTTTACTAGTGGAAAATTTTATACAGGAAGTTCCTTTAACCAAGTAAAACAAAATTGAATACCAGACCGGTCAGTTTAACGGTTTTCATTTTTGATGAGCCCTGGTGTGAGTGTTTATGCGTGTTTTTCCACTATATACTTGTCAGGATGTACCTCACCTTCACCCAGTGTCAACTCCATATGACTCCAGCCTTCCTCTGACCCTAGTAGTTTGGCAAATGAATGAACAACCAAAGTTTGTACAGTCCAATCCCAGCTTCATGATGTCTACACCGTATTATATATATGAATTAAATCATATTTCAGTTCAGCTGTCCCAGTGCGAGAGCTTTTGTCCAAATCTTAACTTTAACTTTGGCTGGATAAATATTTTCCTGGGTTCTCGTCGGTGCTTACACTCGAAAATTGACAGCAAGTGAGCTCTCATATCTCGGAATATGCCTCAGACAATGCAAAAACGACACAGGTGGTGATTCCATGTTCGGTGCTGTGATTGGTTTAGTTCTGTTTGGAAAATTGTGTTTTCGAAATGTTCTTGGAACTGCAAGGCTGCTGTTCTATAAACAGTTGTTCAGAGTTTAATACATGTTAAATGTAAAATATTGGTCATCTAGGGGCTGTTGTACAGATTCAATCACCTTACGCAGGAAAAAAAAAAAAATTCCAGTCCTCATCAAAAACCTAAATACGGCATGAAGGCGAAATTAAATGACTGTTGAAGCCCAAAAGCTTTTAAAGCTAAATGTAGGTGTACTTACTGTAAGTTAATACAAGTTGGCTAGTTTTTTTTTTGTTGTTGTTGTTGTTGTTGTTGTCGTCTTGTTTTTGTTTTTTTATACAAGGGGTCAGTGGTGCCCTGGTTGTAGGGTGCTGGATTACTGATCAAGGTTGGGTGGGAGTTGAAGCCCCACAGATCACTGGATTTTCATTGCTGTCCAGTACAGTTAACTGGGTTATCAAAGGCCGGCCATGTCTCTCGCTGTCTATGGGGAGTGGCTATGAAAGAACCATTGCTGATGTTTGTTAAGAGTCAGCTGCATAACCGCCAGTGTGTTTTTGGCCGGCGCTAGCCTAGCGAGATGTCCAGGGTGTACTCTGCCCTCACCCAGAGTTGGCCGAGATGGGCACCAGCCTCCATGTGAGCCTAATTAGGATTAAACAGTTCAGAAAATGAATCGACATACATATACACACACACACACATGCATACATACATATATTTATACACGCAAATATACATACATACATACATACATATACACACATATATATATATATATATATATATATATATACATAGACATGCATACATTTATACACGCAAATATACATACATACACACACACATATACATACATATACACACACACACACACATATACATACATATACACACACACACATATATATATATATATATATATAGACATGCATATATTTATACACGCAAATATACATACATACACACATACATATTCACACACATATACATACATATATACACACACACACACACACACACACACACACATACATAGACATGCATACATGCATATATTTATACACGCAAATATACATACATATACAGATACAGTATATCCAGCATTACCTACATTTAGTTTTAAAAGGCTTGGACAGTAATGACTGTTTAAAAAAAATGCTTTTCAAAATGTTTTGATGAGAAACCTTTTTTTTTTTTTAATAAATTTGACTATACCTGTACTGTTTAACAGGCCAAAAAAATCCAAATGTGGATAATTTCGCTCTCTCTCTCTCACACACACACACACACACACACACTGCCCCAGTGTCGTCCTGAATTTAACCTGAATTCAGCTAACTCAAAATAAACAAATACAGTACAGATGCGTGAGAGTTTTAAACACTCAGTATAAACACGTGCACACCTGCTCAGCCAATCAGCTCAGTGCACAAACTCCTGAAGCTCGTGCACTGCTGCATGATTGGCTGGTTGGATAATTGGGGCGCGAACAGGTTCTTATTGAAGTGATTGGGCATTGGGTACTTTGATATTATTATTATTATTATTATTATTATAGTATATCAACCAAACAACAAAGCGGCTACAGACTTGTCTCTCCCATCGGCTCATTAATGCACAAACCATTACACTGAGTAACAGATGCAAAGCATGACAGAGATTCATCTCAGCACGGCTTTAAATTATCCGGCGACGTTTCAGTCTTTCATGAATGAGACCACGTGATCAAACATCACATGATGTCTGGCGTCAAAACAAGCGAAATAAGTCGAGGGGAAATCCGCGCTCCCGCAAGAATAAACAGAAGAGGAATTAGAATTATTATTTAAAGTGTTATTATTATCATTATTATTAAAAGAAGAAGAAGAAAGGGGACGCACTTGGCATCCCGAACGGGACTCCGTGTCCCTCACGCCTCCCTCCAGCTGGTAATCAGAGTCCTGGGGCATCTTCGGTCACGCGGGCGGGTCAAACCAAGTCGCGCCCAGAACAACAACAACAACAACGAGAAGAAGAAGAAGAAGAAGAAGAAGAAGAAATGCTGAGTGTGCACGCGCGTTGGTCACAGCTGGCTCGCGCGCTTGCCACCTGCTTCGCGAGAAGTAGCTGAATCATCGGCGAATGAAGGCGGACTCGCGGTCGGACGGAGCTGGGGCCGTGCTGGGGGATTCCCTTCATCACATCCGTTTAGCACGAGCGGGCGGGAGGTTGCGTAGTGCATCTGCTGTGGAATCGACATCACGAGCGTGTGTAGTGACAGCTAGGGGGCTCGTGGTCGAGGGGAAGATGTGTAACCGGATCGGCGCGTTATTAGTTTGCTAGCTGCTCGTGCACACGCGCAGCACACGCGCGCCGCTCATCACGTCCAGCCGACGCTCCTGTTCTTAAAGCGCGCCATCAGGTAGGCTGCCTTTCCGCTTTATTCGGGTTAAAATGCCGAAACCTGACACCGACCAGTTGTAGTTTTCGCATGCGGGGTTCGGCGGATGATCCGGGCGGACAGTGACAGCCGGATGATCTCGCCATGGCGTTTCCTTTCTTCCCGGCTGTGATCAGCCGAAGGTTAATCAGCGGTTTACACTCCGACCGGATTCCATTGTTCGACAGACTGCGAGTTGTTGTTGTGGGGTTTTTTTTGTTGTTGTTGTTGTTGTTTTTTTTTTTTTTTTTTTTTTTTGGTTTGATTGTTCCGTCTGCTGATTCATCATAATCCTCAGGATTGAAGCGGAGGAATCGATGGCTATCGGCGGTACCGAAGCCTACGAGGCGATTATTATCGATCAGTTTAATCGAAGCCGCGAATATTCGGAGCGACCTGCTGGTGCTTTTCTCCTTCGGTTTTTATAAAAGGCTGATCACGTGGAGCTGATGTTCTACTGGCACCGTTTTCTGAACGGATGGAGATGACCTGTTAGAATGCTTCTCGGTTTAGTTACTATGCGTCCTTTCTGCTCCTCATCAATCTGTCCATGCCAGTCTCATGCCGTTGGAAATGAATAGCGACAGGCTTCTTGGTTACTCTAATGATCTGCTTCATTCTCCCCTTTTATTGTCCACTATGTCTGTTTGTTTTACTCCTAACAATATAATCATAAAACCTTAGCGACTGTCTCTGTCTGTCTGTCTCTCTTTATCTGTCTGTCTGTCTGTCTCTCTTTGTCTGTCTGTCTGTCTGTCTGCCTCTCTCTGTCTGTCTGTCTGCCTCTCTCTTGTCTGTCTGTCTGTCTGCCTCTCTCTTGTCTGTCTGCCTCTCTGTCTCTGTCTGTCTGTCTCTGTCTCTCTCTGTCTGTCTGCCTCCCTGTCTGTTCCTGTCTCTCTCTCTCTCTGTCCCTCTCTCTGTCTCTCTCTCTCGCTCTCTATCTGTCTCTCTCTCTCTCCATCTCTCTCTCTCTCTCTCTCTCTCTCTCTCTCTCTCTCTACATCTCTGTGTGTGTTTTAGACCACAGACCCTCAGTAGCTGCATTAAGTGTCATCACTTTGCGTTCCTCTCAATTAAGATGAATATAGTCTCCAGTATTTTGAGCCTTTGGCCCCACTTAAAAGCTTCAGGCCAAACGCATTAAGCTTTACACATTTTGAGCCTGACATTAATCAGGGAATTGTAAACCATGCTGCCATCTTAGCATTGTGATCTAAATAATGGTGCCTTTCACAACCCAGTGATGAATAACAAGATCATTCACACTGAGCACCAACATCAAGATGCACAGAACTCCTAAAATGACCCTTTCATCCCGGGTCAGATGTACGCTCTTATGTTTGCGTTTTTTTCGCACACCCTTTTGTGTCAGGAGGTCTGGACCGTATCCCGTAATTTCTCTTTTTCCTGGCACTGAAGGTAACAAAAACAAATGAGGGACTCCTATGTGCGGCAGGGGGTGGTGGGGGTAGAAAACGAAGTGTTTGTGTGCCTGAGTGTGTGTGTAGACCTTTGGATTGGGGGGGTTGAATAGGTGTTGGGTATTGGCTGAGTGATTTTATAGTCCATCAGATCCAAGTGGTTACTGTTTGACAGTTCCCAGTGCATGATCTGTATCTAGGCCTATATATTGTTCCTGCTTCCTGATGCTCATTGGATAAGGTGTATTCAGGCAGATAGATGAGCGGCAGGGGGTGGTGTATGTTGTGGTGGGGGTTTGTGGGAAGAGTTGATGAAACCAGGAGAAAGAGTTGATCGCACAAAGGAAACATCTTGGGTGGCAGTTGCAGCATGTTTATAACTTACTAGACCACAGAGAGTCCTTGAGAAAATTCTGTTTGTTTAAAAGAGGCGGGGCATGTCCTCAAAAGCAATCTGCATTGAGAATTGGGAGAGCCTACAGCTAAAGCCATGAAGAGCACAAAAAATTGGAGGAAAAATAATTTTAAGGGGGTGTAGGGAGGGAGATGCTGATGATGAAACTCGCTGCAAGTGTGGACTTTCAGTGCTTCACCCTGCGGAGTCGTGTGTGCTTTATCTGCAGATGCTGGATTTGCAAGGATGTGGATGCTTCACTTCGAATCATTTACCTTTTGTTTTCTTGAAAAATTCTGTAGCATTTGTGAAATAATTTAAGTTATTCGTTTGATTGTAATGTTAGAGGTTCAGGCAAAAAAACCAAACAAACAACAAAACAGCAGGAATCCAGTTTATAACAATTTACAATAATGCAAATAACTAATTGTAGGCACCATTAATTATTATTAAAGGAAAAGATTATGGGCCTTTACAAAAAAAAATTAAGAAACATTCCCTTGAGACAGGTGGCTTCTAGATTATACCTCACTCATTAATTTAGTGGACCAATTAATCCTAATCAGGATCACATGGAGGCTGGCGCTCATCTCGGCCAACTCTGGACGAGGGCAGACTACACCCAGGACAGCTCACCATGCCATCACATCTCAGAAATGCGCTAATGGCTCTGCAGCTCCTCTTGTCGAAAGTCAGCAATGGTTCTTTTACATGAACCTCTTACCATAGACAGTGAGAGACCTGGCCGGCCTTCGATAACCCAGTTAGCTGCACTGGGGGAAATCAGTGGAAAATGATGCTCTCACTGGGGCTTGAACCCCCAATTTTAGGATTGGTAAACCAGCAGCTTCCCACCAGGCCACCACTGCTGGTTTCTAGATTATTTCTGTTTTGTTTTTGTTTGTTTGTTTTTTTTTCCCCATAGTTATTTGTTGAAAACATAAAAAAATAAATCGGCTCTAATTAGTTGCATACAGGTGTTATTTAAAGTTTCCTCCTATAATAATAAGTGAAGTATACACTGACAAATGTCTGTACCGGTCCTTCGTGGTGAAGAAGGAGCTGGGCCGCAAGGCGAAGCTCTCAATTTACAAGTCGATCTATGTTCCAACCCTCACCTGTGGTCACAAGCTTTGGGTACTGACCGAAAGAACAAGATCACGGATACAAGCGGCTGAAATGAGCTTCCTTTGCCGGGTGGCGGGGTTCTCCCTTAGAGATAAGGTGAGAAGCTCTGCCATCCGTGGAGAGCTCGGAGTAGATCCGCTGCTCCTCCGCATTGAGAAGGGCCAGTTGAGGTGGCTCGGAAATCTGGTCAGAATGCCTCCCGGACGCCTCCCTGGTGTGGTGTTTCTGGCATGTCCAACCGGGAAGAGACCCCGAGGTCGACCTAGAACACGCCGGAGGGACTATATCTCTCGGCTTGTCTGGGACCGCTTCGGTATCCCCCCGGAAGAGTTGGAGGAAGTGGCTGGGGAGAGGGACGTCTGGACCTCTTTGTTTAGGTTGCTGCCCCCGCGTTCTGACCCTGGACTTAGCGGAAGATGATGATGATGATGATGATGAAGTCGGCTCTAATTAGTTGCATACAGGTGTTATTTAACGTTTCCTCCTCTTCATAAATAAGTGACGTACACACTGACAAGTCAACAAGTTAAACTTTTTTTTTTTTTTTTAATCTGAGTTCCTTTGCCCTTAACTGATCAAATGGCGTTCAGTTGTAGGTTATTGACACAAAAACAATTTGTAATTGTAAAGACTGCTATGCCTCTGACCGTTCTACTGCTGCCAGTTGATTTAGAACTTCTGCTCATAAAGTATAGAACTGAAGCTGATCATGAATAAAACGCTGGAGCTGAGCTTACCAATGTAATGTATTTGCAGTTCATGCTGGCTCACCAAATGTACTTTTCTTCTCAAAGTAGAGCTGTGGTACATGTCGACCATTTTGTCAGCATGTGGGTTGAAAGCATACATTTCTTTGCCAGGTTTGTTTGCTTTCAATCCGGTGCTTGAGGCGGAATATTGAGGGGAAAAATGTTTTGTGAAAACCCTGCATCTTAATGCGCTTGAGAATCTGAAGGTTATCACAATGCACCGGGTGAGATTGGTTAGTTCAAAATTTTATTACCAACAAGCCTCTTGCATCCTTTTTTTTTCAAATCAGGAACTAGATTTTGAAGAATATATTTTAAAGCATGCATGCATGCAGTAGGTTCAAGTCTTTATTTGCTCTCCAAAAGGAAAGGGTCACTTTCTCATGTGGAGGGCAGCAGCTACTATGAAATCAATATGGCACAAAAAAAATCTGAAGTATATCAAATGTTTGATGGAAGACTCAAAGGTCATTATTGAATAAAGCATGTGTGCCAGTTTTGACAAGAAGAAGAAATGTCTTCTCATACAAAGCTCATCCTTGAAAGTCAATGCCTCAATCATCTGATCTCCTTCACCCACACAGTTCAGCTGTAAATACCTGTAGCACCTGCTAGGCCTAAAAAAACCTCTTTTTGTAAATAAAAAAATCCTGGTACCCAGAGAACCAGTCCACCTGTAATTGTAAGTTCATTTTCTGAACCGCTTAATCCTAATTAGGGTCATGGGGAGGCTGACACCCATATCAGCTGACTCTGGGTGAGGGAAGAGTACACCCTGGACAGCTCACCGGACCATCACAAGGCAGAAACACGCTGAAGGCAATGCATCAGCAATGGTTCTTCAGGCAGTGGTGGCCTGGTGGTAAGGTGCTGGATTACTGATCCTAAGGTTGGGGACTCAAGCCCCATTTTCAATAGTTGTCACTGAACTATCAAAGTTGGGCATGTCTCCCACTGTCTATGGTGAGCGGCATTTGAAAGAACCGTTGCATTTTTCATCAAGAGTAGGCTGCATAGCCGTCAGCGTATTTCTGCCGTGCGATGGTCTTGCAAGCTGGCCAGAGTGTACTGTGCCCTCGCCCATAGTTGGCTGATGGGTGCCAACCTTCCTGCAACCCTGATTAGGATTAGGCAGTTCAAAAAATAAATTAATGAGTAACGACTCTTTTACATGCCTCACACCTCAGTGAGAGGCATGGTTGGCCTTTGATAACCCAGTTACGCTGGGTATGAGTCTGGGTAGACAGCAGTGAAAACCCATTGATGGTGGAGCGTGAAACGATGAGATTGGGATTGGTAATCAAGCGTCCTACCACCGTGTCACCACTGCCTTTCACCACCAAAAATTAATGGGGAACAAAATACAATTCTTTATTTTATTTCCCGCTAATGTTCCAACATTGCTCCTTTTTTCTTCCGTGGAAAATGAATGTTTTCCTCTATTTTTTTCTATCACTTTTATTTCACACTTTGAATACCTAATGCTTGATAGCGTTCTTGCATTTCTAGCATTTTGTATTTACTTTGATACATAAATTGATGCCAGCCTTCCTCCCTTACCCCGGCAGGCATCAGTGGCGCCTGATTTTTAATTCGCAGTTAAATGGCGCTCGACACACGCAGCTTGCTTGATAATTGACTTCAGTTTATTGAAGGGAGGAATGATTAGATTCAAATGCTGGTTTGCATGTGAGGGGTTTATGTGTTCTTTCAGCATTTGATGAATCTACGGAAAGGAGTGGGCTTCACAATAATATCAGGTGTGGATCAAGCATGAAATTAAATACAGAAAGTTGCCTAAACGCTATCTGATGGTTCTTCTTAATTAGCAGGTTTTTTGGGGTTCTGAAAATATTCCTGCTGATTTCTGTAACAGCAGCTGACATGATTGCAAAACAGGAGGAAAAAAAAAAAAAAGTTGATTTCAGGATGATTGCTGCTGATTGATTTCAAAAGCTTTCCTTCATAATTTTTCTTTAATAGCACCAAAAAAAAAACAGTCAGCTTACTGAGCATGGCCTTTAGTTCTGCTTGAGTTTTATTAAACCATAAATATATGTCCTCGAGTATGACGTTCCGGACTTGTTGCTACGAGCCATTCGATCACTGTATCACCTGAGCCAGAGTTTGGTCTGTATTGGTAACAACAGGTCGAATTTGTTTCTGGTGAGGGTTGGAGTCCACCAAGGCTGTCCTTTGTCATCGATTCTGTTCATAATTTTTATAGACAGAATTGCTAGGTGCAGCCGAGGTGTTGAGGAGTTCTGGTTTGGTGGCCATCGGATCTCATCTCTGCTTTTTGCGGATGACGTTGTCCTTTTGGCTTAATCAAGCCGAGACCTCCAGTTCTTAATGGAGCGATTTGCAGTTGAGTACAAATGAATCGATGAAAATCAGTACCTCCAAGTTCAAGGTTCTCAGTCGGATAAGGGTGGAATGCACCGTCCGGGTTGGAAGTGAGGGCCTGCCCCTAGTGGAGGAGTTTAAGTATCTTGGGGTCTTGTTCACAAGTGGGTTGCTGCAGCCTCTGCTGTAAACTGAAGTCTGTACTGGTCCATCATGGTGAACAGGAAGCTGAGCCGCAAGTAGTCGATCTACGTTTCAATCCTCGCTTATGGTTACAAGCTTTGAGTAGTGACCGAAAGAACAAGATCACGGATACAAGCGGCTGAAATGAGCTTCCTTCGCCGGGTGGTGGGGCTCTCCCTTAGATATAAGGTGAGAAGCTCTACCATCCGGGGAGAGCTCAGAGTAGAACCGCTGCTCCTCCGCATTGAGAGGGGCCAGTTGAGGTGGCTCAGGCATCTTATCAGAATGCCTCTTGGACACTTCCCTGGTGTGGTGTTTTAGGCATACCCTACAAGGAAGAGACCCCATGGTTAACCTAGAGCACGCTGGAGGGACTATGCCTCTCGGCTTGTCTGGGAACGCCTTGGGAAGAGCTGGAAGAAGTGGCTGGGGTGAATGACGCCTAGACCTCATTGCTTAGGTTGCTGCCCCTGCGACTCAACCCCAAAAGAAGCGGATGATGATATAGATAGACAGACAGAGAGAGTTTTTTTATACAAAGATCTATATAGGATCAGCCCGTTTGGAATCTCAGTGCTGTGCTCAGTATTTGATGTGTAGTGAGAACTGTGGTTTTTTTTGCCTCTTTTAGGATGATGGACAACTTTGGGTTGCTGTTATGACTTGGATAGTCATCATACACTTGATGGAACATCTACAGCCAGAACCATGAGGATTCCAAACTTTGTTATATAACCCCAGATGCTTTGGGTACTCATTTTTTAGATTATCCAATGAAATAGATTATTGAACTGTAAAATCCGTGAAATTTGTCAAACAATAATTTACTGACCATTTACTATGATTCTATCCCAGCTGCCTTAAATTATTAAATTCCCAAATCCAGCTGCTGAAGAACTGAACCACCCCACTGATCACTCCTTTTCATTCTGAATATTTTTTTTCTAAGCTTGAATACACCCAGTTCAATTCAGGAAATGAAGTTAAATAGCTTCTAAGTTCAAGTATAAGTTACCTTACACTTAATTGTGTGGGATTATGGGGGTGATGGTGAATATTGCTTTAATGGATGCAGAAAATGCAGAACCACTAAATTCCTAGCAGAATGTCCAGGACTATAGTGGTACCTTAATATTGATCTACTTTTACAGTTTCATGATCATCATTTGTATCTCCTAGATCTCAACAGTCCTTAATAGTGTCAGCGATTTAAAATACAGTGACCAGACTTAAAGAAGGAAAATGATCGCTCTAGTCACAGCTCTTTAATTGGTGCCTTGGTTGTGGTCCTTGCTGAGATCAGGGTTTTTCTTCTCCCCCTCCTCTTTCTGAGCACCTCCAAATGTGTCGAGGGTGCATTTTTCACAAGGCTCTCTCTCTCTCTCTTTTTGAACAACCTCACTCAGCGCTTTGTATTTTCCTGTGGGTGTGATGTCTCTCCTCTGCAAGTAATCATGATTTGTCAGCGTTCTTAATAGTGGTTCATAAAAATTCAGCTTGCGCCTGCAAAAGACAGTGGTTTCACGGCTCCAGCCCCATAGGCACTGGTCTCCTGAGCCTCTGCACCCTTACCTGAGCAGCCTAAATGAGACACAAACATTTAGGATAGTCAGTGCATTAATAATTCTGGGTGGCACAGTGGTGTACTGGTAAGTACAGCCACCTCACAGCAAGAAGTTCATGCGTGGGGTGAAGGTTAGCAGGTCCTCCATGTGCTTGTGTGGAATCAGGTAGTCCGGTTTTCTTCCACAGTCCAAAGACATGCACATTAGGCTAATTGTCCGTTCCAAATTGCCCCTTTGTGTGTGATTGGGCTCTGCTGTTCAGGGTATACCTTGCCTTCAGCCGTCCTGTGACTGTGATCAAGTACTTAAGGGATGGACTGACTGCATTACTACTTCTTTGGGGTTAAAGAATACAGTTCACCTCATCAAACTTTGACTAAGGCTGGATGGCGGGTATGTAATGGGTTACTTTGAATAATGTACACTAGCAGTTATTAAAAATGTTGGGACCACCATCATCATCATCATCGTCTTCCGCTAAGTCCGAGGTCGGGTCGCGGGGGCAGAAACCTAAGCAAAGAGGTCCAGACATCCCTCTCCCCAGCCACCTCCTCCAACTCTCCCGGGGGGACACCGAGGCGGTCCCAGACAAGCCGAGACACATAGTCCCTCCAGTGTGTTCTAGGTCGACCCTGGGATCTCTTCCCGGTTGGACATGCCTGAAACACCATACCAGGGAGGCGTCCGGGAGGCATTCTGACCAGATGCCCGAGCCACCTCAACTGGCCTCTCTCAATGCGGAGGAGCAGCGGCTCTACTCCGAGCTCTCCATGGATGGTAGAGCTTCTCACCTTATCTCTAAGGGAGAACCCCGCCACCCGGCGAAGGAAGCTCATTTCAGCCGCTTGTATCCGTGATCTTGTTCTTTCGGTCATTACCCAAAGCTCGTGACCATAGGTGAGGGTTGGAACGTAGATCAACTGGTAAATTGAGAGCTTCGCCTTGCGGCTCAGCTCCTTCTTCACCACGACGGACCAGTACAGGCATCGCTTAACAGCATGTTGGGACCATATTTATTCTATTTATTTTTGTTGTATGGATAATTTGTTTAAGGTTTGATAAATGAGTCACAGCAGTCAATATTGGGTATGGCCTCAGTTTGCAGTGATGCAGCACAGTGAAACCGGTCCCACAAGTGATGCAAACGGGTGTAGCAATTCTCTTCGGGGGTCGTCACTCTCTCTCACCCTGAGTGTGGCCTGTCGTCAACTGACCCTGTCCTTTTGTGGTGGCCAGGTTTCTGATTGTGGGTTTTATACAACCCATGCACCTTGCTACCTAACTGTAACTCAACCCGGTCTCCACTATACCCATTGCATGGAGATGTTGGTCAGGTGATAGACGTGGTCTTATGACACGCACTCGACTAACAGTGTTCGATTTTTCAGCCTTTTATATAGGCTTCAAACCACTCCTCAATTTGTACAGATAGACATTGTGTTTTGCTCAAGCTGCATTTCGTCGACTTTTGCAAAGTGACGTACACATGTGCAATTAAGCAAAACAAAATGACAACTCATCATTTTCTCAAGTGCCCAAGTGCCATCAATAAAGCCACGGTGTGTGTACTCCGAACCCCCTACAAGTACAGATCTACAGAAATTTATCTCTCAAAATTTTTTATGACTGTCAATATTCCACATTGCACTTTGTCATGAGGGATTAGGGTGCAGGTGTGCAGAGAGGGGAGCAGGACATAGATGCACACAACTCGTACATTTTAATAAATTTTAGAAAAACAATAAAAAGCAGAAAATAAAACAACAAAAAACCCACAATGGTAATTATTAAATTAAAGAGCTGTCCCTTAAAACCAGCAGAAAAATCTGTCTAATCTAAGAGTATCCAATCATATACACGAGCATCCAGACTAATTTGTGTGCCTACAGTAAAATCTCAATGTTAGCAATACCTCACAGGAAGGCAAATCCGAACGCCCACGTAAACAGTGTATTTATTATTCATTCATTCATTTTCTAAGCCGCTTAATCCTAATTAGGGTCGCGGGGAAGCTAGCGCTCATCTCAGCCTCAGTGTATTTAACAAGCCCTTATTAAGAGACCTTTAACTGGTTGCTGCATAGACACACATTTGCCACTGCTGTCATGCATGCCAGGAGATGGCAGTCCCACCAGCATGTCCAGACACAGCATAAATGCCACAGACCAACAGAGAAGTGCAAAGGTGGATGGATGTTAAAGGTTTGACACATTGTGTTGATGTTGAGAATTTTCATTTTTTTTCAATTATCTATACCAGGTATCAGACAGCCTGACAGGGGAAACTAATTTTGGATCAGGAGTCAGGGTATACCTTGATCAGGCTACAAGTCAATTGCAGAGCTTCCACAGAAATAGACTTCCATTCACACCAACAGGTAATCTGGAGTAGTCAGTTTATCTATGTTGAATGTCTTTGGATGGTGGGAGGAAATCAGAGTCCCTGTAGGAAACCCACACAAACGCATCAAGCGTAAACTCCAAACAGGAAGGCACCAGAAATTCTGAAAACAGACTCTAGAACATCTGAGGAGGAGGTACACTTAACATAAGTGGTGTTCAGTGAAAGGGCTGTGCTGAATTAGCTAGCCTTAATGCTCAGTATTGAATCAGTACTGTACATCCCTTACACATGATATTAAACAGTATAATTCTACTTTGATCAAATGTGCAAAACAAGCTAACGGATGAACTTCCACAAAATTTTACATAAATATGGATCTTGAGCCATTGAACAACTGATGAAATTTTTGGGTCTGGATTTTCTGAAGGATTTTTATTTATTTATTCATTTTAACACCGCACGGTGAGGCAAGGAGGTGGAAAGCAAACAGAATGCGCTGCGAGGAAAAAAATACAAAGCTCAAAAATAATTAAAGAAAATAACAGGCCACAAGGGGCATTGTAATCCGACTTTGTCTGCTGCTCTAACCAATGTAAACATAAATGTTAAGATAAAATTGGACTATATTGGTACATCAATTTCTAAAACCCGTCTTCACCGGGCGTGCAGCACTTCTTAGGGACCCTTCTCATTATGTCAACAGATTCTTTCAGCTCCTCCCCCTCCAGAATTCACTTCGGGAGCCTTCGGACAAAAACCAGCAGGTTTAGGAACAGCTTCTTCCCCACAGCTGTCACCCTACTGAACTTTCCCTTCCCATCCACACTACACCATAGCAACACCATTCATATCATTCATGCACACGTACATACTTCCGTTTTATAGTCTGTTCTGTACTTTTCTTCCATTACTGTGCATACATTCATAGCACTGTGCCTAGTGTTTAGTCCTACATTTGTATACAAGTTGTATAAATAGATGTTTACAGATGTCTGTTTATACATTTGTACATGACTTTTCCCACATTTTACACTTCCCTTATCTGTACATAACTGCTGCTAACTGCTCATATATTGCATTTGCTGCCCTCTGCATTTCTGATTGGACACTAAACTGTATTTCTTTAGTCTGTATTTATACATGTTTCACGACAAAGTCGAATCTAATCTCATCAAAGGTACAGCAAGCATATGAGCTGTATTTCTTTTGTGGTGTTTTTTTTTTTTAATAGTAATAATAGTAATATAGAGATAGTACACCCCCCCCAGTGCAGCTAACTGGGTTATCAAAGGCGAGCCATGTCTGTCACTGTCTATGGTGAGAGGCATGTAAAAGAACCATTGCTGACTTTCGTAAAGAGTAGCTGCAAAGTCGTCAGCGTGTTTCTGTCCCTTGCTAAAAAGGGTTGTGACAGGAAGGGCATCTGACGTAAAAACCTCTGCCAAATCGAACGTGCGAATCAGATGATTCGCTGTGGCGACTCCCGAGTAAAAGGGAAAAAGCCGAAAGACAGACAGTAATATAGAGATAATATACAGGTAATATGTAATAATGGCCAATAAAATGCATTACCAAATTTAATTTATGTAACTGAAGGTAAACTCACTCACTTCTAGTACAGAGTTTATACCAAGAACACGGGACAGGAATACACCTCGAGTACAATGCCATTCAATGTCAGGGCGCCATTCACTCACACACATTCAATCACACCAAAAGGTAACTTTGAAGAGAGGATTTCTTTTAGTCATCCTGATGGTGCCACCATGTTTCTTTTCCTATATACAGTATCGCTGTTGTTCTTTTCTGCTGTACTTAGGTTGCCTATTTGCTGTGTAATTTTTTTGAATGTGGGGGATGTCACGCCTTTGCTTCTTTGTTGACACTAACAGGCACCATGTCATCTCTGGGGCAGGTTTTATGATATTACATTGGTGACTTATTTTGTATAATCACGTGGATTCCCCTCCTATTTTTTGTACTGCTAATACAGGAATGAAGATCAGCTTGCTTAGTCAGTTTTACAAGAGTTCTCTATGTAATTATATGTCTGCAGTTGCACATGTAGATTATGTGAAACAGACACATTCAGACACACATACAGGTGCCCTAGGATTAGATCAAGTCTAATGGTGAACTGCTGGTGACCCTGCATTTGGCAGCCATTGCAGAGGTAGGAGTGTGCTGAAGCAGCATACCCATGGCGTGTGTGTGTGTGTGTGTGTGTGTGTGTGTGTGTGTGTGTGTGTGTGTGTGTGACACAACTGCTGGCTTGGCTTGTGTGTTTCCACTCCTTCTGCACCCCAGCTGTGTCAATTCCATCCAGTACAACATATGTACACATACACATCACCATAGCTCACAATGACCCTTAACCATAACACTGTAATATCAAAGAATAATAAATGCCCTCTCTGTTTTGGGTGATCACATAATGTTCACTTTGGTTAATTCTGCTTATCACTGTTTAGTGCCTGATGCTGCCTCACTCTTGTCAAACTAGTCAGAGTAAAAGAATAGTAGCTGTATTTTCTGCTTAATTTTGATGCTGATGCCACATTGAATTTGCCTTCACCGCACCAGAGTTCACAAGCACTACTGATTCTGCTGTGTGTTCAAGTTTGGTGATTTTTCTCTTTAAAAAAAACTCAACCATTATTATCGTAAATAAATGACTAAGTCACATCTACTACAAGCAATGTGTCACTGAATTGAGGCATCTTACGTGGTCTGACACTTTTATGCATTTGTATTTGTTTGAAAATTTCCTGTTCTGAGAACCACAGCAAGTTGAGCTTCTGTCAGAGAAGGACAGGTGTCATTTTCAGATCCCTCAGACAGATGTTTAAATACTTTTAAAAAGTAAACACACAAAAATCTCCTGGACTGGACAACACCCCAGTTCGTGTTCTTAAACCTGTGCTCAGCAATTGTCAGATGTCTTTGCAGACATTTTAAATCGTTCCCTGATCTTGTCTGTAGTCCACACATGCTTTAGGAGGACTAACATCATCCCTGTCCTGAAGAAATCGAATGGGAGATTCCTCTTATAAAGTGTACAGTCAAAGCTCATATCACATCTTCGCTGTATGCTACACTCAATCCTTTCCAGTTCACCTGCAGGTCAAATAGATCCACAGATGATGCAATAGCGCTGGCTTTGCACATTGATCTCGCCCACCTGGACTACAAGAACGTTTATGTGCTGATGCTGTTTTTTGACTACAGCTCTGCTTCCAACACTATAATTCCATAATTATTATTAACTCCATAATAATTCCACAATAACCTAGTACCGCAGTTGTAATACTCAGGACTGCAAAGCTCTACAGCTGGTGGTCAGATTAGCACAACACATCACCAGGTCTGAACTGCCAGCCATCCAGTACCTCTACGCACAGCGCTGTAGGAGGAAGGTCCAGCGGCTCCTCTCTGATCCAAGTCACGTCAGCCACACACTCTTCACACTCCTACCCCTGTAAAGGAGCATCCAGATTCTCACCAGCAGATTTAGGGACAGTTTATTCCCATAAAGCATCATTATTTTTAAACTTTTAATTGTTATTATAAGTATTTGTAGCCTTGAGTATGTATTTATTGATATTATATACACATATACATGTACATATACGTCACTCAGGAAGGGGGGGGGGGGGGTCCTGTGTTGATCCTACTTCACAGGCGGTCGCGGGGTGTGTGTGTGTGTCTCAGTCCCAATTGGAACTGAGATCCCCACTCGACCATCGAAATCCGCGAAGTAGGATCACCCCCCAAACCCACCCCTGACTGACGTATACGTACATGTATATGTGTATATAATATCAATAAATACATATTCAAGGCTATAAATGCTTATAGTAACAATTAAACATTAAAAAATAATGCATCAGATGTAAATAAAATATAAATACACACACATACAGATGCGCACCTCACAACAATGTAACTAGTTTTGATGGGAGACTTTGGGTTGTTTTTTGTTTTGTGTTGGTTTAGGTTTTTTTTTTGCGTAATTGGCCTTGTTTTTGTGGCATTTTCCTTAACCTTTTCTCATATTCTTCCTTAATTTCCTTATATTTTATATTTTTAATTCGATGATATTTTTAAAATAAAAAGTGATGCTCTGAAGCCGCATGAATTGAAGCGTGAAGTACCGAGGGATCCCTGTATGTATGCGTGTATATATATATATATGAGTATGTGTGTGTGTATATATATATATATATATATATATATATATATATATGAGTATGTGTGTGTGTGTGTGTGTGTGTATATATATATATATATATATATATATATATATATATATGAGTATGTGTGTGTGTGTGTGTGTGTGTACGTACCCGGAAAAGCATTCTAAATGCAACACCAACTTAATTGCAAAATTATGAAACCATTAATCACAAATCAAACATGAAATTATTTTAGTATCTTTACACTGCCAAGTTAAGACTGTCACAGCAGTGATGTCATTATACCAATCATCAGAAAGTCACACACCTTTGTTTGGCCATTAATATCTAGTGTCCACCCTCTGCAGCAGCATGTCCGGACGACATGGCACAGCTAGCAAAGACACCATATTAATGTGAAGGAATATTCCTCTGAACCTCTTACCGGGCTACAGTCAGTTAATGAACGCAATCTGATGGTAGTTAACGTTGATGGACACATCTATCCAGTGTTTCCCTAGGATGTTTGATGGGGTTGAGATCTGATGAAGATCAATTGGCCAGATGATGAGATTGACTCATATCTGTTCTATAAACTTTCGTGTCAATATGGCTGAGTGCTGTTGTGCATTGTCCTGTTGACCCAGGAAAAACAACCACTGAAGTCAATGGCAATGTATAAGAGGAAGGAGAACCAGACTCAAAATCTAGTCCACATACTGCTGTGCCATCAGTGCACCTTGAAAAACCACAAGGTCACTTCTAAATGCAACATTAATGGCCCCCCACACCATCACACTTCCTCCATCAAATCGATCCGGTTCTCGGACACAGGCATCTTAAAAACGTTCATGGCGTCAACTGCACACTAGCTGAAATGCAAAATCTTGATTTGTATGAGAACACTCAGGCGCTTGTGTGGACAATGTTACAGGACAAACTGTAGTCATGCTGTATGGTGGGTCATAATATTGTTGTCGTAAGGACATTGACACCTCAGGATAGCCACTTGGAGCCGTCAAATCACTGCCATTAGGCCTTCCGTGGCACCTGATGTCACACGCTGTCATTGAGAGGAACCGTAAAGGAACCAATCTCATTGATGATTGCACCTGATTTGTATGTCCGGGCATGGTGTCGTTACTGGAAGTCAACCTGATCGAAGTTGGTTCCTATCACTGCCAGTTTGATTAAAATGATGTTGCAGTTGGTTTATGGTTGATGGACTAACCCCAAACTGCTTTGCAATGGCTCTGTGATACCCCCATCTGAAACATTCAAATCACTCTCTCTCTCTCTCTCTCTCTCTCTCTCGCTCTCTGATTTGCACAATGCCGTGGCATTGTCGTACTGCAGGACAAATGACTGCTGTCCATGGCTTTTTACGCTCCCAGGTACTGAGTTTGAACATTCAAACTGAGAAATGTGTCATTTGAAAAATATGTGTTATGGAACAGAGTTGTGCTTTGTGCATCTGTCCATTTTCCAGAAACATGGGATGGGATTGTTCCCAGAAGGCGATCAAGACATTTTGGCATACTTTATAAGAACATATTTCTTGTCACTTTTATTACCCCCTACATTGGTGTTCATGATTTTGCATAAAATTTGTGTTGTTTCCCGTGTGTGTGTGTGTGTGTGTGTGTGTGTGTGTGTGTGATATATTCAACTTCTTTTTGTTTATATTTTTATTCATCAGTTCATTTTCTGTAACTGCTTCATCCTAATTATCCCATCCCAGCCAACTCCGGGCGAGGGCAGAGTACACCCTGGACAGCTCGCTGGGCCATCGCAGGGCGGAAACACGCCGACGGCTTTGCAGCCTACTCTTGTCGAAAGTCAGCAATGGTTCTTTTACATGCCTCACACCATAGACAGTGAGAGACATGGCCGGCCTCTGATAACCCAGTTAGCTGCACTGGGGGGGACAGTGACAACCTTGTGGAGAGTGGGACTCGAACCCCCAACCTTTGGATTAGCGATCCAGCGCCTTTCCCACTAGACCACCACTGCCCCTATATTTTTATTTATTTATGTAATTTTTATTTTTAACTGTATATTTTATCTAAATTTTACTTGTTTCTTTATAGTATTTGTTTCTTATATAAAATATTGAGCAGGCTTGGAGTCCGGGAGTTTCATTGTTGGTATGAATGTCTACATGAAATTATTCATTTTCTGAACCGCTTAATCCTATTGAGGGTTGTGGGGAGGCTGGTGCCCATCTCAGCCAACTCTGGGAGAGGGCAGAGTACAAGGACAGAGCTTGCCAGGCCATAACAGGGCCGGAACACGTTGATGGCTATGTGGCTACTCCTGACGAAAGTCAGCAATGGTTGTTTTATAGCCTCTCATCATAGACAGTGAGAGACATGGCTGCCCCTTGATAACCATATTAGCTGCACTGGGGGGGACAGCAGTGACAACTAGGTGACAGCGGGGCCTGTACCCCTGACCTTGGGATCAGTAATCCAGCACCTTTACCACCCGAACACCACTGCCCATCCATTATTACTTGTATATGTCAATAAGACTTGAAACATTATACCCTGATACTGTTATGCGTGTGATGGTGCTGACAGATTGAGTGGATTGAGAACAACAGATATTTTTCAACTCTGATGATTGATAATCTAGTGTCTTTCAGTCCACGTGAATAAGTATGAAAGTGTAAGGACCATGAATAACCCTTGTTTCATGCAAAGTTTTTGCATTCTCTTCTTTATCCCAGCAGACAATCTTTCAGGATAGTCACGTGTGACTCTCGTGGCATGACTACTACAAGTAAGGGAAACAAAGCCCTAAAGGCAAGTGTCAATAGCTGTTTTCTGTTTTTCTATTATACTCAAGTTGTCAGGTTTTTGGCTTTATTTCCTAATTTATTTATTTGTTAGTTTCTTTCTCCCAACCTCTCTCAAGGTGAAGCGGGAGCCAGGTGAGAATGGCACCAGCCTTACAGATGATGAGTTAGTGTCGATGTCGGTACGTGAGCTGAATCAACACCTGCGTGGCCTATCTAAGGAGGAGATAGCACAACTAAAGCAGCGGCGACGTACGCTAAAGAACCGTGGCTATGCTGCCAGCTGTCGCGTCAAGCGTGTCACGCAGAAGGAAGAACTGGAAAAGCAAAAAGCTGAGCTGCAGCAGGAAGTGGAGAAACTTGCTTCTGAGAACGCCAGCATGAAAGTAGAGCTGGACCTGCTGCGCTCCAAGTATGAGGCGCTACAAAGCTTCGCCAGAACTGTGGCACGCAGCCCTGTACCAAACGCAAGGGGAGCAATCACACCAATCATCGTACCAGGCAAGGTGGCTGCTACAAGTGTCATCACCATCGTCAAGTCCAAAACGGAGGCACGCTCATAATGCACAATGCTTTTTGGTCAGTGAATCATTATCAAGCATTATCAGTTGTGAAGCCTGTGTTAACACTTTTTAATGGTTTTGCATAACTTTTCTTTTAAACAATAACCATAAGTGTATTACATTCCCAGATTTGGCACAACCTTCTATGCACCATAGTAGGATTATTAGTTCATAATCCAAAAATAACACAAAACGCAGATCTAACATCTCTGCTTATTTCAATAAAAATACATACACTGTTATAATATTCACAGATTAAAAACAATAGCTTTTACATGTTTATATTTTCAGTAGCAAACCTGATTCTCTCTCCGTGAGCTGATTCAGGTGTCAGAGGGCAAGGAAGCTTGGGACTGGATTAAACACCTGCAGCAGAGCAAGCAGTTCAGCATAATTATCAGTTGAATTTGGGTTGCACCATATTTGCAACATTGCACTGAGAGTTTTGTTTACTGATATTTAGCAACCTTGTATTTCCTTCATAGAATATAGAAAATCGTAGACTTTGCTGAGATTCCTGTGCTTGATGTTATCCACTGACCACATCTCAGCTGGCCTAGAAAGGTGATTATGATCTTGCAAGTGAGGATGGATTTTACTTTTATATTAATGACAAACTGGTCGCATTTAAAAAAATCTTATGGTTACCTTAAAAATGAACAAATCATGAGTTATTGATAGTTTTCAGGCATTGCAGTTACTGAATCAAACCTTTTTTTTTTAATGCGGGTAAAATTTGAGTGTTAAATGAGAAGATACTTTTTGATGCAGAAGAATTTTCAATTCAATTATAGTACATATGTGACCTGTCACAGAAAAGTGGGTATTAAGTCAGAAATCATTAAATACTTTCGTGGAACTTTAATCATGATTTTTCTCTAAAGTTGATGCTTAAAATGCTGAAAACTCCTAGTAAGTTTTGGTTAGTTAAGAAATTTGGTATCATTTTAAAGCTTCGGATATCAGCTACGAAATGCTACCAATAACTCAAAATTAATAATTTCTGACTTAATACCCACTTTGGTGGGTATGATGTGTCACATACATTTTATTTACATTAAACAAATCTGATACCATTGACGGTATTTAAAAAAAATGAACGAATTCTATATTAATATCTGAAAATGTACTATTAAATTATAAAATAGTTTGGAAATTGGGAAGGTTAGCTTTGAATATATTCTGTGTACTGATGATTGGGCTGGTGGTTTGACATTCAATCAGTGTAATCGGTTGAAATTTGTGAACTCATTTGTTCTTTAAAGTGAAATTTTGGGATCCAATTTATACTAATGGTCCACTAATTTTTGTCATAGCTGATCAGCTACAACATGTTTGGTATTAAAATTTGGCTTATTTTTTATGTTCAGGTTCTACACTCTTAGTACAAGTACTGAGTACTTTATGAACACCTATTTGTATCATGCAATCTCCATACTGGGATTATAACAAATTGAAAGAGTTACACTAACGCCATTTCTACCTGTACATAAAACGTAAACGGATGGTTACAAAATGTTTTAGTATATACGACACAGGAACAGCGCAATCTGATTGGTTTGCTATCTCATGATTAAAAAAAAAAACATTATTCTCTATGAATAATGCTTCAATCAAAATGCTGCACACTCACGGTTTGTAAATTGGATCAGGTGGCAGTATTACTATCTTTTGTGTGTGTGTGTGTGTGTGTGTGTGTGTGTGTTTCCACATGGCATATACTTCAACACATTTATGGAGTGTGATTTACTTGCGGTTCCCTGTAGACCCATTGACAGGTAACATTACAAACAGCTGGTTCAGTGAGCTAGATTCCTCTGGGTGGCAGAACAAAACAAAGTCATCAATGTATTCAGGTCACACATGAATAATTTCTATCTATCTTTCTGTCTATCTCTCTATAAATACTTTAGTGCATCCACTTAATCCAGGGTCAGGTTGTAGGGGCAGCAGCCTAAGCAGTGAGGTCCAGCTTCTCCCCAGCCACTTCCTCCAGCTCTGTTGTGAGGATACAGAGGCAGAACCGGTGACAAAGGAGCGCTTTGCCGGAGTGCAACTCCCACTAGAAATGAATTCGACATGTTGTTACCACTGCAGGCTAAGCTGTAGCTCCCAAAATACAAAGACTGGCCCAAAGCAACAGGTCCAGTATGCCATGTTCCCGGAGCACACCACACAAAATAGTCTGAGTGACATGTTCAAAAGCCTTCTTGAAGTCTATAAGCACATGTGGACAGATTGGGCAAGCTGACATTCCCTTTCCAGGATCCTGTTGTATCTGTAGAGCTGGTCAACAGTGGCACGGCCAGGCCAAACCACATTGGTCCTCCTAGGTTCAACCTTCTCTTGGATCATAATCTACATTATTTGTGAATAGACTTTTCCAGGTAGGCTGAGGAGTGTGATTCCATGATAGTTGGAACACACTCTCCGGTCCCCTTTTTTAAAAATGGAACTAACACCTCGGTTTGCACAGTCCCCAACATGTCCCCGATGACCACATGATGTTGCAGACACATGTCAACCAAGACAGTCCTCACAACATCTAGAGCCCTGAGGTATACAGGTCAGATCTTGTCAAGCCCCAGACCTCAGACAGCACGGAGATTTTTAACTACCTCGACGAACTCAGTCCCAGTGATGGGCAGACCCATTCCGAACCCCCAGTTTCTTCCTCTTCTACAGAGGGTATGTTGGTGGAAATGAGGAGATCCTCAAAGTATTTATCCCAACAACATCCCCAGTCGAGGTGAGCAGCTCTTCACTTCCACTATAAACAGTATTTGTGGAGTACTGCTTCCAACTTCTAAGGCATTGGCTTTGAGGATGTTGGTCTACAACCTTTTTGAGGCTGGCAGATAGTCTTTTTCGAGATGCACACCAGACTCCTTCAACACTCGAGATTTTGCATTGGAAACATCCCAGGCTGTAGCACGTTTGGCCTGTTGGAACCCATCCGTTGACTTGGGAGTCCCACAGACCCCCACGACAGGCAGCAATTAAGTTCTGGCCACAGTTTCGTGCTGGCACCTCAATAATGGAAACCTGGAATATGGCCTATTCAGACTCTTTGTCCCCTGCCTCCTTTGGGATGTGGCAGTAGCTCTGATGAAGGTGGGCGTTAAAGGCTCTTCTGACAAAAGACTTCGTCAAACGTTCCCAGGAGACCCTACTTTTACCATGATTAGTTGGAGGGGTGTGGGTTCATGTATGTATGTATGTATGTATGTATACAGGGATCCCTCGCTACTTCGTGCTTCTATTCATGCGGCTTCAGTGCATCGCATTTAAAAAAAAATATTCAATGAATTAAAAAATAAGGAAATTAAGGAAGAATTGGGGGAAAGTTAAGGAAAATACCGCAAAACAAGACCCATCATGCAAAAAAACCCCAAAACAAAAACCACCCAAAACCCCCCATCAAAACTACTTACATTTTTATGTGAGGTGCGCATCTGAGTGTGTGCACGTGCATGTATGTGTGTGTATTTATATTTTATTTACATCTTATGCATTATTTTTGAATGTTTAATTGTTATTATAAGCATTTATATTGATGAATATGTACTTATTGATATTATATACACATATACATGTACATGACATACGTCATTCAGGGGGGTTGATCCTACTTCTCAGAATTCGGCGGTCACAGGGGGATCTTGGTCCCAATTAACTGCAGAAAGTGAGGTACCACTGTATGTATATACCGTATTCGACGTAATAAGCGTCCTGCACCAATAAGCGCCCCCAGTGTTTTTGATCTTGCGTCTAATAAACTCCCATGTGTACTGGGAGCAAAATGGTAGATCAAACTTACCAATTTTATCCGATCAGTCTCCGTAGCAGTAAAATGAGGCGTTCACTGCCTTTAAAAGTGAGTTTACATGGTATTTCAAGATCCCCTGCCACTGGGGAATGTCTATAATGTTCATCAGTAACAACACATTTGATCATTCCGCAGTGCTTTAAAAACAGGAAACTATTTTGCTGTGTTCTCTTGGTAAATGTCCAACAAGATGAACCATTAGAAACTGATATAGCAAAACTATGGGATGCTCTGAATGAATGGAGCGATGAGCCAGATGCGATCCTATCAGAAAGGGATGACGAGTATCTTTCACCCAATTCTCCTGCTCACTAAATTTATAAATTTAAGCACGTTTCTGGCCATGTGCTTTTGTTTATGTTTGTGTTGATTGATTCAACCTGCCATGTGCTAAAGTTGACATTCATGTTGATTGGCTCGATTTTACAACGGGGAAAATATTTAAAGGAACAGCACCGGGAGAAAAAAAAAAATTAAAGGGTCTTTTTTAAAGCTGGTTTCTGTTTTATTTTCAGCTTTCATGTAAGTAATTTGGTTGATTCCACAAAATGAATAATACGAATACCAGTAAGACTCTTTTATTGTTCTGTTATTATTCATGTTTTCCACCTCTATGGTAATAAGCACTTACCATTCCACTTCGCTGGTAACATTTTAATAAGCGCCCTGGGCACTTATCAAGGCAGATACGGTATATATATGTATATACAATGGTACCTCAGCTTACGAAATTAATACGTTCCAGAAGTGGTTTTCTAACCTGATTTTTTCGTAAGTTGAGCCGCATTTAACATGTAAAAGGCCTGATTCGTTCCAAGGCCCCAATACTACCCCTTAAACCCTTTAAAAATTATAAAAGCATACCTTTTAATGCCTCCTTCTGCTTCAATATCGTACTGATGGTAGACGGATTTGGCCATATTTCTTTGCGATATCACTCAACCGTATGCTTCTTTTCACTCGCACTGGGAATTACTTTCATCAAGAATCACGCGTGCGTGCGTGCGTGCATGCGTGCGTGTGTGTGTGTGTGCGTGCGGGTCTATCTTTTCCTATCAGAAAATGATGACGAGTATTTTTCACCTGATTCTCTTGCTCAGTAACGTCATAAATTTAAGCACGTTCATGGCCATGTGCTTTTGTTTATGTTCGTGTTGCTTGGTTCAATGTGCCATGTGCTAAAGTTGACATTCGTGTTGATTGGCTTGATTTTACTTCCAGGAAAATTTTTAAAGGAACAGCTCCAGGAGGGAAAAGTAAGGGTCTTTTATTAAAAAATGATGCTGTTTTCTGTTTATTTTCAACTTTCATGCAAGTAGTTTGGATGATACCACAAAATGAATAATGCAAATATGAGTCAAACTCTTTTATTGCTCTGGTATTATTCATGTTTTCTATCACGATGGTAATAAACACTTATCGTTCCATTCTGTTGGTAACATTTTAATAAGTGCCCACCCACTTCAACTTTTTAGGCACCCTGGGTGCTTATCATGGCGAATGTATATTTATATATACAGTAGGCCCTCGTTATTCGCGGAGGTTCGGTTCTGACCCTTCCCCCGAATCAAGGTAATCCGCAGGTTCTGTACCCGGAAGTAAAACCCCATATATTATATTACATGTGCGAATGATAAACCGGTAGTAAAATACTATGTATTTATTACATGCGCTAAAATATCCTTCTTAAACACATTCTACAGACAATCTTACTCATTAATACAGTATTAATGTAGTAAAATGTAGTAATGATTACGAATTTAGAAATTTAGATTAAATTTAGATAAAGGATTCATTTTGTACTGTGATATTTGTTAATAAAATATATAAACATTATACAGCACATCTATACACACACACACACACACACACACACACACACACACACACACACACACACACACATATTGTATGTATATATCTTATCTTATCTTATATGTATTATGTATAAAAGACATACGGGTACAACACATTCAAGATTCAAGATTTTTAATCGCCATTTGTGCTTTTACACACATAGGAATGGAAAGGAAGGCTAAAATCAACAAAAACACACTAATCATTAAAAATACTTATCAGACACCCACTAGAGGGGGACATTGCATTATTTGTGAGGCGCTCCATCGAATGTAGGCGCTTTTTGCAAGTGACGTATGGTGCTTGTGGACAAAGCGCGGCTTATCTGGACTTCCAATCCTTCAAGACAGCAAGTGAAGGTACTAAACAAGTACATAAAGAACATAAAAGTGTGATGTAATGACGTAAAGAGCTTTCAGCCAGACCTGGAATACATCGTGAGATGGCAGAGAGGATTTATTATTCAAAGGGGAAGCACTCAAGCAGTGCGCTTTCACTGAGGTGAACTGCATTCAGCCCGAGCAGCTCAGCCACACCCCTCAGCTGGAGCGGGCAGAGAACAGAGTTAGAGAATACAGTACGAGTGATGTGAGTTATCATCTCGTGCAGAGGTGAACATGCTTGTGTTTATTGGGAGTAAATGAGAAGAGTGAATTTAGGTGTGAGCCACAAGCAGCTCAGCCACGTCCCTCAGCCAGAATGGAAAGAAAACGGAGTTAGAGGAGCACAGCCGCCAAAATTAAAGTCCCCCAAAAACACAGACCATAACAAAAAGAACATAAAAAACCATGAAGTGTAATAAATTGGATAAACAAAACAAAAAGATAAACATGCTACAATACAGTACATAAAATCACACACAATCATTCTAAACATTTACTTCGGTACTGTACTGGAATAATAATTGAAAAAGACTTTAATACTACAGTTTGTTACGACAGTTCAGATGATTATTCCTCTTCAAGCACTTCAGAGGAAACTGTTGTTTCTTCAGAAGAAAGTTATTTCTTCAGAAGAGACATCCAACGTCATTACCTTTTTCTGGCGCTTAGCTGGCGTTTGAGTGGCATCATAGAGCTTAACTGGTAATTAAAACACACTTAAAAAAAGACTCATTGACAACTCGTGTGTGAATGAGGAAAAAGGGACGTATACATCATCTCAACCAATCAGCAGGAAGGAGGACAGCCATTGGCTGAATTTGAATCACGTGACAGTTGCTCTGCAATCTGCGAATATGCACAGGCGTGAGTGCAAAACCGCGAATAGCCAAGGGCCTACTGTATATATATTTTTTCACAACAAAAATATAAATGCAACACTTTTTTTTTTGCTTCTGTTTTTCATGGGCTGAATTTGAAAATCTAAAACTCTTTCTATGTACACAAAGAATCTATTTCTCTCAAATATTTTTCACAAGTCTGTCTAAATCTATTTTGACATTTGTGGCATTGTACTGTGTGATAAAACTGCACATTTTGAGTGGCGTTGTATTGTGGCCAGCCTAAGGCACACCTCTGTAATATTCATGTTGTCTAATCAGCATCTTGATATGCCACACATGTGAGGTGGATGGATTATCTCTGCAAAGAAGTGCACACTAACACAGATTTAGACAGATTTGTGAACAATATGTGAGGGAAATAGGCGTTTTGTGTCCATAGAAAGTTGGTCTATACTTTAAAGTCTGCGTTCAGCTCATGGAAAATCGGAGCAAAAACAAAAATGTTGCATTTATTTTGTGTGTGTGTGTGTGTGTGTGTGTCTGTGTGTGCACGCGCGTGTGTATATAAAATATTTCCTCAATGCTATCAAAAACCCGTGACAACGCATTCCAAATTATTTTTTTTAAACAGATATCATATCCAATACAACATTGGTGAACTTTAGTGATGGTCGTTTTTCCAGAGATTAAAGCCTACTTGTGATTCATACTTTCCTTTTGGTGAACACACTCTTTTTCAATTGTGCTTTTCATCCAAGCGCATCCATGTTTTGAAAGATTTGTTTTGTAACAAGTTAGAATGGTGTTATCTTTCACCCAACTGAAAATTCCATTATTTAATACATTTTGGAATGTGGCTGGAGTAATAATAATAATTTCTATTTGTAGGGTTTCATTGATTCATGTGTGTAAAGTCCAAGGTAGTTTATCAGATAGTAAATATTTGGAAAGTTCACATTCGGTCACTTTCTGACTTTCCCAGTTTTTATTTGCAATACTTTATGAGTCAGGAAACATCTCTCCACCAACAACCAGTTTATCATCACATTTTACCAATACAACTTTATCCCAAGTTTGTAATTTATTTTGTACTCATCATCGGCTTTATGCACGAATCCGCAGCTGTGTTTGTTTACATATTTTTCTTTTTCAAAGTGCATGTCAACTATGCATGTGCAGGAAATTGGAACAAACCCAGGAAAAGGGTCTGCAATATGCACTAAACTCTGAACGAGAAGGCCAAACAGACAAACTGCACTTAGATCCTCCCTCCGATCGCACCTGACCTGCCTCTAAAATGGCTAAAATATGTCAAAATAAATGATATTTAATTTCATTTTGGTTTGTTTATCCATATGTAGTAAAATCTTTAAAGAGAGTTAAGGACCCTTTATAAAACTTGCTCTTGCATGCACTCAGAGCTCATGTCATTATTATATAAAAAAAATTAAAACCATAAACCATGAATATCTTCCTATGGAGTATACGCTAAAACAGTTGTTAACCTCAGGCTCAGTGGATGTCACGTAATGTTCCATTTCGGGAACTAATTATCGACATCCACATTTCCATCGGTAAATAATTGTTAAATACTACAAAAGTTTATAGGTATTATTAAGTAAGTGTTCTTAAAATGGCTGCTAGTACATTTTCAATGTTACAGTATATGTTCCTTTATAGTAAATGTTCTATGTTTTTCTATGTTCTATGTTTTACAAATACAATTTAAACAAAAGCAATTTCAGAAAGCCTCTAACTACAGATTTCTATGATTAAGGCCAGTTTGTATTATTCCAAGATCACAAATCAGATTAGAGATTACAAGCTTCTGTTACTTCTGCTGTGGCCTTGTATTTGGCTCCAGTTCAAAACCAGAAAGGCTAAAATGAGGACATCAGACATATTGTGGCTGATAAGCAGTGTTTTTTTTTTAAGCAGATCATTTGTGTCAATTTGAAATTTCCCCCAAACGGATGAAAGGTTGGTGCACCATGCCATGTCATTCCAACAAGTCAAAAGAAAAAAACACAACTTTTTAGTTTTTTTATTGTTTGTTTGTTGTTGGGTTTGTGTGTGTGTGTGTGTGTGTGTGTCCTGTTTAATTCCATTTGTGGAATGATGTTTACAAGTTATATTCCAATGAATATGACAAGGAGAGGCAATAAACTACTGTATTTATGCATGGAAAAAAGAACTCCAGTAACTGTCTCCAAGGGTGATGTTCACCTCTCAAAGTCGCAAGTTGTATCACATTTACGAGCGAGCCTGTCCAGAGAACATTGCAAATTCTTTCCTTGTTTGGTCGAATTCTGTTTTATGTGTTTTTAAAAATGGTTTGATGTAAACATTAACTGATAAATGTGAAGTATTGAGTGGTTTAGTTTCATTCAGCATTCAAGAGCTTAATACTGTGGATGGATTGGTCAGAGTTGCCAAAGTAAATCCACACAAGCTTTATTGTTTACTTATTATTAAGTGTTTGATGTTTTTTGTCCACATAAGTTTAGCTCTATCCTTGTTATTTTCTGGTAAGAAAATGTTGTTATTTATAACAGAGGTGTCTGACTCAAGGCCTGGAAAGAAAGAGTTCAGCAATGTTGGTTATTACCCTGCACTATCACGCGTACCACACGTATTGGACATGGGCAAAGAGGTTATCCTCTGGTATTTTTGAACAGGTCTATAGCTAACCTGTGTGCTGTCTTTCTGACCAGTTGAGTTAGGCACCTATAATTTATAGGGGGAAATGACTGGGGGGGGAAAATACAAACCTTGAACTTGTTTGATATTGACTTTGCAATTGTACCAAAAGTGGCTTATTATTGAAGTCTGATAGCTTTTTTAGTGACTAGGCGCGTGGCGTGCTGTGAAAGTGATCAGGTGGCAGTGTCGTCCACTCTATTGGTGTCATTCTGTACTATTTACATAAATATATTTAGAAGAATTTGTAGAAGACAGACAGTGTATAGAATAGTTAACCGTTCATTTTGGTCCCTTCCATATAACTTATGCAGATAGTTTTAACACCATTTCAATTTTGTTACGCAGCACAAAACTGAATTCTTCCATCTATGTGGTCTTTCCCAAATATACACTTCCATGGCACAGGGTTTTGCTGAAGGTGCTATCTTGGTATTATTTTTAAGCAAGATATTTTGAAACTCTGCGAGGCATTTACACCATTTAATGGTAACATCTTTTTATTCATTGGAGTCTGTTTCCATTATTATAGCAATTTAATTTTCTGAAATATTTATTCATAATTATGGTTGCGCGGAGGGTGGCACCCATTTCTGCCGACTCTGGGCAAGGGCAGAGTACACTGTGGATAGCTCCCCAGGCCATTGCATGGCATAAACAAGCTGACGGCAATGCAGCCTACTCTTTATGAAAGTCAGCAATGGTTCTTTAACGTCCCTTCCACCATAGAGCTGCACTGGGGGGCCAGCATTGACAACACACTGATAGTGGGACTTGAGCCCCTGACCTTGGGATCAGTAATCCAGCACCCTACCACCGGTAATTCTCCTGATTGGCTCTTCTTCAGCATGGTGTCTATTAGTCACTTGTCATACAGTATGATGATGTTAATTTAAAATGGAACTATTATATCAAATGTATATCATATTGTGCTTGCCCTGTCGAAATCATAAAGTCCTCAGCTGCATACTGCAATTGATGAATGTTACACAGACAGTGTAACTCCAAACGTTAAAGCTGAACCATAGGTATTAAAAAATATTGTTTTATCATATCATAAAACAGGTTTATTAATATGTTTAGTTTTGGCTAAGCATTTGCTTGTTTATATTATATTGCATATAAGCTTTGTTAGACTGAACATTGCAGCATTGCAGTAGATGAGGTGTTTCATGACAGTTACAGCACAGCTAAGCATATGAAAAAAGACATGTTAGATATAAATTTAATGTTTCATCATTAAATTAAATGCACTGTTGAAACATGTGTATTTGTTGAGAACATTTTTTTTTTTTTTTTTTTTTTTAGCTTTAACTGTGGTTGACTATGTGGCCTGATGCTGTATACTGTAGGGCCATTGGTTCAGTTCTGAGACTGTGTAGATGTTCTCTCTGTGCCCACATGGGTGTTCCTCAGATTCTCCCAGGGTGGACAAATCATAAAGTCATTAGCTAGCCCTCTGGACAAGTGACCACGAAAAATATACAACAAAGTCAAAGAGTTGTTGGCCATGATTTCAACGGCATGATCTGAAGTTCAAATGCACCTTGTATAAGAGTGCACTGGATTTATTTGTTGTTTTATTATTGGTAAAGGGGCAGTAGTGGCTTAGTGGTTAATGTGATGTGCTGCAAATCCGAAGGTCAGCGGTTCAAGCCCCATTGTCACCACTATTGGGCCCTTGAGCAAGGCCCTTAACCCTCAATTGCTCAAGTTGTATAAAAAAATGATAATTGTAAGTCACTCTGGATGAGAGCGTCTGCCAGATGCTGTAACTGTAATGTAAATGAAATGGTTTGACATGTCTGTGTGTGTTCCTGATACAGATCCCACTTTGACTGAGCATGATGTGTTTCACAAATGGAATGAAATGCGTTAGATTTAAACAAACACTAAACAACTTCTGTTACATCCAACAACAAGGAATGGGGTGGTGGATTGTTGATCCTTGTGCAAGGGGTATCAAAAATAAAAAAAATAGATTTTTTTGAAAAAAGTCGTTAACACAATGTGCCTGGGCTTTTTCTGTCTGTCTGGGGTACCTGGGCTACTGATATGTTCACCTCTGTTTCTGGTCTTCTTTAATCTTCCAAATCATTCTGGTTGGTGAATTCATTAATTCTTTCATTCCTTTTATGAATTGCTTACTCCTAATTAGGATCGCGGGGAGGCTGACACCCATCCCAGCTGACTCCAGGCGAGGGTGGGGTAGACCCTGGACAGCTCGCCACAGGGTGTTGGGTGAATTGTCTGTGCAAAATTGCCTGTAGGTGGGAATGTGAGGATGAACGTATGTGGGTGTCGAGGGGACATTAACACCTCAGACACAGTATTTCCAAGATAGGCCTTAGAGACACTGTGACCATGTGATCTAAATATGTATACTACAGTATATTGTTGGGGAAATATCACTAAATAGGTGCAGGTGCAAGGCTTGGGAATTTATTAGAAACTCTGAGGAAACCATATTCTGCTTTATTTTAACAACCTAAAAAGGGGAAAAGATTTATAACTTTTGCTAACAAAACACTCTGTTTACATTGCATTGTCATTTCCCCTTTAAAACATTTTACACCGAAATACTTGCTGGGTTATCGTAAAGTCAATTTCTAATCAAAATACTCAGAGTTTTCCATTTAGATTCCCATGTTTTGAGAGCGGTTCAGGCACTCAGGGGATTCTTGTGTGTTTATTGCACATAGGCCTCTGTGGTGTTAAATGGAGTTCTTGGACAAATGCTCCACCCTTTCGTACAAATTAATTATTGATTGGTGCATAGTTATGATAATATAGCAATTGTAAGATTGACAGGGGGAGGGAGTGATGCCACATTGAGCTCAATATTGAATGATAAAAAACTGTCAATTTTTGTGCTTTGAGTAACAGCAATGGGAATAAAGTGTTTTTTGTTTTTTTTTAATCGTGAAGTCAGACGAGAAATTGGCATGACCAACATCTCTGTGGGAGACCTTGCCATTTTATACATAATACTATGTATACGGGAGAGCCCTTAATCCTCACCACTGTTCAACCAGAGATTCAATAATCCACTCATTTTATCAACACTGCATAAATTTTATTAGCTTTAGGTTAACTCGGCTTTGTTTACCAAGTTTTTGGTTTGTTGAAGAGATTCAACTGCCAGATTTATATGTGGCTCTGAACAGTTTGTTGTATTAAAAACATTAAATCTGAGAAAAAGCTATGAAATGTGAGGTGGTAATCTGTTAATGCAATGTGTGTGTATGTGTGTGTATATATATCTATATATCTATATATATATATATATATATATATATATATGTGTGTGTGTGTGTATATATATATATATATAAACATATATATGCATATACATATATACACATATATATATATACACACACATTATATATATATATATATATATATATATATATATATATATATATATATATATATATATATATATATATATATATATATATATATATATAACAGTAACAAAATGGGTGAACTGTAACTTTATTAATTAAATTATTGTACTTTTTTGCAATTTGTATATACAAAAGTGATGTATTAATATATGTATATATATTCATATGTAAAAACTGTGGATTTTAACCATGCAGATAGTCTTTCTTGGGTTCGACTAAGTTATTGATGTACTGTTTGTATATAGTGTATGTTTGGTGATATACAGCTTCCTTTATTTTATATATGATCAATAAAAAGGTTTTGAGAGATGTCCGTAATGTCTTGATTTTTGTGAGCATGACTTTTTTCTGTATTTTTTGTTTGTTTGTTTTTGTTTTTATATTTGGCTATATAACATGGCATAGTCATTGACCCAGTTTGATGGAAGTAAAAATAAAACTGGTGAGGGCTTTTTGCCATCAGAGTAGGTTTTAGGAGAGTGTGATCATTTAGCTTGCACAATTCTCTTCTTCTATGATCCAAAAAAAGGCACCCGTCGACCTAGTTTGTGCAACCTCCGTGCATGTGTTTTTTGGCCTGATGAGAGAGGGGGACTTTGTGTTGTGCTTGCCCTAAATTTGTCCACACAAGGCACCTATACATATGCCTTTCAAAATCCTTTTTACTTGGTTATACACTTTTACTTGATAATAGAAAACACGATTTAATGTGGTGGTGATAGGGTAGATTCAATGGTGTGTGTGTGTGTGTTTTCAAAGCACATAGTATGTATGAAATAAGCCTTTTTCCTGTATAAACCATTAGGTGTGTGCATATATGTGTTCAAGATAATAGCAGTTAGACATCACGAGTCTGATCGTCACTGTTTTTTTGTAGAAATGCTATTTCTACATGGCAAATAATTTACTTTTACTTACATTATTCTGAAGAGGAAATACTCTTGAAATTGATGTTCCAATGAGACAAGGACCCCAAACTCAGCCGTAAACGGACAACATCTTGGTTCCAGACCAACAAGATTGATGTTATGGAGTGGCAGCCCAATCTCCTGACCTTAATCCAATTGAAAACTTGTGTGGCGACATCAAAAACAGTTTCTGAGGTAAAAGCAAGAAATACAGAAGAACTGTGGAATGTAGTCTCATCATTATGGGATGGAAAACCTGCTCAGAGGTGCCAGACATTTCTTGAGTTGAAGCAACACAGATATGCAGCACAGTGGCTATACAAGAAAATATTAGCTCAGTGATTCAAAGGAAAGCAAAATCTTAAACCATTTTTTAGTTCATACAGTGAATGTTTGAGTTTGAGAAGAAAGCAGACACTGCAATTTTTTGCAGTCGAATATTCACTTTTCTTCAATTTCTTTAAAGGAATAACACAAATTTCATATATTTTCCTTCATGTTTTGATTTGAAATAGTGTGTCGTGTTGTATTCAATTTAGTTTTATTTGGATTTAATGTATCTGCCCATATGTGTTTTGTGGATTTGAAGAAAGCTTTCAATCGTGTCCCTTGGTTTATCTTGTGGGGGGTGCTCTGGGAGTATGGCGTACTGGATCCGTTGCTATTGGCCATTCAGTCGTTGCATCACCGGAATCAGAGCTTGGTCCACATTGGAAACAACAGATCAAATTTTTTTCCAGTAATGGTCGTATTTGTCACCAATTCTGTTCATAATTTTTATGGATGGAATTTCTAGGCACATCAGAGGCGTAGAGAGGTTCTGATTTGGTGGCCATTTCTGCTTTTTGCAGGTGATATCGTTATTTTGGGTTCATTAAGCTGGGATCTCCAGCTCTCATTTGAGCGATTTGCAGTCAAGTGCGAAGTGACCGGGATGAGAATCAGCAAGTCCGAGGCCAGTTCTCAGTCAGTAAAGGGTAGCATGCACCCTCCGGGTTGGGATGAGGTCCTGTCCCAAGTGGGCGAGTTCAAGTATCTCAGGGTCTTGTTCACGAGTGAGGGAAGGATGGAACGGGAGATCAACAGGTGGATCGCTGCAGCCTCTGCTGTGAAGCACAGCCTGTACCGGTCTGTCGTGGTGAAGCGGGAGCTGATCCGCAAGGCAAAGCTCTCAATTTACTCGTTGATCTATGGTCCAACCTTCACTTATGGTCACAAGCTTTGGGTAGTGACCAAAAGAACAAGCTCGTGGATACAAGAGGCTGAAATAAGCTTCTTTTGCCAGGTGGTTGAGCTCTCCCTTAACGATAAAGTGAGGAGCTCAGCCATCTGGGGAGAGCTTGGATTAGAACCGTTGCTCCTCCGCATTGAGAGGAGTCAGTTGAGGTGACTCGGGCATCTGATTAGGATGCCTCCTGAACACCTCCCTGGTGTGGTTCTTTGTGAATATCCAACCGGAAAGAGACCCCAGGGTTGACCTGGAACACGCTGAAGGGATTATGTCTCTTGGCTGATCTGGGAACGTCTTGGTGTCCCCCCAAAAGAGCTGGAGGAAGTGGCTGGGGAGATGGATGTCTGGACCTCATTGCTTAGGCTGCTGCCCCATGAGCCATTTTAATTAAAATTAATCGGAAGAAGATAATGATGATTATGATGACAATGACATTACCTGACACTTTTAACACACACACACACACAAACACACACACACACACACACACATATAAATATATATATATGTATATATATATATAGCCATTTCTGCAAAAGGATTCCCGACCAAGTATTGAGTGCATAACTGAACATAATTATTTGAAGTTTGACTTTTTTTGTATTAAAAACACTTTTTTTATTGGTCGGATGAAATATGCTAATTTTTTGAGATAGGAATTTTGGGTTTTCATGAGCTGTATGCCAAAATCATCAGTATTAAAACAATAAAAGACCTGAAATATTTCAGTTGGTGTGCAATGAATCTAAAATATATGAAAGTTTAATTTTTATCAGTACATTACAGAAAATAATGAACTTTATCACAATATGCTAATTTTTTGAGAAGGACCAGTATATATATGTGTGTGTGTGTATGTGTGTATATATATATATATATATATATATATATATATATATATATATATATATACAAAAATAAAGGACAGGACAAAGACTTTCTATTGAAACTCCATTTATCACTACAGATCTGTTTCGAGGGGTGGTGAAACCATCCTCTCTCTTCAGGTGATTATAGAAGAAATTCTATAGAAATCCTTTCTTTATTTTTGTTTATTTGCTCTACCAAAAAGTATTGAGCACTCTCCTACGGAAGGATCTACTCAGAAAATCCTCTCTCTCTCTCTCTCTCTCTATATATATATATATATACATATATATACATATATACATATATATACATATATATATATATATATATATATATATATAGAGAGAGAGAGAGAGAGATGGAACTTCAGTAGAATTGTCAATTCTCATAGTAGAGATGCCAAACACAATCTCCCTGAGGAGAGATGCCAATCGCAATCTCTACTAGGAAAATTGCCAATTCTACAGGTAGAGATTGCAATTGGCATCTCCCTTAGGACAATTTTCAATTCTCCTAAGACAATTGTGTTCTTAAATGGGTGCTACAAACATTAAAACAGACTGCAGACAAGCAGATTGATTTAATATAATTAGATAACTGTAATTGCAACCTGCAAAGCAAGATTTACATTTAAAATGTAATTTAATATTGTGTTCTTATATGGGTGCTATGAACATTATAAAATCATGTACTGAAAATTGTGATGTGAAAAATATGTTTGTGTGGAAGAAAATAAAAGCACTATATTTTAACAAAATCTCTGGTCTTGTTATTTATATTGTCCACTACTATTGAATGCTGTAAATGTCATATGTTGAATAAAATTATTGTTACTTAGGATGCTTTTCATATTTTAAGAGTTCCCTTTTATACAGACTTCAATTGCCATCTCTCCTAGGAGAATTGCCAATTCCCCTAGGTGAGATAGCAACTGAGATTGTATTTAGTTAGTATTTCGAACTCCCCTAGGGGAGATGCCAATTTCAATCGATTGGCATCTCACCTTGGGGAGATTGCGATTGGCATCTCTCATAGGAGAATTCACAATTCTACTGATATATATATATATATATATATAGATATATGCAGTGATCCCTCACGACTTCAAGCTTCATTTTCTGTGGCTTCAGTGCATCGCACGTTTTCCAAAAATATTCATCAAAATAAAACTAAGGAAATTAAGGAAAAATGCCACAAAACAAGGCCAATAATCAAAAAAACAAAAACCAACAAAAATGAAAAACAACCCAACAAAAGTGCTTACATCTTTATGTGAGGTGCGCTTCTGTATGTGTGTGTATTTATATTTTATTTATATCTTATGCATTATTTTTTAATGTTTAATTGTTATTATAAACATTTATAGAATTGAATATGCATTTATTGATATTATATACTCATATACATGTACGTACTCTATACGTCAGTCGGGGAGGGTTGATCCTACTTCAAGGAATTCAGCAGTCGCGGTGGGATCTCAGTCCCAATTAACCGCGGAAAGTGAGGGATCCCACGATTAATTGGGACTGAGATCTCCTCATGCAACCACCGAATTGCATGAAGTAGGATCAACCCCCCCCAACCACCGCTGACTGATGTATATTCTTCCTTAATTTCATTATTTTTAATTTGATAAATATTAAAAAAAAAACAAAAAAAAACGTGATGCACTGAAGCGACATGAATTTAAGCGAGAAGTAGCAAGGGATCCCTGTATATATATATATATATATATATAATGTGTGTGTATGCAAAACATAAGTGAGCTAATACTACTGCCTTTCTGCTTATTGAATGTTTGATTGTTAGATATAACACCTGGTGAGACACTGTATCATGAATGCATTGTTTACATAATGCTCAGTCCTTTAGAGAAACGTGAGATACTGCTATACCTACCTAAACTGTTCCCACAACATGTAGAGAGATCTCACGGCCTCTGGTTTGATTAATTTTCAACACTGAGGTGAGCCAATGGCCAATGTAGGACGGCATTTGTCATTCGTACCATTTCTGCAGCAGTTGCCTGACCTAATTCTCTCAACCTGGTAGAATTAATGTGGACTTTGCTGCCATTAGCCATGTTTTCACTTTGCCCTCAAATGTGCTGCCTGTGGCTTCAAGCTAATACCAAATTAGTGTGCCCTGATAGGGGATGACTGAGAGTAGAGGACTGTCAATTTTAACGAATATCAATTTTGTCAGCACTTTTCACTTGTTGCAAACATTTATCCTGAAGTAAATTGGTCTTAACTGTACCTGGCCATTCAAAGAATTAAACAAAAAGTTAATTATTATTTCTATGTACTACAGATTAAAAACACAAACAATTCTCGGAGCGATTGTTTTTTTAGCCAAACCATCTTCCTTTGTTTCTGTCTTACAATGCAATCTGATCGAGCCAAATCTAATGCCCCTCTTCCCTCCAGAAATATGTTCACAGAGCACTGCTTAGGCCCTCCAGGGCTCCAGCGAGTCCAACTAGCATTAGGCTGCTTATTTCTTAAGGGAATTGTCTTGCTTTATTATGTAGATCTGGGTGATACAAGAATCTATCTAGAGAATAATAATGATAGAGTAACCTCTAATAATAATGCCCAGAAAAAAATGTAAGAAACTACAGGGAACTGACTGTATTGGACCCACTCTATCTCTGCATATATATATATATATATATATATATATATATATATATATTCTAGTCCTTTTAAAAAAAATTCGCATATTATGATAAAGTTCATTATTTTCTGTAATGTACTGATAAAAATTAAACTGTCATATATTTTTGATTCATTGCACACCAACTGAAATATTTCAGGTCTTTTATTGTTTTAAGACTGATGATTTTAGGCATACAGCTCATGTCTGTCTGTCTGTCTGTCTTCCTTTCCGCTTTTTCCCTTTTACTTGGGAGTCGCCACAGCGAATCATCTGATTTGCACGTTTGATTTGGCAGAGGTTTTTACGTCGGATGCCCTTCCTGTCACAACCCTGTTTAGCAAGGGGCAGAAACACGCTGACGACTTTGCAGCTACTCTTGACGAAAGTCAGCAATGGTTCTTTTACATGAACCTCTCACCATAGACAGTGAGAGACATGGCCTGCCTTTGATAACCCAGTTAGCTGCACGGAGGGGACAGTGACAACCTTGTGGAGAGTGGGACTCGAATCCCCAACCTTTGGATCAGCGATCCAGCGCCCTATACCACTAGACCACCATTGCCCCTAATGGCATACAGCTCATGAAAACCCAAAATTCCTATCTCAAAAAATTAGCATATCATGAAAAGGTAGTCTAAACGAGCTATTAACCTAATCATCTGAATCAACAAATTAACTCTAAACACCTGCAAAAGATTCCCGAGGCTTTTAAAAACTCCCAGCCTGGTTCATTACTCAAAACCGCAATCATGGGTAAGACTGCCGACCTGACTGCTGTCCAAAAGGCCATCATTGACACCCTCAAGCAAGAGGGTAAGACACAGAAAGAAATCTCTGAGCGAATAGGCTGTTCCCAGAGTGCTCTATCAAGGCACCTCAGTGGGACGGACGTCTGTGGGAAGGAAAAAGTGTGTCAGAAAACGCTGCACAACCAGAAGAGGTGACCGGACCCTGAGGAAGATTGTGGAGAAGGGCCGATTCCAGACCTTGTGGGACCTGTGGAAGCAGTTGACTGGGCTACAAGTGCCGCATTCCCCAGGTCAAGCCACTTTTAAACCAGAAACAGCGGCAGAAGCGCCTGACCTGGGCTACAGAGAAGCAGCACTGGACTGTTGTTCAGTGGTCCAAAGTACTTTTTTCGGATGAAAGCAAATTTTGCATGTCATTCGGAAATCAAGGTGCCAAAGTCTGGAGGAAGACTGGGGAGAAGGAAATGCCAAAATGCCTGAAGTCCAGTGTCAAGTACCCACAGTCAGTGATGGTCTGGGGTGCCATGTCAGCTGCTGGTGTTGGTCCACTGTGTTTTATCAAAGGGCAGGGCCAATGCAGCTAGCCATCAGGAGATTTTGGAGCACTTCATGCTTCCATCTGCTGAAAAGCTTTATGGAGATGAAAAATGAAAATCTTCAGCATGACCCAACACCTGCTGACAGTGCCAAAACCACTGCTAAATGGTTTACTGACCATGGTAATACAAAAAAAGTCAACCTTCAAATAATGATGTTCAGTTATGCACTCAATACTTGGTCGGGAATCCTTTTGCAGAAATGACTGCTTCAATGCGGCGTGGCATGGAGCCAATCAGCCTGTGGCACTGCTGAGGTGTTATGGAGGCCCAGGATGCTTTGACAGCAGCCTTAAGCTCATCCACAGTGTTGGGTCTGGTGTCGCTCAACTTTCTCTTCACAATATCCCAGAGATTCTCTATGGGGTTCAGGTCAGGAGAGTTGGCAGGCCAATTGAGCACAGTAATACCATGCACTGTCAGCAGGTGTTGGGTCATGCTGAAGATTTTCATTTTTCATCTCCATAAAGCTTTTCAGCAGATGGAAGCATGAAGTGCTCCAAAATCTCCTGATAGCTAGCTGCATTGGCCCTGCCCTTGATAAAACACAGTGGACCAACACCAGCAGCAGACATGGCACCCCAGACCATCACTGACTGTGGTACTTGACACTGGACTTCAGCCATTTTGGCATTTCCTTCTCCCCAGTCTTCCTCCAGACTCTGGCACCTTGATTTCCGAATGACATGCAAAATTTGCTTTCACCCGAAAAAAAGTACTTTGGACCACTGAGCAACAGTCCAGTGCTGCTTCTCTGTAGCCCAGGTCAGGTGTTTCAAAAGTGGCTTGACCTGGGGAATGCGGCACCTGCAGCCCAGAGACTCAGTCCACTGCTTCCACAGGTCTCCCAAGGTCTGGAATCGGCCCTTCTCCACAATCTTCCTCAGGGTCCGGTCACCTCTTGTGGTTGTGCAGCGTTTTCTGCCACACTTTTTCCTTCCCACAGACGTCCCACTGAGGTGCCTTGACACAGCACTCTGGAAACAGCCTATTCGCTCAGAGATTTCTTTCTGTGTCTTACTCTCTTGCTTGAGGGTCTCAGTGATGGCCTTCTGGACAGCAGTCAGGTCGGCAGTCTTACCCATGATTGCGGTTTTGAGTAATGAACCAGGCTGGGAGTTTTTAAAAGCCTCAGGAATCTTTTGCAGGTGTTTAGAGTTAATTGGTTGATTCAGATGATTAGATTAATAGCTCGGTTAGACTACCTTTTCATGATATGCTAATTTTTTGAGATAGGAATTTTGGGTTTTCATGAGCTGTATGCCAAAATCATCAGTATTAAAACAATAAAGTCCTGAAATATTTCAGTTGATGTGCAATGAATCTAAAATATATGAAAGTTTAATTTTTATCAGTACATTACAGAAAATAATGAACTTTATCACAATATGCTAATTTTTTGAGAAGGACCAGTATATATATATATATATATATATATATATATATATATATATATATATATATACATACACACACACACACACACACACATACATACACACACAGACGCTCCATGGCTTACGTTTTAGTTAGGTTCCGAACGGCCGAAAGTAAGGTGAAAAAAAACGTAAGTTGTTACTGTCTGTTCCAGTGACGTATGATGTTCATACTGTACTATACATCCATAAATACAATGACCATATCTCATAAAACACCCCTAAATCAATTATTATAAACATAACATTGTAAAATAATATCAAATATATCAAATAATATCAACATTAATTTCAAATAAATTAAATTCAAGTAAAATGATTTCAAATACATAAATTTTAATCAAATTCACTCATCAAATATCAAATACAGTATCAAATATAACCATGAACATTCTCTATGATGCAATCTTTCTGCTTGTAAATGGTTCCGATGGTTGACGGAGTCATTTGGAAGAAACGTGCAACATTCACATGTTTTTCACCAGCATCTTCTTTTCTAACAAGATGGCTTGCCGCTTTTTCTGATTACCACTATCACTGGTAGGCTTACGCTTCTGACCAACCATATTTGCTTAGGGTTACGAAAGTACGCAAAACAGTGTAAACACAAAGATAAGAGAGACGATGTGTTAACACAAGGGTATCAAGCAGTGAACTGGTAAAAACAGGTCACATTCAATCTGTCGTTTGTAAACAATGGACACAGCGTCATGCGTAAGGAGCATACTACGTCAGTGTACTACGTAGGTACTTCTTGTACTACAGAAAGCATGCCAAACTCAAAATTTGACTTAGAATTTATTTTTTTTAATTTTTTTTTAAAAACGTAAAATCGAAAAATACTTAAAATGAATAAACGTAAAGCAGGGAGTGTGTGTGTGTGTGTGTGTGTGTGTGTGTGTGTGTGTATGTATATATATATATATATACACACATATATACACACATACACACACACACACACACGAGTGCAGTAAACTAGAATATCATTTAAATTTTTATTTATTTCAGTAATTCAGTTCAATGGGTGAAACATTGTATATTATATCGATTCATTCCACACAGACTGATATGTTTCAAGCATTTATTTATTTTAATTTTGGCAATCATAACTTACAGCGAATGAACACCTAAAATCCAGTATCTCAGTAAATTAGAATGTTTTGAAAAAGTTGAACATGGGAGACTCATAGTATCACATTCTAATCAGATAATTAACTCAAAACACCTGCAAAGGTTTCCTGGGCCTTTAAATAACCTGACTTTCTGGATCAGTAGATCACAAGATTATAGGGAAGACTGCAGACTAGACAATTGTACAGAAGACGATCATTGACACCCTGAACATGCAGGGTAAGACACAAAAGGTCATTGCTAAAGAATCTAGCTGTTCACAGAGTGCTGTGTCCAATCACATTAATGGAAAGTTAAATGGAAGGAAAAACTGAGGTAGAAAAAGGTGCACAAGCATCAGCGATAACTGCAGCCTTGTGAGGATTGTGAAACTACTCTTGAACCAAATGTCAAAGGAGTCTTTTCCTGGCTAAGGAGAAAAATACCTGGACTGTTGCCTTGTGGTTTAAAGTTCTTTTTTCAGATGAAAGTAAGTTTTGCATTTCTTTTTCAACTCAAGACCCCAGAGTCTGGAGGAAAAGAAGAGAGGAACATAATCCAATTTGCTTGAGGTTCAGTGTAAAGTTTTCACAGTCAATGGTGGTTTGGGAAACCATGTCATGTGTTGGTGTTGGTCCACTATGTTTTCTCAGGTCCAGGGTCAGCGCAGCCATCTACCAGGAAGTTTTAGAGCACTTCATGCTTCCCTCTGCTGACCAGCCATATGGAGTTGCTGATTTTCATTTTTCATCAGGACTTGATACCTGCCTACACTGCCAAAAGTACCAGTAACTAGTTTACACACAATGGTATACCTGAGATTGAATGGCCAGCAAACTCACCTGACCTAAACCCCATAAAGAATGTATAGGTTATTGTGAAGAGGAAGAAGCGAAACACCAGATCTAACAAAGCACAAGAGCTGAAGGCTGCTATTAGAGCAACCCAGGCTTTAGCAGTACAACAGAGTGATTTCCTCCATGACATGCAGCATTGTTGCGATAATTTATGCCAAGGGGGCTCCAACTAAGTATTTAGTGCTTCATATTTTTAAGTAGTCTAACATTCTGTGTAAAAATGTCTTTTTTTAATTGGTCATAAGTAGTATTAAAATTTTCTGAGACACAGGATTTTGGTTCTCATTAGCTATACGTTACAATCATCTAAATTAAATAAACACATTAAACTTCAATCTGTGTATTGCATCTATATAATACTCAAGAGTTTCAGTTTTTGAACAGAATTACTAAAATAAATACAATTTTGGATGATATTCTAATTTATTGAAATGCACTAGTGTGTGTGTCCATAGGCAGAGAGAGAAGAGGAAAGGCATGAGTCTAGGACTGAGAGTGGGGACTTTGAATGTTGGAACTATGCAAAGAAAAGGTAGAGAGCTGGCTGACATGATGCAGAGGAGGAAGGTGGACATACTGTGTGTTCAGGAGACCAGGTGGAAAGGTAGCAAAGCTAAAAGCTTAGGAGCAGGGTTTAAGCTATTTTATCATGGTGTGGATGGGAAGAGAAATGGAGTAGGAGTCATCTTGAAGGAGGGGTTTGTCAGGAATGTTCTAAAAGTGAAAAGAGTGTCAGACAGAGTGATGAGTCTCAAGTTAGAAATTGAAGGTGTGATGCTCAATGTTGTTAGTGCTTATGCCCCACAGGCAGGATGTGAGCTAGAAGAGAAGGAGAGATTCTGGAGTGACTTAGATGAAGTGATGCAGAGTACCCCCAGAGGTGAAAGAGTGGTCATTGGTGCAGACTTCAATGGACATGTTGGTGCAGGCAACAGAGGGGACAAGGAAGTGATGGGCAGGTTTGGTATCCAGGACAGGAACGCAGAAGGACAGATGTTGATAGATTTTGCAAAAAGGATGGAAATGGCTGTGTTGAATACTTTCTTCCAGAAGAAACAGGAGCATAGGGTGACTTATAAAAGCGGAAGTAGGAGCACACAGGTAGACTACATCTTGCGTAGGCGATTTAATTTGAAGGAAGTCAGTGACTGCAAAGTAGTAGTGGGTGAGAGTGTTGCCAAACAGCATAGGATAGTGGTATGCAGGATGACGCTGATGGTGAGGAAGGTGAAGAAGGCAAAGGCAGAGCAGAAGACAAAGTGGTGGAAGTTGAAAAAGGAAGAGTGTCGTGTTGTCTTCAAAGAGGAGTTGAAACAGGCTTTGGGTGGCCAGGAAGTGCTTCCAAATGACTGGACAACCACAGCAAATGTGATCAGGGACACAGGTAGGAGAGTACTTGGTGTGTCCTCTGGAAGGAAAGTAGATAAGGAGACTTGGTGGTGGAATGAGGAAGTGCAGGAGTGTGTACAAAGGAAGAGGTTAGCTAAGAAAAAGTGGGACATAGACAGGACCGAAGAGAGTAAACAGGAGTACAGGAAGACACAGGGTAAGGCGAAAGTAGCAGTGGCTAAGGCCAAACAGATGTACGATTACTTGTATGATAGGTTGAACAGTAAAGAGGGAGAAAATGATCTATACAGGTTGGCACAGCAGAGAAATAGAGATGGGAAGGACGTGCAGCAAGTTAGATTCATAAAGGACAGAGAGGGAAATGTATTGACTGATGACAGAAGTGTGCTGGGAAGATGGAAAGAGTACTTTGAAGAGCTGATGAATGAGGAAAATGAGAGAGAAAAAAAGAGTAGAAGAGGTGACCATTGAGGAGCAGGATGTAGCAAAGATCAGTAAGGGTGAAGTGAGAAGGGCATTGAAGAGGATGAAGAATGGAAAGGCAGTTGGTCATGATGACATACCTGTGGAGGTATGGAAGTGTCTAGGAAGTGTCTAGGAGAGGTAGCAGTAGATTTTCTGACAAGAACATTCAACAAGGTCCTAAAGAGTGAGCAGATGCCGGAGGAGTGGAGGAGAAGTGTGCTGGTGCCCATTTTTAAGAACAAGGGAGACGTGCAGAGTTGCGGCAACTACAGAGGGATAAAGTTGATGAGCCATACGATGAAGTTATGGGAAAGAATAGTGGAAGCAAGACTAAGGGCAGAGGTCAGCATTTGTGAACAACAGTTTGGTTTCATGCCAAGAAAGAGCACCACAGATGCAATGTTTGCTTTGAGGATGTTGATAGAGAAGTACAGAGGTCAGCGGGAACTGCATTGTGCCTTTGTGGATCTGGAAAAAGCATATGACAGGGTGCCAAGAGAACTGTGGTATTGCATGAGGAAGTCTGGAGTGGCAGAGAAGTATGTTAGAGTGGTGCAGGACATGTATGAGAGATGTAAGACAGTGGTGAGGTGTGCTGTCGGTGTGACAGAAGAGTTCAAGGTGGAGGTGGGACTGCATCAAGGGTCAGCTCTGAGCCCCTTCTTGTTTGCTATGGTGATGGACAGGCTGACAGACGAGGTGAGACAAGAATCTCCATGGACTATGATGTTTGCAGATGACATTGTGATCTGTAGTGAGAGCAGAGAACAAGTGCAGGAAAATCTAGAGAGGTGGAGGTATGCCCTGGAAAGGAGAGGAATGAAGGTTAGCCTCAGAAAATCACAATACATGTGTGTGAATGAGAAGGACCCAGGAGGAATGGTGATGTTACAGGGAACAGAAATAACGAAGGTGGAGGATTTTAAGTACTTCGGCTCAACAATCCAGAGCAATGGAGAGTGTGGAAAAGAGGTGAAGAAGCATGTGCAGGCAGGCTGGAATGGTTGGAGAAAAGTGTCCAGTGTGATGTGCGATAGGAGAGTGTCAGCAAGAATGAAGGGAAAAGTGTACAAGACGGTGGTGAGGCCAGCAATGTTGTATGGTTTAGAAACAGTGGCACTGAGGAAAAGGCAGGAGGCAGAGCTGGAGGTCGCGGAGATGAAAATGTTGAGGTTCTCTCTGGGAGTAACGAGGATGGATAGGATCAGAAATGAGTATATCAGCAGGACAGCCCATGTAAGATGTTTTGGAGACAAAGTCAGAGAGGCTAGATTGAGATGGTTTGGACATGTACAGAGGAGGGATAGTGAGCATATTGGCAGTAGGATGCTGAGGTTGGAACTACCAGGCAGAAGGCCTCGAGGAAGACCAAAGAAGAGATTTATGGATGTGGTGAAGGAAGACATGAAGGTCGTTGGAGTCAGAAAAGAAGATGCAGAGGACAGGGTGAGATGGAGGCGGATGATTTGCTGTGGCGACCCCAGAAGGGAGCAGCGAAAGTAAAAGAAGAAAGAAGAAGCACTAGTGTGTGTGTGTGTGTGTGTGTGTGTGTGTGTGTGTGTGTGTGTGTGTGTGTGTGTAGTTTGATCAAGAAAGTGGCACATTTTACAACTATCCAATTTCAAACATGAATAAATATTTCCATGTACAAGTTTATTTGTGAATCAAAATCTTTAGTACATGCCTGGGAGATAATATCATACCAAAATATGTGCATATGGTGAGCATGTCATCGTCATCTTCTTTTTCCAATCCGGGTTTGGGTTGCCGAGGCAGCAGCCTAAGCAATGAGGTCCAGACGTCCACTTCCTTCAGCTCTTCCGGGGTGACACAGACGCATTCCCAGCCAACTGAGAGACATAACTCCTTCAGGATGTTCTAAGTTGAACCCGGAGTCTCTTTGACATATGGTGAACACAGTTTCTTAAATAATTCAAATACTTCATAGTTAACTTTTTCTTGATCAATTTTGTGACAAGAGAAAGACCTGTTTATTTCCATGTCCCGCTGAACCTCTGCTAAGGTCTCCACAGGTTTAATAACCACATTAATCAGTGCACAGGTGCACACACAATGAACCATAGAATTTGCATATGCGTGGCAAAATTGGTTAAAAAGCACCAGATGTCAAACGGGATCAATGATATACGTAAGTTTTCCTGTCCATGTTACACGGTGTTTCTTGTGCTCCCACCGATCACTGATAGATTGCATTTACTGACATTAGATAAAAAAAGTACAGAGAAGGTCAGATGGAGCTGCATTGTGCCTTTGTGGATCTGGAGAAAGCATATGACAGGGTGCCGAGAGAGGAATTGTGGTATTGCATGAGGAAGTCTCGAGTGGCAGAGAAGTATGTTAGAGTGGTGCAGGACACGTATGAGAGATGTAAGACAGTGGTGAGGTGTGCTGTCGGTGTGACAGAAGAGTTCAAGGTGGAGGTGGGACTGCATCAAGGGTCAGCTCTGAGCCCCTTCTTGTTTGCTATGGTGATGGACAGGCTGACAGACGAGGTTAGACAAGAATCTCCATGGACCATGATGTTTGCAGATGACATCGTGATCTGTAGTGAGAGCAGAGAACAAGTGCAGGAAAATCTAGAGAGGTGGAGGTATGCCCTGGAAAGGAGGGGAATGAAGGTTAGCCTCAGTAAAACAGAATACATGTGTGTGAATGACAAGGACCCAAAAGGAATGGTGAGGTTACAGGCAGCAGAGATAAGGAAGGTGGAGGATTTTAAATACTTAGGCTCAACAATCCAGAGCAGTGGAGAGTGTGGTAAAGAGGTGAAGAAGCATGTGCAGGCAGGTTGGAATGGTTGGAGAAAAGTGTCCAGAGTGATGTGTGATAGGAGAGTATCGGCAAGAATGAAAGGAAAAATGTACAAGACGGTGTTGAGGCCATCGATGTTGTATGGGTTAGAAACAGTGGCCCTGGGGAAAAGACAGGAGGCAGAGCTGGAGGTAGCAGAGATGAAAATGTTGAGGTTCTCTTTGGGAGTAACGAGGATAGATGGGATCAGGAATGAGCACATCAGACGGACAGCACATGTAAGACGTTTTGGAGACAAAGTCAGAGAGGCTAGATTGAGATGGTTTGGACATGTACAGAGGAGGGATAGTGAGTATATTGGTAGTAGGATGCTGAGGTTCGAACTACCAGGTAGAAGGCCTAGAGGAAGACCCAAGAGACGATTCATGAATGTGGTGAAGGAGGACATGAAGGTAGCTGGTATAAGAGAAGAAGATGCAAATGATCGGGTGAGATGGAGGCAGTGATTCCTGTGGCAACCCCTGAAGGGACAAGAAGATATATATATATATATATACACACACACACACACACACACACACACACACACACACACATACCTGTATATATACAGTGATACCTCTGCTCACGAACATAATTGGTTCCCAGAAAGTGTGTGTGAGGCGAAAAGTTCGTCTTCCGAACATTTATTTCCCATAAGAAACCATTAAAATGAGAATAATCCGTTCCCAGGTCCCCATAAAACATAATTTTCTACTAAATAAGCCTTAAAACTACACAAAAATATACCTTATTTTATGTATAATAAATGTCTATTGTATTGTAATTAAAGAAATAAACTGTACTGTATAATAAAGTGGTTTTATTTACCTTTGTGATGGTAGTTGACGGCTTGATGGAATGGAGTGGGAGGAGGAGGGAGGGAGGGACTTACTGTTTGGAAGGAGAGTTTGGAAACGCCTACTGTTTGGAAACACGCAGAGCCACACACGCCCCCTTAATAGCTTCCTTGTTCTTAAGGATGGGAGCAATGGTAGACTTAGCGTACTGGTACTGGGACGCTGAGTCACACAAACGCACACCTCGTTCGTGTTTTTCAATGATCTCCGCCTGTGGTGGGGTCTTTTTCGGTCCCATAATAGCAAGAGTACACTCAATATGGTCCAAAATGTCTATCAAACACAAACCACTTCCACACTCAAAGAAAGGGGGTGACGAACTGTGACGCCATGAGCGTGCGTCAGCTTCTCGTGGCCGCCACCGTGGCGCTGTTCGACCGCGTGGTTTGGTTCGTCCGCCGAAAAGTAGTTCGTCAGCCGAGACTATATTTTCGCGAATTTAAAGTTCTTGAGGCGAAAAGTTCGTGAGCTTAAGCGTTCGTCAGCCGAGGTTTGACTGTATATAGTTTTGCATCCTTCTGAAGCACCATATTTCTACTGCATTGATTTTCATCACTACATTGTTGATTGTCCAATCTTCACTTATATATTTCATGATTGGTATGATATAACAATCTGGTAGATGTTTCCTGGTCCTAAAGGAGAGGTGTGTCCTGATAAGAATCTTAGACAGGTCAGCAAATGCTTTCTTTGCCTATACCTGTGCTAGTCACTAGTGATAGTAGCACCAGGGTATTTGAAATGGTCCACTTGTTCCAAGATTGAGTTCTTGAGTCTGATGTCACAAGCAGGTGTTTCTTGTTTCTTGGAGATTACAATAGTAAAAGTTTTCTTGATGTTAAATCCAAACCCAGCTTTCACGCTCGTCATCCTTGACGTTCAGTAATTTCTGCAAATCTTTTGGAGATATAACACTCTATAATGCATAATGAAGGTTATTGATGTTATAACCTCTGACATGGATTCCAGGGAGTCCTTTAATTTCCAGCATGATATATTCACTACACAGAGAGCAGGTCAAGTGACAGCATGCAACCCTGTCTCTTCTTATCTTGATTGGCCCAGCGCCTTCTCATATCTGATAGCAGATGTCTGTTGCCAATTTACAGTTGTGTTCAAAGTAATATCAGTCAGACATCACTAACTTGATCAATCACTGTTTTGGTAGAAATGTTATTTCTACGTGGCAAATTATTTACTGGCAGGTGTAGTAGAGTAATAGAATTTAACAAACCCAACAGTCATGACCTGCATACTGCTGATTCTGTGTAAATGAATCAGTAATTGAAAGGGGCGTGTTCAAAATAATAGCAGTGTAGAATTCAGTTAGTGACATCATTCATTCTTTGAAAGTTTTTGACAATTACTGCCCTTATTTAATGAAGGAAAGCAGCAAATGTCATGTATGCTTGTGGTTATTGAGCATTTCTCTCTGAAATTCTGAGGAAAATGGGTCGTTCCAGACATTGTTCAGAAGAACAATGTCGCTTGATTAAAAATTTGATTGGAGAGACGAAAAGAGATATAAAGAACTGCAGTAAATGATGGGCTGCTCAGCTAAAATGATCTGAAATGCTTTAAAATAGCAAGTAAAACCTGAAAGTCCTGGAAGAAAGTGAAAAATTACCATTCGAATGGATTGAAGAGCCAAAATAGCAAGGACTCAACCAACAATCAGCTCCAGGAAGATCAGAGAAGGTCTAAAGTTACCTGTGAGTTGTTACAATTAGAAGACGCTGATACGTAGCCAAGCTATCAGCAAGAAGCCTCTGCAAAGCCCCACTGTCTAAAAAAGACGTGAGCTGAAGAGGTTGTATTTTGTCAAAGAGCACATTGACTGGCCTAAAGAAAAACGGCCCAATAATTTGTGGACAGATGAAAGATTGCTTTTTTTAGGTCTAGTAGCTGGAGACAGTTTGTCAGACGACTCCCAACACTGAATTCAAGCCACAGTGCACTGTGAAGACAGTGAAACATGGTGGCACAAGCATCATGATATGGGAATGTTTATCATACTACGGTGTCGGGCCTATTTATCGCATTCAAGATCTCATGGATCAGTTTGAATCCATCAGAATACTTGAAGAGGTCGTGCTGCCTTATGCTGAAGAGGAAATGTACTTTGAATGGGTTAGAACAAGACAACGACCCCAAACACACCAGAAAACGGGCAACATTATAGTTGCCCAGACCAACAAGATTGACGTTATGGAGCGGTGGCCCGATCCCCGGACCTTAATCCAATAGAAAACTTGTGGGGTGATATCAAAAATGCAAATATGACGCAAAACCAAGAAATGCAGAACTGTGTAATGTAGTCCACTCATCGTGGGCTGCAACACCTGCTCACAGGTGCCAGAGGTTGGTCGACTCCATGCAACACAGATGTGCCGCAGTTCTCAGAAGTGGTGATTATGCAACTAAATATTAGTTCATTGATTCAGAGGAAAACAAAATATTCCAACATTTTCAGTTTATACAGTGAATGTTTGAGTTTGAAAAGAAAGCTATTTTTTGAACAGTCGAATATTCATTTTCTTCAAAAATTTTTAAAGGAATAACACGAATTTGGATTTTTTTTCATGTTTTAATTTGGAATAGAATGTGTTGTTTTCCCAATGCATTTGTGAAATATAGAAATAAAATCATTTATAAGGATTTTGAGATTTATTCACTTTTTAAACACACTGCTACTATTTTGAACACAAGTGTGAGTTCTTGATTATTCTCAGATCTTTTCCATCAATGTTTAGAACTTTCAGTAGATTTATAACGTGCTCCTGTTTGATACTATCAAATTCCTTGGCATAGTCTATGAATCAGAGGTAAAGGTCCCTTTGCACTTTGCTCTTTCGGCAAGTGTCCTCAGGATGTAGATATCATTCCTTGTTCCTTTACCGCTAATAACTCCACACTGCTCCTCTGCTATCTTTGGATTGACCTTAATTCTTATCCTTATCATGATAATTCTCAATAATTGTTTGGTAAATGACTCATGAGGTTAATTGTCCAATGTTCTCCACATTCACTGGTTCCTGTCTTCTTTGGCAGAGCAATGAATACAGATTTGCACACGTCTTCTGGAAGATATTCTGAGTTGTAAATTTTATTCACCATTCTTGTGACATGCTCCACGCCGGGGTCTTCTAGGGCTTCAATCATTTCTACTGCCACCCCATCTGGCCCAGCTGCTTTTCCAGATTTCATCTTCTTTAATACTTGTCTGACTTCGTCTCATAATATTAGGACCTTTTTCATCACAGTCAGTTTCAAAATTCTCATCTCTGTTGCTTTCATACAGATCTTCAATGTACTCTGACAATCATTCTCTAATCTTATCTTTTTCCATGATAATTTCTCCATGGATTGAATACACCCAGCAGGTTGTGACTTTTGTTTTCCACTCAGTTCTTTCACTTTCTCACCTGTTTTCTAATTGTTATTGATATGCAATTTTTCCGGTTGTTCACATTCTTTATTCAGCCAGTCTTCTTTTGGTTGATTGCACATCAGTCTAATCACCTGATCCAATTCTGAATATCTGTTATTACTTTTGTTCTTTCTTCTCATATCCAACTTATCAAGAATCTCCTCTGTTATACATTTCTGTTTGGAATTTCTCTTTCTTGGGGGAACTATTTTCTCTGCTGCTCTAGTTATGCTTGTTACTAAGTTCTTACTCCATTTCTATGGTTTCTGGGTCTGATAAAACTTGAAAACGGTTACTGACTTCCACAACAAAATTCTTTCTGACACTTGGATTGTTCTTTGTTGCAAGTTCAGTGTTTTAGTTGGTTCCCCTTTATTTAATTTCCTCAGCTTCACTTATACCATTGCAATGACTAGATTATGATCCCTCCCACAGTCAGCTCCTCAGTAAGCCTTTGCTGACTTAAGAACATTTCTAAACCTCTCTCTTCTCAAGATGTAATCCATTTGATTTCTGTTATTGTTCCCAGGGTCTCCATGTCCATCTTCTGTGTTTAGGGACCTTAAACCAGGTCTTTCCAGTGATGAAGCTGTTTCGCTTTGCGCATCCTGTGAGATGTTCTCCTCTTATTTGAGGCTCCAGACCCATGGTCTAATGGTGTTCTCATGTCTTCCTTCTTCCACTGTTGCATGAAAATCACCAAGTCTGTATGTATTTTCTTGTGAATTGCACTGCTTCATTGCATTCTCAATCTTTTCATAGAATTAATGTAATTCTTCTTCACTGCTGTCACTCATGGAAGTATACACTTGAATGATATTCATATCAAAGGGTTTTGCCTGTAATTTGATCAAGAGGACTCTATCAGAAACAGCTCGGAATCTCTTCAAAGCCTTTGCATGTTTCTCGCCAAGAATAACTACAACTCCTCTTTCATGACATTAGCACATGTAAAAGGTTTTGGAGACAAATTCAGAGAGGCTCGATTGAGATGATTTGGACATGGACATCAGAGAGAGTGAATATATTGGTAGTAGAATGCTGAGGTTGGAACTACCAGACAGAAGGCTGAGAGGAAGACCAAAGAGGAGATTTATGGATGTGGTGAAGGACATGAAGGTAGTTTGTGTAAGAAAAGAAGATGCAGAGGATAGGGTGAGATGGAGGCAGATGATTTGCTGTGGTGACCCCCGAAGGGAACAGCCAAAAGAAAAAGAAGAAGCCTCTTTCATGACATTAACCGCTCGAATAAGATATCTGGCTCCATCCCGTTTGATGTTATTTGCCCAACATTGGTCCTCCTTACTTCTGAACACTTACATGGAAGTTGGAGGAAATACAACTTGGACATAAGATGGATTTTCTCTAAGTCGGATAAAATTTACTGGTCCACTTGAATCTGTCTTATGCAATGTTTAATATATGTATACTGGTGTGTATATATATATATATATATATATATATATATATATATATATATTATATACACACACACATACACATATATATATATATATATATATATATATATATATATATATATATATATATATATATATATATATATATATACACATACATACACATATATACACACACATATACACATACATACATACATACATATATATATATATATATATATATATATATATATATATATATATATATATATATATATATATATATATATATATATATATATATATATATATATATATATACACACACACATATATATACATATATATATATATATATATATATATATATATATATATATACATATATATATATATATATATATATATATATATATATATATATATATATATATATATATATATATATATATATATATATATATATATATATATATATATATATATATATATATATATATATATATACACACACATACACACAGGTATACCGTGTTTCCCCCGAAAATAAGACAGGGCTTATATTAATTTTCATACCGAAATATGATACTAGGGCTTATTTTTAGGTGATGATCGCCATTTTCGAACCATTCGGAGATCAAAATTCTTTCCTTTACAGAAAACAGTAAGGGTCTTGCCCAGTGATGCCTCCACAATTCTTTTCTTGTACTCGATTGAATAACTCTTTCTTGCGCTCATCTTGTCTACTCTCGTAAGGGTGAAATCAAAGCGGAACGAGATTTAGGGTCAAATATTGTTCGATAAGCCCTGGGAACAAAGTTTGAAATAAGTTTGATTGATGTCACTATGATGACCACATAGAAATACTGTACGTCAGGGGCAGTGGTGGTCTAGTGGTATAGGGCGCTGGATCGCTGATCCAAAGGTTGGGGGTTCGAGTCCCACTCTCCACAAGGTTGTCACCGTCCCCCCCCAGTGCGGCTAACTGGGTTATCAAAGGCGGGCCATGTCTCACTGTCTATGGTGTGAGGCATGTAAAAGAACCATTGCCGACTTTCATAAAGAGTAGCTGCAAAGCCGTCAGCGTGTTTCTGTCCCTTGCTAAAAGGGTTGTGCCAGGAATGGCATCCGACGTAAAAACCTCTGCCAAATCAACCGTGCGAATCAGATGATTCGCTGTGGCGACTCCCGAGTAAAAGGGAAAAAAGCCGAAAAGAAGACAGACAGACATAGAAATACTGTATGTCGCATCGTGGAATGTTGAAACCATGGGAAAGAATTGTAACCAGAACCGAATCGAGCAATTTTAGTGATTTTTATGGACGCAAGTGTACGCCCTCGTTTCGAGGGCCTATATTAAAATCATCTTGTAAAATCACGCCATGTCTTATTTTGTGGTTAGGTCTTATTTTCAGAGAAACACGGTACCTCGGCCTATGTTGTTTGAAGTTAAGTCGTTCTCGATTATACGTCGGTTTTCAAAAAATATATGGAAAAAGTTTACGTCATTATAATCAACTTTCCGCTACAAATATTGGAATTATAATATCACGAGAAAACCATTAAAACCGCATGAAATCATGTTACTGTACAATAAATAAAAACAAAAGCACACAAAATCATCTTATTGTACAATAAATAAGAATAAAAGTATATAAAATCTTATGAAAATACATACAGTAGTTCCAATATCTACTGTTAAGCGTCATCATTCCTCATTCCCACGAAACTGCTATTGTTTTGAATTGATTAGTTTATATACAGTATACGTCTCTCCTGGAACCAATTAACAATGTTGGGTGAGGGAAACTTGCATGTATGTATGTGTATATATATGTATATGTATATATATATATATATATGTATATATATATATATATATATATATGTATATATATATATATATATATATATATATATATATATATATATATATATATATATATATATATATATATATATATAGTATGTGTGTGTATATATATTTATATATATATATGTATATGTATATATATATATATATATGTATATATATATATATAGTATGTGTGTATGTATTTATATATTTATGCAGTCAGAGAGAGTCATGATGGAAAATGTGTGCACTTTTAACAGTTTTACCTTTTAAAGCTGTATGAAATTCAATTTAATTCAGTTTTACAGTACTGTATTTGTAAAACACTTTTTACAACTGACATTGTCACATAGCAGCTTTACACAGTAAAGCTAATTTAAAAAAATAATCTAAACATTTTTTCGCCAAACCCTACACATCCCTAATGAGCAAGCCCATGGTGATGGCAACAAGGAAAAACTCCCTTATTTGACATAAGGAACAAACCTTGAGAGGAAACTTGAAAGGGAAACCCATCCTCATTTGGGTGAAACCATAGAAAAATACAGTGTAAATCACCATAGTTTAACATGAAGTCTGGATGGTTATTCTAAAACAGTACATCAGAAATCAATGTAGCAAGAGTTTATATCACCAGCAGTGAAAAGTTATCTCTTCAGTCTCCAAATGCATGTCTAGATCCATATTGATCTTCAATAGCAGGAGCGAGGGGCTTCCAAAATGAGAACTCCAACCAGCATCAGCACACCAGGACAGGCCACAGACCTCAGAACGCAGAAGAATCAGGAAGATCAGGATCACCAGAAGGAGCCTGCGGGCACATAATCGAAAAATTGGACTAGTTTTACTTAATATTAATCTGGTTTCTTCGATTAAAATCCAAGTGACAAATTTCAACTTGTGTCTTATTACTCAGGGAATCAGAGGCAAGTTGCGCCTGGTGTCATTTTTAGAGAAAAGGCCGAAGTTTCAGTGGTTTTATTGATTTTGGTTTCAGTGTGTCCCACATGCTGCTATTGGCCTCAGAATCGGACCCTTGTTTACCAATTTTCAGTTTTCAACCATTCAACTCTCAATAAAAAAAATAAATCTATAAATTTGATTTTATAAATATCAAGAGACAAGGTAGTCATGATGTACAGAATTGCACGTGATAGTTTTTGAAATACCGTACTGTTGGCTGAAAATCTCATCTGTGAAAAAGAAAAAGCAAAAAATGAAGATATTATTGAATGAATCTGTACACATCACACATCTGTGAACAAGTGCTAAAAATTCTCTCTCTCTCTCTCTCTCTCTCTCACACACACACCTACACACACACTCAAACGATGGTTTAAAACATGTTTTCTCAAGTTAATTTGTTTGCTCTTAAATTATTATTGAATACAAAACTGGAATAAAAAATGTAGAAATGCAACTTTAAATTAAAAATCTTTAAATGAAGAGGAACTAAAACTCTTCACTTTTGCCCCACGCCTCAATCTTTCTCTCAGGAAACTGGATTTGCAGAGCCAGTCTCAACACTACAGATGTTGATATGATGATCTTGAGAAATATTTTAAAATAGCAATAGCTTTATGGCTTTTATACTACTACTACTACTACTACTACTACTACTACTAATAATAATAATAATAATAACTACAATTGACTAGTGGAGGACTTCAGGTATATTTTGTGAAAATTAATTCCTGAGACTGATCAGAATAATGTATCACAGATATGTTTGGAAAACTTGACAGTGTCCCTGCTGAAAAACCCCTGGCTTGTTGTGATAACAGCTGTCCAACCCCCCAACCCCCTCCACACACACACACACACACACACACACACACACACACACACACACACAAAAAAACATCCTGGTACTGAAAAGTTACTAAATTACTGCTATTAAAACAAAATTATTCTGAGAAAATTCCAAAGCAATAAGGTTATTTGAAGAAAAAAATTAAAACATATGTTGAACCCTGAAAAAACTCCAGTTTGTAAAACTGACCATCGCCAACATTCTGAAAAGCCAATTAATCAACTAACAACCTGCTTTAGTGACACGTGATTAATAAACTCATGCGTAACACGTGATTAATGAACACATGCGGAACACG
>CM045740.1:18795724-18865724 GCA_024760905.1 Plotosus lineatus
CTTTCGGCTCTTCCCTTGAGGGGTCGCCACAGCAAACCACCCGCCTCCATCTCACCCTATCCTCTGCATCTTCTACTCTTACTCCAACTACCTTCATGTCCTCCTTCACCACGTCCAGAAATCTTCTCTTTGGTCTTCCTCTAGGCCTTCTGCCTGGTAGTTCCAACCTCAGCATCCTACGACCAATATACTCACTATCCCTCCTCTGTACATGTCCAAACCATCTCAATCTAGCCTCTCTGACTTTGTCCCCAAAACATCTTACGTGGGCTGTCCCTCTGATGTACTCATTCCTGATCCTATCCATCCTTGTTACTCCCAAAGAGAACCTCAACATTTTCATTTCTGCTACCTCCAGCTCTGCCTCCTGTCTTTTCCCCAGGGCCACTGTCTCTAAACCATACAGCATCGCTGGTCTCATCACCATCTTGTACACTTTTCCTTTCATTCTTGCCAACACCTTCCTATCACACCGGACACTTTTCTTCCACCATTCCAACCTGCCTGCACACGCTTCTTCACCTCTTTTCCATACTCTCCATTGCTCTGGATTGTTGAGCCTAAGTACTTAAAATCCTCCACCTTCTTTATCTCTGCTCCCTGTAACTGCATCGTTCTTCTTGGGTCCTTGTCGTTCACACACATGTATTCTCTTTTACTGAGGCTAACCTTCATTCCCCTCATTTCCAAGGCATACCTCCACCTCTCTAGATTTTCCTGCACTTGTTCTCTGCTCTCAATACAGATCACAATGTTATCTGCAAACATCATAGTCCATGGAGATTCTTGTCTAACCTCGTCTGTCAGCCTGTCCACCACCATAGCAAACAAGAAGGGGCTCAGAGCTGACCCTTGATGCAGTCCCACCTCCACCTTGAACTCTTCTGTCACACCGACAGCACACCTCACCACTGTCTTACATCTCTAATTCATGTCCTGCACCACTCTAACATACTTCTCTGCCACTCCAGACTTCCTCATGAAATACCACAGTTCCTCTCTCGGCACCCTGTCATATGCTTTCTCCAGATCCACAAAGGCACAATGCAGCTCCTTCTGACCTACCTTCTGTCCTCAACAGTCACCTCTTCTACTCTTTTTTCATTCTCATTTTCCTCATTCATCAGCTCTTCAAAGTACTCTTTCCATCTTCCCAGCACACTTCTGTCACCAGTCAACACGTTTCCCACTCTGTCCTTAATCATTCGAACTTGCTGCATGTCCTTCCCATCTTTATTTCTCTGCTGTGCCAACCTGTATAAGTCCTTTTCTCCCTTCTTACTGTCCAACTGAGCATACAAGTCATCATACACCCTCTGTTTGGCCTTTGACACCGCTATCTTCGCCTTACGCTGTGTCTCCCTGTACTCCTGTTTACTCTCTTCGGTCCTCTCTATGTCCCATTTCTTCTTAGCTAACCTCTTCTTTTGTACTTTTGTACACACTCCTGCACTTCCTAATTCCACCACCAAGTCTCCTTATCTACTGTCCTTCCAGAGGACACGACAAGTACTCTCCTACCTGTCTCCCTGATTACATTAGCTGTAGTTGTCCAGTCATCTGAAAGCACTTCCTGACCACCCAAAACCTGTTTCAACTTCACCTTGAAGACAACACGACATTCATTTCATTTTCCCAGTATGTATCTACTCTAAAGTTTTCTCACAAACATACTCAATATATTTTAGAAATCATTTTTATGTAATGAATATTCAGAACGGTGTTGAAGAAACAAAATGCTGGTTTTACAGAAATTTTTGTGTCATTTGTTATATATTGTATCTGATAAATAAAATACATCTAAAAATATGTTTGCAGTCATAATCAGTTTATTTAATAAATACTGTACTGTTTTGTACAAATTTTAAAATAGAAGAATATTATCACAGTTGAAATATGGATTTATGTTTGATTAATGACGAGAAAGTTTAAGGACACTTAAAAAAATATATAGGCCAGACAGTTTTACAATAAATCTTCTTTTCCTTTCGGCTTTTTCCCCTTTTCAGGGGTCGCCACAGCGAAAGATCTGATTCACATATTTGATTTGGAATAGGTTTTTACATCGGATGCCTTTCCTGACACAACCCATTAGCAAGGGGCAGAAACACACTGACGGCTATACAGCTACTCTTTATGAAAGTCAGCAATGGCTCTTTTACATGAACCTCTCACCATAGACAGTGAGAGACATGGCCGGCCTTTGATAACCCAGTTAGCTGCACTGGGGGGGGACAGTCACAACCTTGTGGAGAGTGGGCCTTGAACCCCCAACCTTAGGATCAGCGATCCAGTGCCCTATACCACCAGGCCACCACTTCCCAGTTTTACAATACGTATCAGAGTGTAAAATTTTTTTGCTTTGTGTTATCAACTATATTTAACACTCAAAGATTTCTGCTTGGCTTCTAACATCAGATATTTTCTTACACTTACAACACAAAGTAAAACATATTAGGGAGAAAGATTGTAGTTTTTCAATTTAGTGCCATTTTTTAAAACAGACCCATAGCATATAATTATGTACTGGGGCAGTTGTGGTCTAGTGGTATAGGGCACTGGATCGCTGATCCAAAGGTTGGGGGTTCGAGTCCCACTCTCCACAAGGTTGTCACTGTCCCCCCCCAGTGCAGCTAACTGGGTTATCAAAGGCGGGCCATGTCTCTCACTGTCTATGGTGAGAGGCATGTAAAAGAACCATTGCTGACTTTCGTAAAGAGTAGGCTGCAAAGTCATCAGTGTGTTTCTGTCCCTTGCTTAAAGGGTTGTGACAGGAAGGGCATCCGACGTAAAAACCTCTGCCAAATCAAATGTGCGAATCAGATGATTCGCTGTGGCGACTCCCGAGTAAAAGGGAAAAAGCTGAAAGGAAGACAGACAGACAGCATATAATTATGTACTATAATACAGTGAAAACACAGAAAGTGTCATAGCTATGATTTACTGGATATTTTATAGATTTAGACAAAAATTTAAAAAATGAAATGTTAATCATCATTTTTAACTTGGCCAACAGCAAACAAACAAGCGAGCCATTGTTTGCTGAATGGGTTTGTGTCAGAATGGTCCGGGTGGAAATGTTGAAGTGTTTTGAGGGCAGGTTGTTTCACCCTCACCTTGACCTGCTGCATCTGGCTTCTACATGAAAACCAAAAAAGTGGGGGCAATGCTTTGAATACATGAACATGTACACTAGGATTATGGTGCCTTTCTCTTGGAGAATTCCAGCCATTTGCCTTTTGTACTTCAGTGGAATGTTGTGGAATTTTTCACATGCCGAAATATTAAACAGGGGAATCAGCAGAGTAAACATAGAGCATCACCAGAACCTCAGGACCTGCTGATCACATTTGACATGTCACATTTTATTTGTTTGTTTGAATTGCTTGGTTGGTTTGATGTTCTTGTTGTTATAGCGGTTTCCCCCACGATATAGGCTGCTTTGCACTTGAAGAAAAAAAAAAAAATACAGCAATTCTTGTGTGCTATTGTAGATACCCAGGTCTGCCGAGCTTATGTCAGTTTATGTTTTTGCAGGGCAGATGTTATTAAGGACAGGATTCTAGAATTAAGTTGAGATGATCTCATTAAAGTGTACCAGTACTGGTCATCGATACAACACAAATTGTGTGTGCGTGTAATACATTTAAGTTTTAATTTGGATTACTAGCAGGAAATGAACTGCAGAGCTTAGCAGTCACTTTACCCCAGAAGGAAAATTCAAATGTTGGACAGGATTGATGCCTCTTGTGGAGACAGTGAGACACGATAGTCTAGTGACTCTAAAGACGAGAATGCTACCCAAGATGCGGGTGATGGTAGAGCCAAAATCGCGTATGCAACTAACATTAGTTGGTTGAGATACAAATCAGAAAAGTTTTCCGTGATCCCTGTGCTTGTTGTTTGTACACCTCAGAACTGACCAATAATGTGTTATGCTGGATGTGTTAGTGACACATCCCAACCAATCCAACAAGTTCACGTTACTACCTGGCTGGAACAGACAATGAGAAAGGCAACATATCTCTGAGCATGCCTAGAGTTTAAACATTTGCACACGCTTTGAAAATCATCATGAACTGATGCTGCCGGGAGGAATAGCTAATGTGAAATGTGACTGTTTTAAATAGCTAGTACCAATAATTCACCACGGGTATCCTTTAACTGTTTGGTGAATCAGTAATTCAGTCCATGGTGCATTGTAAAATGTGCTATGAACATTAACCGCCGAAGATCCAAATATAAATGTTGTATGTCCTGTCATTTCTCCGCAATGCTTCGCTTTCTTAACACCTGATAACTATTTAACCTGATCAACTTCTTGACAAACAGGAGAAAGTTCGCCAAAGTATGAACACCCAGTGTCCCTCATATGAGAACAGGGCAAAGACATACACACAATGGGATTGGAAGAGAATATGATGTTCTCATATGAGGACTATGAGGTCTCGAGGTCAATAAGATTATATCTTAACTGAAATCTAGAAACCTTTTTGTCTGGCCTGAAAAGGAATAACTTGCTAAAAAGTTTGTATTTTTACACACCTGAGCACTTGAGAATTAAGGGCCTTGTTTAAGGGACCCAACAGGGACAGCTTGATGGTACTGGACATTGAACCCCTGACCCTTGGAGTAGTAACCCAGAGCCTTAACCACCCAAGCCACCACTGCTGTCATAGTTTTATAAAGGCCACGAAGGCAAATGTGTCAGAATACTGTACAGTCAGCCCTCTACTTACAAAATTAATCCGTTCCAGAGCCTTTTTTGTAACTTGGAGTTTTCATAAGTAGAGGTGCTTTTTACATGTAAAACGTGTGATTCGTTCCAAGGCTCCCAAGACTACCCCATAAACCCTTTAAAAATGACAAAAGTACACCAATTCTGTGTTAAAACTAAAAGAAAATTATTTATTAAACCATTTAAACATTTTATAAACATATTAAACCATTTTATGAACATATTTATTAATTAATCCATTATTAAACATTTTTTATTTATGCACACACACACACACACACACACACACACACACAAAACACTGTCTCTCTCTGTCTCTCTCTCACACACACACACACACACAACTCTCTCTCTCTCTCTCTCTCTCTCTCTCTCTCTCCCTCTTTGAGCGCGCGCTCTGCTGAATGCGGGCTCCGCCCACACACAGCGCACAGCCGATGGAGCTTTTGAAACGGGGTGTTGTATTTAAAGCGGAATTACCTGTTTGAAAGATCTGAGGTCCGGATTCAATATTAACTTGCTTCCTTACGAGATCGGAGGTCTTTTGACGCTGCCCACGTCCATGCACAAAAATGCTTCGTGGCCAAATGCAGAGCTTTTGAGCTCACCCGGACCTCCTCAAATAAGCTGCAATGAGTACTCTCAAACCTCTCGAAACTCACGAAACTCATGAACCAACAGTACATCTCTCCTTTACGCGTGTGAAAAACAAGTTTATGGGTACAGTACTATGGAGATTCAACTCCCTCCTGGCCAATCGGAGGCCAATGGGAGGCCAGCGGAGCGGGATGTTGGGAGACAGCCAATGAGAGAGCAACTCGTGCATTGTTTGAATTTTTGAATGGCGTGTTTGGTACTTTTCGTAAGAAGAGGTTGTTTCGTAATCAGAGGGCGAAAATTTAGGAAAATGTTTTTTGTAACCTGGATTTTTCATATTCAGAGGTTTTCGTAAGTAGAGGGCCGACTGTATTTTGAAACACTGGCCTTAGTGATCATTGTAGAAGTACAATACATTGGCTTATATATCTCATATCTTATATGGTACTTGACGGTAGTGATACATTTAACCTCTAATAATCACCTGCTTTTTTGATCTCTATTTCAAAACTTTTAAAAAGTCATATACTAATTAAATATCAGTTATCTGATTATTAATTTGTCTTTCTGTAGGTGACTCGTCTCTGATTAGTGGAAAAAGGAGCTCATGTGCTATTTGGGTGTCTACTAACGGGTTCCCTTAAGTAATATTTTATGATCCTTTAATGATGTTGTGGCTGTGATGAGTCTTCTTAAAAAACAGTGGAACATGACTGCCAACGATTTACTTTCCATGATTGCACACGCACGCACACACACACACACACACACACACACACACACACACACACACACGCACACAAATACATACCAACTGGAACCAAGCACCCTAAGCACCATTTACATACACCCCCTCCCATTCTGTTCCCATTCTCTAAACAACTCGGTCAGGATCCGCATAATGCAACCTAACATTGGCTCTTAACTGCGACATTTGTCTTTTTTCAATGTTTTTCCTTATCACCTGACCAGAACGACTGATGCACTGCACTCAGTCGAATTTGTCTTACTGGAGCGAAGTACTGAAAGTTTAAAGGGACACAACACCAGAACATTTAAACGATGTTGGTAGGTGATATGCCTGTATGAGAATGTCTGACCACTGACCGGTACGATGTCTAGATTAGTGTTGCCACTGGACTTTTGCTTGCGTCGTGAACTGTGTTTTGTATTTGTTTTGGAGATGGTCCGAGAAACTGGTTAGAGATTGGAATCGACCAGTTTTCAGGGTTACTGGCATGACCAGAAATCGGTTGGTTCAGTCTCACACATTTCTAATGCTGAGCCCTGGCCCTGTGGTCCCAGCACAGATATTTATGTCACAGTTGGTTGCATGCATATACAGTAATTTCACATTATTTAATACTGTGAGACAATATGTTATTAACAGTATTTCACATTTTGGTTCAAAAGGAGAATTGCTGAACTTGGTGGAGGTTTGCACCATTTTAATGCTCTTGTTTTATGTGGAATTTGGTGGAAATGTCAGTCGTATAGGGGGAAAAAACAAAAGTATTCATGTTGATAATTTTTGCAGTCTTCTCTTATATAACATTAACAACGCCTTAACTGGTCTGCAGCACAGAAGCCCCATATATGGCAATCTGCAATGCACTGTGGGCTCCAATCGCTTTCTATCATAACCATTATCATATCTATCATAGCCATTAACAGTATCAGCAATTGGTGCTATATTAGCTCTTCTGTGGGCTCAGACAAGACATATTATTCTTTGCTTTCCACATGCACATATGAGCCTTGAACACCCATGAAACTCTTGCTAGTCCACTGCTTGTCCTTCTTTGGACCGCTGCATACCAGGAACCCTCTACAATACCTGTTGTTTTTGGAGATGAATAGTCCCAGTCTTTTTACCATCACAATGTGGCCCTTGTTAAAGCCACACAGCTGTTTATACATTCTCATTTTTCCTGGTTCCAACACATCAGTTTTGTGAACTAATTGTTCACTTTCTGCATAATACAACACTTTCTTCACCAGGGTAACGATATAATTAATGTTATATACCTGACACTGTTCATGAAGGTTTAATGTTTGCTGATCAGTGTTTATAGTGGTGCTTGAAAGTTTGTGAACAATTTAGAAATTTCTGTATATCTGTATGAATATGATTCAAAACATCAGATTTTAGACAGCTCCTAAAAGTAGATAAAGAGAACCTGACAAAACATACAAGACAAAAAATTTCTGCATACTCATTTGTTTATTTTGAAATAAATAATTTGAAATACTGTATTATAAATCTGTGCCGGGCCCATAATTATTCATTATTTATATAACTGATCTCGTACAGAATACTCCAAACTTAACCTTTCCTTTCTATACTGATGACACTGTTATATGCTGTGCAGCGCCCACTCCAGCTGAAGCCTTTCAGCATTTACAACTTGGATTTGATTGAGTACAAGAACTACTTTGTCATCTGCAACTTGTTTTAAATATAAATAAAACAATGTATGTACGTACTTTACTACTTCGAAACCTGCGAGGTCAGCACTGTCTGAGAGAATTCTCTAACAAGAAATGGTTTACACACTGAATTGGTGTCTACTTTTAAATATCTCGGATTTTTTAATTGTTAACTACCTATCCTTTAAGGAGAACATTCAGTTTGTTGTTAAAAAAAAGAACGAAACTTTGGAAACTTTATTAGGCTTTCACTATAGAAACAAGTCTTGCTTTTCTTTCTGTGTGAAACAGAAATTGGTGGACACAACCTTTTTGCCTGTTATTGACTGGGGGGGGGGGGGGCGGGGGCAGTGGTGGTCTAGTGGTATAGGGCGCTGGATCGCTGATCCAAAGGTTGGGGGTTCAAGTCCCACTCTCCACAAGGTTGTCACTGTCCCCCCCCAGTGCAGCTAACTGGGTTATCAAAGGCGGGCCATGTCTGTCACTGTCTATGGTGAGAGGCATGTAAAAGAATCATTGCTGACTTTCGTAAAGAGTAGCTGCAAAGTCGTCAGCGTGTTTCTGTACCTTGCTAAAAAAAAGGGTTGTGACAGGAAGGGCATCCGACGTAAAAACCTCTGCCAAATCAAACGTGCGAATCAGATGATTCGCTGTGGCGACTCCCGAGTAAAAGGGAAAAAAGCCGAAAGGAAGACAGACAGACATTGACTAAGGAGAGGAGGGCAGTGGCATACCATTGCTGACTTTCATCAAAAGTAGCTGCATACCAATCGTATTTTTGCCCTGCGATGACCTGGCGAGCTATCCAGGGTGTATTCTGCCCTTGCCACCAGTTGGCTGAGATGGGCGCCATCCTCCCTGCAACCATAATTAGAATTAAGATGTTCAGAAATTGAATGAATGAATGAATGAATGACTATAGAAATGTGTAATATGGGAATTCTCCGGCTCATTGTCTCTGCATGTAAGATAACGTGCACCATGGGGCACCGAGATTTGTTACCAGCAGTGGTCCCCTTACTCACCATTGTGTATTGTACGCTAACGTTAACTGGGCATCTTTATTTGGCTGCCGCCTCAGTCATTGGTATGTTTAAATACAAAATATTAAGTTTATTTGTTCTTTGCCTTTGACAATTTTATCTGTTTTGTCTGTTTCATGTAATTTTGTTTCTGCTCTCTTGGCTGGGTCTCCCTTGTAAAAGCGATTGGTGATCTCAGTGGGAGTAACCTGGTTAAATAAAGGATAAATAAAAAAACCAAAATATCTGTGATTGGGGAAACTTTGTTTTCAGACCCCATTGTGCAGTAATGACCGTAAATAAATTCCTGTGGTAATTATTGTTCAGTTCTGCGCATTGACTCGAAGGGTCTATTCCTCTGTACAGATTAGCTTCAACTTTGAAATATTGGCAGGCTTCCTTACATGAACAGCTCACACAACAGTCCTATTAGATTTATTTCAGGACACTGACTTGGCCAATTCAAAACAATACATTTATTCTTCTTTTAACATTCTTTGGTAGAACAAATTATGCCTTCAGGATTGCTTCCTTGTTACATGACCAACTTGAGCTTCAATTCACAGGCCTGATACTTTCATTTAGAATTTGCTGGTATAATTCAGAATATATTGTTATATCTTCTTCTTCTTTTCTTTTCGCCTTTTTCCGTTCTCAGGAGTCGCCACAGCGATTTATTTATGATAAATTGTCCTGGGCCAGATGTGGCAAAATAGTCCCAAGTCATGATACTACCACCACCATTTTTCACAGATGGAATAATGTTGTTATGCTGGAATACAGTGTTTTCTTTTTCATAACAAACAGCTCTTTATTTGAACTTTTTTGGGTCTCATCCACCAACAAAATTCATTTGTAAAAGGGCAGCAATGTTCTTTTTCGAGGACAGTGACTGAATCCTACTAACTGCCATATACACTACCTTCGTTCTGTATGGTCATGACAGTCTACTCAAAAACTCAAAGACAATAACATATGTCAATCAGAAAGAGATTTTTATTTGCATAAAAGTTACCGGGGGTGGGGGTGGGGGTGGGTTTAAACCTTCTAGGCTATTGTTCATTTTGCTTTTGGACTGAGATTTGTGAACCACTTCTACAGTGTTAAACTACGCTGCTAAACCTTGGACCTCTTTTTGTAATATTTTTGAGGATGATGGACATCAATAACTTTTTTTTCTCCTTTTTTTGGTAGCTTGGTATATTCACCCAAACGCATGTTGTGAAGGATAGACTTTACAGATTACCCAGGGTGCTCACTAATTTCTGATTGTTATCCAAATAATTGAAAACACCTGACTCTAATTTTACCTTCAAATTTAACTGCTAATAATAGCAGTTCACATACTTTTGCCAGTAAGAGCTTTGTAATGCTGTATGATATGCTGCAATAAATAAATAAATAAATAAATAAATAAACGGGCCTGTTATCCTTATTTTAAGGTTATTTTGTGTGATGCTCATCTTATGTGTTTGTCTGGGTGTTCTGTAGTCCAGTTTTCTCCTTACTCCCTCAAACATGAGAATAGGTGGACTGACTCAAAATTTCCTGATGTGTGGATTCGTGTATGACTGTGTGTGCATGGTGGTTTTGATTGGCTGTTGTCACATTAAGTGTGTATTTGAGCTTTATAGTTAATAACTTTGGGAAGGCTGTGGTACAGATGCACAACATAAATGAACATATCCCATTAGGAGCTTACTCTGACTGTTTGTAAAGCACAGTTGCCATAGTATCTAGAATTCATTCTAGCCAATCTGAGTAGGTCATCTGACTAATCTGGATGGAAGAGATCCATCATTTGCTTCAGTATCTCTTTGTTCTCACATGGTTTACTACAAAAAAAAAATGCATATTGCTATCAAATTTTACTGGTAAGAAAATGTAAAAATGTAATTAATAGTATGAATGCTTTGAAGTGTTTTAATTTGCATGGATCAAGTGGCTAGTGAAAATGTCTATTGTAAAACTTTGTTTTGTTGGATAATCTTTGGACCACATGTTTATATGTGCCATGATTTATCAACTATCCTTGTTTGGCTTCCTCTTAGCTATGACATGGTACATTATGGACACTCAAATCAGCTACGACAAGCGAAGGCTATGGGGGATTATCTCATAGTCGGAGTACATACTGACGGTAAGTGTTGTCATACACACCACATACATTATGGAACCTTCATAACAAACAATGGAAAAACAAATTCATGCCGGCTTAAGATGTATTGAAATATAATTGGTGTGCAGTATGACTTCTAATACCTAGTTTTCACCAGGATTGTGCTTGGTTTTAGGTAGAGGCCATAAAGAAGAGATCATAATTTCTATATACATTACCAAAATTCTACAGCAGTATCAGAAGGCAGTCTTATCATACCATTTTTTTTCCTAGCTAGCCTGATTTTTAAGACTAAGACTAAAACGATCTGGTGATTCATAAAGTGATTTTTTTTCGAATATATTTTCCTTAAATATTATATCATATGTATATGTGTACATAAAATGTAAAACACATTACATATTCAATTCCCCTTTACCCACAGAAGAAATCTCAAAGCACAAAGGCCCACCTGTCTTCACACAGGTTGAGAGGTATAAGATGGTGCGTGCAATCAAATGGGTGGATGACATAGTGCAGGGTGCCCCCTATGTCACCACTTTGGAGACTCTGGATAAGTATAACTGTGACTTCTGTGTACATGGAGGTATGTGCTTTAAAGTTTTAAGTAGACAAAGAAATCTTTGCAAATTAAAAATCAACATCCCTTAGAGCAGTGGTTCTTAACCTTGTTGGAGGTACTGAACCCCACCAGTTTCATATGCTTATGCACCGAACCCTTCTTTATTGAAAAATAAAATATGACTTTTTTTTTTTTTCCAAATTCAAGACATAGGTATATGTTTTTACTGTGACACCAAAATGAACAGTGCATTAACATCACTGTGTTCAAAGAACAAAACTAATACAACTCCCCATCACATCTACTTCCATTTTTATGTGAGGTATGCATTATTTTTGAATGTTTAACTGTTATTGTAAGCATTTATAGCGTTGAATATGTACAGTATTTATTGATATTATATACACATGTACATGTACGTATACGTCAGTCAGTGTGGGGTTGATCCTACTTAGGACGCTGATTCGCATCATGTTCCGTTATATATGTGAATCCATGTTGTACATATTCGTCCGACCGCTTTTTTTTTTTTTTTGCTCAACGTAACATGGATTAAAACATTAAGAACGAAATCACACGACGTACCATCACGACAGTCACAAGTCGACTACTGAGCGCACCAAACTTCCTGCAGCACAGATTGGCCAAGCAATGTAGCGTGATCACCTGCAGCCAGTGATGGCCAAGCGGGGCGTGTTGTCATGAATATGAGTCGGGTGAGTGTCTTGACCTCCGCCGAACCCCTGAGACTGACTCACCAAACCCCTAGGATTTGATCGAACCCAGGTTAAGAACCACTGCCTTAGAGCTAGTGTTTTGGCCATATTACTATAGAACTTATGATATTATTCATAATGAAAAGTTCAGACCAGGCAGCTGTTAATAGCACTGAACACACTCTCAGTCAGCAGACCTACGATGCATATAAGTATAAAACAACGTACCAAATTGCATTAAAGAAATGTATATGTATTGGGGGTATAACCATATAGAGTGTAGTATTATGTCATCCACGTATTGAGCGATTGAGCCCCTCAGAACAAGAGTTGTTCAACTCCATTTTTCAATGTTATGAGAAAAACATGTTTGTTTTCTTGTCTCTCTGGAAAGTTCGATGATTACTGCATTTTATATAAATGAATTATCCCACTACTGCACTAAGCGTGGTTTCACATTTAGGTTGCCCATTCTGAGTCTAACACACAAAAAAAGTGAAGTATGACCATTCCTGTTCTGAGGGATATTAGCTAGAATTATTCATTATGAAGTACTATGAATATATATTGTTACCTTATATTCATTTGTATGTCCCAGGTTTAATGTTGTTTAGATATAGATCTGTGAATCTTATCCAGACAGCTTGCACTAAGCCGTGGTCCAATATAGATTCAGACTGGTTCAGACAGTGCAATGCTCTGGTCTAATGTAATGAAGTGTGGATTTGTCATATGGATCAGAGTAGGAATGTGATAGATATTGAAAATATCTTTTGGCTTTGGAGTAAATTTATAGAATATATATATATATATATATATATATATATATATATATATATATATATATATATATATATATATATATATATATATATATACACACACACACACACACACAGTATGGAGTAGTGGGCTGTGTAGATTTATAATTTGTTTTGGGAGAAATCTCTTCCAGATTGTTGCTCTTGTTATAATAAATGAGACCTGACTGTTGACACCCACAGTTTACTTAAAATTGTAATATTTCTCATTCCATTCAGATGACATCACTCTGACAGTGGATGGAAAGGACACATATGAAGAAGTGAAAAAGTCGGGTAGATACAGGTATGTGGCAAACTGGTCAATGGTATAAAATATTTATGCTACAATAATCATATAAGTCAAAATCACCATGGTTTTCCAGGATGCATAGTTGAGCTGCTAATTTGTTCTGCTTGACTATTTAAATATAGTAATTAATACATTTTATTATGTAGTCCATTATGCTAGGATTTACACAACATTTTAAAATTCATAAACATATTTTGAGAATTTATGGTCTTTCTATCTCTATTTTTAAACATTCTGACATAATTTTATAAAGTTTATCGGGATGCAAAACACCAATGTGGAAGGTCACATTCCTGAAATACTGCTGATTAAAAATCCATTATTAAAATCCATTATTAAGTTCTATCTGATTTTCAAGAATATTTCCATTTATTCTTTGGCTTAAATTGGTTTTAACTTTGCATTTGTTACGTTTTCTGTAAGAAAAAACAAACTCCCAACTGTTTCCAGACAGATGTATAAGATCTAGCTAGCATGATGGACAAAAACATTAGCATAATTTCCATCCCCCGGTTTATTAATAAATTCATTAAGAATATTACAACAGGTACTCTGTCAAGAAAGGATACATGAATGAAATATAACATTATAATGTTAATATAGATTTAGGCACTGCTTCAAGGTGATGCTCCTGATAGATACAGTGGAACCTCACTTTACGAAAGTCTCACCAAACAAAAAAATGCAGGTTACGAAATGCATTTTCCTTAAATTTTTGTCTCTGGATACGAAACAAGTTCTCGTTACGAAAGCGCCCTCTTAAAAATTCAAACGTGCCATTCAAACATTCAAACAATGCGCGAGTTGCTTTCCCATTAGTCGTCTCCCAACAACCCACCCCACTGGCCTCCCATTGGCTAGGAGGGAGCTGAATCTCCATAATACAGTACTGTACCCATAATGCTTTTCGTGTGCCTTTGACCCACTGTTCGACACACACGTGAAGGAGAGTTGTTCTGTTGGTTTGTGAGCTTCGTTTTGAGTGTGTTTATTGCAGCGTTATTTTTCATTATGCATCATGAGCCCCAAGAAAGTGATTCCCAGTGAGACTGAAAAGAAGAAGCGGGCTCCGTTATCAATAGAAGTAAAACAGGAGATGATAAAAAAAATATGAAAGTGGGATTCGGTTGAGTGAAATTGCAATCGCAAAGGAGTACGGCCAAAACCCCTCTACAATCGGGATGATATTGAAGCAGAAGGAGGCATTAAAAGCGGAGATACAGTGACGGAGGCGATTATTTCGGAAAAAGCAACCGCAATATTTAAGGACCTCATGAAGGAGGGTGGGGGTGAGGGTTCTCCAGACCAGCAACCCCCGGACTTTAAAGCGTCACATGGGTGTTTCGAGAGATTTAAAAAAAGGCAAAACATTTTCTTTTACTTTTAACACATATTTCATACATATTTCATACAAAATCGGTGTACTTTTATAATTTTTTAAGGGTTTATGGGGTAGTATTGGGAGCCTTGGAACATGGGGCAGTGGTGGTCTAGTGGTATAGGGCACTGGATCGCTGATCCAAAGGTTGGGGGTTCGAGTCCCATTCTCCACAAGGTTGTCACTGTCCCCCCCCAGTGCAGCTAACTGGGTTATCAAAAGGCGGGCCATGTCTCTCACTGTCTATGGTGTGAGGCATGTAAAAGAACCATTGCTGACCTTCGTAAAGAGTAGGCTGCAAAGTCGTCAGCGTGTTTCTGTCCCTTGCTAAAGGGTTGTGTCAGGAAGGGCATCCGACGTAAAAACCTCTGCCAAATCAAACGTGCGAATCACATGATTCGCTGTGGCGACTCCTGAGTAAAAGGGAAAAAGCCGAAAGGAAGACAGACATTGGGAGCCTTGGAACGAATCACACATTCTACATGTAAAATGCGGTTCAACTTACGAAAAATGCAGGTCACGAAAAAGGTGCTGGGACAGATTAATTTCGTAAAGTGAGGTGCCACTGTATCGCTATTAATATGTGTTTAAGGCTGCTGTAAGAGTAGTGCGGCTCCTTTGAGGACTGAACCAACTTCAACCATGGAGGAGATAAATAACTTAATCTCCCCTGCATTTCTTGACTATGCTCTGAAGTGAAAGCAGAAAAATGAATAGTGGATTTTCTTTGCACCGCCTTTCCGTATCTGATTTCCACATGTATCACCTGCCTTCTTGGTTTAATTATCCATTTAACAAGTACATCTGTGCTCTCATTTGGTGTGGTTTTGTTTACTGAAATTCATCTGTCTACCTGAGTTATTCAGTTTAATTGGTGGGGTATGAGCCTTTGGGGGGGGGGGGGGGGGATCAGTTTTGTTATTAATAATACATGCTCTTTATTGCCAACACAGCGGCCTTATTAGGTTTCCATAGTGGCATGGACACAAAACAACCATCCAAGTCATACTTATGGCTTGACATTCATTATCTCCTCTAAAAACATTGGATTTGACTTTTAAGCTATGATACTGTTAGTATCGAAATATCCTGGAAAGAAGGAACTCAGTCAAGTTTCACATTTTAACCTCTGGGTCAGTAGCATAGAATACAGCATATTGTTACTCAATCATTAATTTAGGAGCACACCTTTGAATAGCCCTTTCATACAAGTCGATTATCTCCTTTCATCTTCAGTCAACTTCCAAATTCTGAATTAAATGTCTCTTGCAGAGAGTGTAAGAGGACACAAGGTGTGTCTACCACGGACCTGGTTGGCCGCATGCTCCTGATGACTAAAGCTCACCACAGCAACATGGTAAGTCTTCCTTTCTTTTTTATATCAATCCAATGTATCACTTTCATCACTTTCTCTAAAGAAATTATTGATCTTTAACTTTTTGTCATCTTTTTAGGGAAGTTCAGATTATCAGCAACACAAAGACAACTTTGGAAGAGTGAGTATATGGTAGTATTAGACATATGGGAAATTATTTATGATTTTTGGTGGTTATTTTTGCACAAGGTACCTAACTTTAACTTAAAATGCATTATGAACTTTTAATGTAAAAAAAGAAAAGCTGTAAGTATCACATGTATGCCAGTGTATAAGTACAGACTCTATCATGGTTTTACATATGATGCATAAATTTTATGCATAGAGGTTTCACAAATATTTCACATCACATTTGTTACTTTGTCTTGTTAATTTGTTGAATCACCACAGGCCTTCTTTTCCGGAGTTATACTTTGTTTTTCTACCCACGTATTCTCTCTGCCCCCATTATCCATCTGTGTTTGCACTGTGCTTTCACAGAAGTACGACCTTTACTGTGACATGAGTTGCTGCTTGAAAGGTGTGAAGACCTCAGCTGTGATTCAGATCGAATAGAGTTCCCAAACAGTACAATACTGACTTACTTTAGTTGCATAAATTGGAAGGAGTCAGAAGAAAAAAAAAATCAGGTTAAATCACATTTTGGGTGTAAACGTGTTTATGGTGCCAAATAACAACAAAACTAGGTATTTTCCATTCATTCATTCATTCATTTTCTAAGCTGATTAATTCTAATTAGGGACATAGGAAGGCTGCTGCCCTGAGTCGGCAGAGATGGGCTTGTGTGAGTTTCCTCCAGGTACTCCAGTTTCCTGGAAGAAACTCACACAACCATGAGGAGAGCATGTAAATTCCACACAGAAAAGCATTGGCCCGGGAATTGGAACCAGACCTTCTTTCTGGGATGAGGCGATGTGCTAACCATTGTGCCACTGTGCCGCTCAGGTATTTTCCATCAACCAATTAAAATGCTTAATTCTCAAGTGACTCTAGTATGACATGACTGTCTCAGGTTTCTGCAATAAGGAGATTATGGAAAGAGCCTTTGTTTTGCTCTCACAACTTTAATTTATTATTAAAAAATTGGCAGCATTGAAGAAATACTTTCCTATAGGATTTTATTTTTATTAAACCTACCTATTAGTAATGAGCTTTTATATGCTTTTATTTGGCAGTGTATTTTCAGTTCTTGAAGGTTCTAGGGAATTGGCCTACCAATACGAGAGCAAATAATAAAAACATGGACATGGTTGAATTCACACTATCAGGGAAAAAGAACATTAGTCTTTTGTAATACAGCACAGCTCTGCTTTTCAAAACTTTATGGTCACAAAAATCCCTTTTAACCCTTTACTGGGTAATGTGGCCAAAAGCGGCTGATCTAGTGATCGAAAACGTCTGAAAACGGCCATAACCACACTGCCCTAAATGTCACAAAAATCCCCCAAAAATCTTGCCTACACCGAGCTAGCAAATAGAAAAACGTACACCCAGTAAAGAGTGAAATAAAATATAATTTTTATATTATTAAATTGAATACATATTTGGTGAGATGATGAGAACAGTCAGCCTAGAGTTTGTGCCACCTTTTAATATGCATGAGTATATCACTGTATTGTCACCATGCACTGCCGGTGGTTCCACAATGGAGGACAGACTCAGCAGTTGCTATATTCAGTAGTAGGATGAGGTAGAAAATTTCTGTGATTTGGGCAATTGAAGAAATTAGTAAAACCTCTGAGCAGTGGAGTGATTTATTGATGTGTACATGTGGATCACCATTTATTCAGTTTCCACTGGGATATTCATAATCTAATTTAGCGGCCCACACACACAAAAAAAATCACCACCCATAAGCAATATTAGGGGTCATTCAACATTTTCCTAAGCGTACAAAACGTACGCTAGGGGGGAGGGGGTAAGATGTCTGTGTACGCTTTTTAATATTACAAAAATGTCGATCAACAATAATACATGCGCTCATGAATATATATATATATATATATATATATATATATATATATATATATATTTTTTTTTTTTTTGTGCGTGTACGTTTGAAACTCTCAATGCACGATTCGCCAACCACCTGCGGTGTTGCATATCTGCAAAGTCTGCAGTGAATACTACCCAACCCGGTATCAGCTGCTGAAACATCAGAAGGCAGCTGATTAAGGGCGTGGGCGTAGGCGTAGGCTGGGGGGGGGGGCATGTGCACGCCCGAGCTGACCAATCAACAAACATAATATTATCAGTAAGCAATAATGGCTGAACACTGTCAATCAAACAAAGTGTGAGTGTGAGAATAAAACACAGTTTGTTAGTCCCGCCTCCGGTTCCTGCACATGAGTTAGAACACAAACATTGACGCACAGAGAATGAATGGCTAAAATAATCATAAGCCATCCAGCCTGGATCTGCAGCCTAATGCTCAGTACTTTTATAAAATTAATAGTATGTTTTTGTTCTGTAAATAGTATGCATTAATATCTGTTTGTGCAATTTGTAAATGTATTTAGCACGTGTACTTGCAGATGTAGTTTGAAATATATTTAAGAATGTTTTTGGTTGAACTATAATATTTGATTCGTCTTCTGAAAGTAATAGATGAATCGTCATCTGATGAAAAACTGTGCGTGTTGTTGGCGTGAGATTCCATGTTGTTTATATCATATGGTGTGATATGCATGCACTGTATTTCATGTGGTACTTTGTATCAACTCAGTGACGTCACGGTAACTTTGTGTAGGCGGGCACTTAGCGATGGCGGCTTTCGGATCGATAACTTATACGACAAGCACAGAAAACAAAACCGCTGTGTGTGCAATGGTTTATTTATGATATAAAATTTAAGCCACAATCGCTTCAATAAACTATACTTAAGCTCCCGCCAATTTATTTAGTCTGCGTTTCATTTCCCCTTTAAGGCTTCGGCTCCGGTCAACCGAGATGTGCCCCCACCCTACAGTCAGACCAGCCTACGCCCTTGCTGATCACAAACTGAAGCGTGGTCGTCCAAAAGCCAATGACCAATAAAAAATGCAGACATTTTGAATTATATTTTAATATAGAATAATATTATTAACAACAATGTAATTTTTATTACTAAAACCAAATGTCTTAATATTAATATTAAAGCAGGTGTCATTAAAAACAATTATTTAAAAGTATATATTTTTATTGATTTCATTATTATATTTGAGTGGTGTATAAAAGAAGTTTTGATCAAGGAAATACATTGATTTATTTTATAAAAGAGGTTTGACCATTGTTTTGTTTAATATCTTGCTTAAAAATTCTGCCGAGAGATCATCATTTATCTGTACGGTTTCTGGGGCGTAAAAAAAAAAAAAGCGTACTCTGTACGCTTGGGAAAATGTTGAACCGCCCCTTAAGGCTCTGTTATATGCAACATTTTGTACATTCATTCATTTTCTAAGTTGCTTAATCCTAATTAGGGTGGTAGGGAGGCTGGCGCCCATGTTAGCCGACTCTGGGTGAGGGCAGGATACACCCTGAATAGCTTGCCAAACCATTGCAGGTTTGCATTGCAACACACATACAACCATTCACAATCACATTCACCCCTCGAGTTGATTTGGAACAGCCAACTAGCCTACTTTTTCCTACATACCCAGAGTAAATCCAAGCAAGCAGGGGAGGGCATGCAAACACCTCACAGAAACACCCGACCTCTGAAATTGTACCAAGGTCGTCTTGCTGTGAGATGGACATGCTAACCACTATGAGCATGCCGCCATATTTTGTATGTGAAAACAATAATCAGACCATCAGTGAAAAACTTTTTAAGGTAGCTTCCAATTTTTATTTCAATATTTTTATGTCTTATAACTGATTTTGCTCCATTTTGTTCCTGCAGGGTCCAAAGGGTTGCAGTCCCTGGACAGGAGTGTCTCAGTTTCTGCAGACATCCCAAAAAATCATTCAGTTCGCCTCTGGGAAGGAGCCGCAGCTGGGGGACACCATTATATATGTGGCTGGAGCATTTGATCTTTTCCGTATCCTCACGCACTCACAACAAATCAATGCACAGTTCAACTGATATTACTTTTATTATCTCTTTATTTTCCAACATGGTTGGTTTACTTTGACTTGACTTTCATCAGATATTGGTCACGTGGACTTTTTGGAGGCAGTATTCAAGCTTTCAGACAAGCCATATGTTATTGTGGGGTTACATTTTGATCAGGTAAGGGTGATTTCATTGCATTTTAATACTTTCTACTAGTAGTTATGAGTGTTAAATATTATGCCATAATTTGTTGAATTCTTCTTTTTGATTCTTGACTAGGTTTTCATTAATGTTTACTCACTCACTTACTCACATTAGCCGAACTGCTTACTCCTACTAGGGTTTTGGGGAGGATGGTGCCTATCCTAGCTAACACTGGGCAAAAGCACAGCACAGCCTAAATGCTTTGCTAGGCCATTACAATGTCAACACCTAGAGGCAATTTGGAACAGGCAGTTAGCCTACTGTGTAGGTCTTTAGGCTGCTGGAGAAAACCGGAGTAACTGGAAGAAACCCATGCAAGCACGGTGTAAACTCTACACAGAAACAGTTAGATCCAGGACCTTCTTGCTGTGAAGTGAATGTGCTAATTACTAAGCCACCATGCCACCCTTGATTAATTTTCTGTATAAAATATTTCTGGCATTTGCTTTGACAGTAGTGGCTGTAATTTATAAATAAAATATTACAAGTACACTACTACCATGCCATCAGTATATGGAGGAACTGAAGGTTCATTGTTTCTAAGCAACTATTTATGTCTGTCACTCGGTGTTGAGGCAGGTGATGTTGTATGCTTTAGAAACAGTGGCCCTGGTGAAAAGACAAGAGGTAGAGCTGGAGATAGCAGAGATCAAAATGTTGAGACTCTCTCTGGGAGTAACGAGGATGGATAGAATCAGGAATGAGTACATCAGAGGGACAACACATGTAAGAGGTTTTGGAGACAAAGTCAGAGAGGCTAGATTGAGATGGTTTGGACATGTACAGAGGAGGGATAGTGAATATATTGGCAGTATGATGCTGAGTTTGGAACTTCCAGGCAGAAGGCCTAGAAGAAGACCAAAGAGAAGATTTATGGATGTGGTGAAGGAGGACATGGCGGTAGTTCGTGTAAGAGAAGATGATGCAGAGGATAGGGTGAGATGAATTCAGATGATTCGCTGTGGCGACCCCCAAAGGGAACAGCCGAAAGGAAAAGAAGAAGAAGAAGAGTACGATAAAGGAATAGTGGAAGCTAGACTAAGGGCAGAGATCAGCATTTGTGAACAACAGTTTGGTTTCATGCCAAGAAAGAGCACCACAGATGCAGTGTTTGCTTTGAGGATGTTAATAGAGAAGTTCAGAGAATGTCAGAGGGAGCTGCATTGTGCCTTTGTGGATCTGGAGAAAGCATATGACAGGGTGCCAAGAGAGGGACTGTGGTATTGCATGAGGAAGTCTGGAGTAGCAGAGAAGTATGTTAGAGTGGCGCAGGACATGTATGAAAGATGTAGGATCGTGGTGAGGTGTGCTGTCAGCGTGATAGAAGAGTTCAAGGTGGAGGTGGAACTGCATCAAGGATCAGCTCTGAGCCCCTTCTTGTATGCTATGGTGATGGACACCCTGACAGACGAGGTTAGACAAGAATCTCCATGGACTATGATATTTGCAGATGACATTGTGATCTGTAGTGAGAGCAGAGAACAAGTGCAGGAAAATCTACAGAGGTGGAGGCATGCCCTGGAAAGGAGAGGAATGAAGGTTAGCCTCAGTAAGATAAATATATGTGTGTGAACGAGAAGAACCCAGGAGGAATGGTGAGGTTACAGGGAGCAGAGATGAAGAAGGTGAAGGATTTTAAGTACTTAGGCTCAACAATCCACAGCAATGGAGAGTGTGGACAGAGGTGAAGAAGCGTGTGCAGGCAGGTTGGAATGGTTGGAGAAAAGTGTCCGGTGTGATGTGTGATAGGAAGGTATAAGCAAGAATGAAAGGAAAAGTGTACAAGACGGTGATGAGGCCAGCAATGTTGTATGGTTTAGAAACAGTGGTGCTGAGGAAAAGACAGGAGGCAGAGCTGGAGGTAGCAGAGGTTAAAATGTTGAGATTCTCTTTGCGAGTAACGAGGATGGATAGGATCAGGAATGAGTACATCAGAAGGACAGCACATGTAAGAGGTTTTGGAGACAAAGTCTGAGAGGATAGATTGAGATGGTTTGGACATGTACAGAGAGGAGATAGTGAATATATTGGTAGTAGGATGCTGAGGTTGGAATTCCCAGGCAGAAGGCCTAGAGGAAGACCAAAGAGGAGATTTATGGATGTGGTGAAGGAGATAGTTGGTGTAAGAGAAGAAGACGTAGAGGATAGGGTGAGATGGAGGCAGATGATTCACTGTGGCGATCCCTGAAGGGAGCAGCCGAAAGGAAAAGAAGAAGACTCTCAATATCAATTTTTATATCACTTATTGTCATCTCATGTGACATTCTGGGACATGCTTATTGAACACACTACATTGAAAATGGTAGACAGTGATGTGCTTGTGCATTTTTATTTTGAGCTACTTGCTTAGTCGGCAAAACAAAGTATTACCTTTTTATTTTTTAAATATTGTATCTAAACAGTGGTGGCCCAGTGGTAAGGTGTTGGATTACTGATCCCAAGGTTGGGGGTTAAGCCCCACTCTCAGCCCCCCTATGTGCTCTATGTGCCCCCCCCCCCTCCCCCCAGGGGAGCAAACTGGATTATCAAAGGCCGGCCATGTCTTTCTCTGTCTATGTTGAGATGGTGTAAAACAACCATTGTTGACTTTCATCAAGAGTAGCTACATAGCTGCCATCGTGTTTTTGACCTGAAATGGCCTGGCAAGCTGTGCAGGGTGTACTCTTCCCTTGCCCAGAGACGTCTGAGATGGGCACCACCCATCCTGCAACCCCAATTACAATTAAGCGGTTCAGAAAACGAATTAAGGAAATATTGTATTTTTTCATTACTATAAACCATGCCAGAAATCAACACCCCTCTTCCTGTTCATGATATATGGACATTAACATTCTAAACAGAAATAAAATGAAGACACCTCAGAGATGGCTCTCTCCACATCTATACTCAAGATAGCCAAATACAAGGCTCCTTTTTATACCTTTTTTACACAACAGACACTATGGCGAGCTTGAAAGTTACACTTAGCAGTCATCTCATTGAAGTATTCTATTTACAAAATCAACTTTTCCTCAAGATCTAAAAATGTTTTCTTGTTACTCTTTGTAAGCGCTTTATCTCAGCCGAAAATAAATTACGTTCCTAAGAAAGAAACACACAGTTACACTTTTTGGCGTATGCTGAATAAATACACGTATTTCGACTTGCTCACTCAAGGCTTTAGCACTTTAGCTTGCCTGATGAACTTCAGCATTACATATGGAGTTTAGTGCTCTGAACCTAAAACCATACTTTGTGGCTTTTTACTTTTGTCATACTAATGTGGGTATACAGGGATCCCTCGCTACTTCGTGCTTCAATTCATGGCGCTTCAGTGCATCACGTTTTTTTTTTTAAATATTAATCGAATTAAAAGATAAGGAAATTAAGACAGAATATTGGGAAAAGTTAAGGAAAATGCCACAAAAACAAGGCCAATTATGCAAAAAAAAAAACAAAAACACTCAACAAACACAAAACAAAAAACAACCCAAAATCTCCCAACAAAGCTAGTTACAATTTTGTGAGGTGCACATCTGAGTGTGTGCTTTATGTGTGTATTTATATTTTATTTACATCTTATGCATTATTTTTTATTTTTAATTGTTATTATAAGCATCTATAGCATTGAATATGTATTTATTGATATTATATACACAGATACATGAGTGTATACGTCGGTTGGGCGGGGGGTGATCGTACTTCGCGGATTTCGGTGGTCGTGGGGGATCTCGGTCCCAATTAACCGTGGAAAGTGAGGGGTAAATTGTATTCCATAAATCTTTTAGAGCATAACACAATACAATCATACTGTATTACAATGCAAGTTTGTTGACCTTTTCTGGTCTGTTGTGATTACTGGCAAGAAGAAAAAATCCTGGAATCCCAGCATGAATGCACCAAACTTTGCATGCTGATTAAAATATCACTGTGACACAAGCATGAGATTTCATGATGCGAACAATGTAGTTTCTAGCCCCTCGATTCTACTCCAAGGTACTACAGTAATCATTATACTAGTATCATATTAACAGATAGGGTGGCATCGTGGTGGAGTGGTTAGCACTTCCATCTCACAGCAAGACGCTGTGCCTGGTGAGGGTGTTTCTCTGTCGAGTTTGTATGTTCTCTTTGTACTTGTGTGGGTTTGTCCAATTGATTCAAGATTCAAGAAAACTTTTGTCATTGTGCAGAGAACAATGGGACATTGTGCAATGCCACGAGACAGGAAAGGCAGCTCCAAGGTAGTGCGGTGCACTAAAGCACATAAATAATAATAAAATGGTGAAGAAAATACAAGGAATAAAATAGAAATATATCTGAATGTGATTAGAAATAATAAAAACATTTCAAGCTATAACACAAGTCAAAAACATCATAAATAATACAGTGTGCAGGAGAAGCTGCTTTTTATTACTGTGGGACAGTATGGAAGAGGTAGTGGAGAGGTTTTATTCACCAGTGCGACTGCTAGTGGGAAGAATCGGTTGGCCATCCTGGTGGTCCTGGATCTCAGTGACCTGTCGTGCCTTCCCAATTGAATGAGGTCAAAGAGGTAGCCTGTTGATGGATGTATCGTTGATGACCCCAAGAGATCAACGGCTACGACAGGAGGAGAAGATGGAGAAAATGTGATTAAGAATAAAGCGGTTCTGAAAATGAGATAAGATATTTAAAAGATAATTGACATTAGGACACTCCACATAATCTAAAACTAATAACAGATGGGTTGAAATGTGTCTTAATATTTAACTTTTGATAAATAAAAGTGTATTAACATTTATGGACGGTTTCTGCACTTTGTAATTTTCCACCATGGGAGATTTCTCAAGCTGTTCCCTTTACAAAACACTCAATATGCATAGTGAAGGGAATACACTGTTTTATTCCTTTGTGTCCATTCTAGGAGGTCAACCGCTACAAAGGAAAGAATTATCCTATCATGAACATCCATGAAAGAACACTGAGCGTTCTGGCCTGTCGAGTGAGTCTGCTGTCTTCTTACATTTCATGTTAGCTTTGTTGAAGCCAGTCTTCTCAGTCTTCTCTTTTTGTTGTTTTTGTCTATTTAAAGTAATTCAAAACACATTTTTAAATTCTGATTCTTCGCTATTTTAAGTACGTCTCAGAGGTGGTAATTGGAGCCCCATACACAGTTTCAAAAGATTTGCTGGATCATTTTAAGGTAAATTTTAGAGCGTCAACAATTTCTGGGGAAAAACATTGCAGTCAGTGTGTGCAGAACTAGATCACTTGACTTTTCCATCTCTTATGCAGGTGGATCTTGTTTGCCATGGTAAGACTGAAGTGTTTCCAGACAGAGATGGCTCAGACCCATATGCTGTGAGTACTCAATATCAAGCCAACAGGGTTTTTTTTTTTTTTTTTGCTTCTTTTAACTGCATTTATTCCATGACATTTTCCAGAACATTATATTTTCGCCAGATTACATTTCAAAGCCAGCCAATAGATGTTTTTGTTTTACCAAGTGCTCATAAAATTAAGGCACATTCTCACCTGGGTGATTCTTTGGCGATTGCCTGCGAGTTGGTAACGGTCTCAAACCAACCACGGTAGTCTTTGGGATGTCCTAAGTTACTCAAATAAAATGATGCTCAGATGAAAATTTCTGATGGTTGTCAACTAGGTCGGAGAGGGTCTGCAACTAAATCCCCAACCATCTACGACTATCTGTCATCCAAGCCGTTAACCATTTATGCCTGAATCATGTGAAATCAGCTGCCTTTCCAACAATGCGTCATTCAGTCAGTCTGCCTATTGGTCTAAAAATTCCCTAGAAAACCCCCAGCTTATATACTCTCGGCATTTCCTCCTTTTCTTTGGATAAACTGAGTCAGTTTCCTCTTATTTTGCACTTTGAGCCACTGTAAACCCTCCCACCTTAATTTACATATGTTTCCTCTTTCCTATTATTTTCTCATTTGTCCTGACATTGCCTTTGATCTGATGACATCCACACTCTTTGGTAACATTATTTCCTTTCATAAAAACTCTCCTTATTTTGGGCTAAATTGAGACGTTTTAAAAAATTGGTTCCTACTTATAAGTGCCTTCTTCCTCATCAGCTTTATTTGGCTAGAATAAATTAAAATTATTATTATGTAATACAGGGGCAGTGGTGGTCTAGTGGATAGGGCACAGGATTGCTGATCCTAAGGTTGGGGGTTCAAGTCCCCACAGGGTTGTCACTGTCCCCCCCAGTGCGGCTAACTGGGTTATCAAAGGCGGGCCATGTCTCTCACTGTCTATGGTGAGAGGCATGTAAAAGAACCATTGCTGACTTTCGTAAAGAGTAGCTGCAAAGCCGTCAGCGTGTTTCTGTCCCTTGCTAAAGGGTTGTGACAGGAAGGGCATTCGACGTAAAAAAAATGTATGCCAAATCAAATGTGCGAATCAGATGATTCGCTGTGGCAACTCCTGAGAACGGAAAAAGTCGAAAAGAAAAGAAGATTACAATGTATGTAATAGTAATTATAAATAATTAAATACACTTAAATTATTAAATTTATTTAATTCATAATTAATAATAAATGAAATCCTAGAATTTCTAGCAGCTGGCCAATTCCAGCCTGCACATCCTGCTACCCAAGAACAGGACATTCAGTCTTAATCAGAGACCCGTGACCAGTATACTCAAACAGATGGTCTTACTTCTGATGGCTATTCCATTGCTTCATGTTCTACTCCAGGCTCTCCTTATATTCCTTTAACTTCTCCCGGATACTGTTCTCCGGAGCCTTCTCCACAGGCTCTCATTATTGATTGGTCCACTGATTGCACGCCACCGACCCCACACATGTACATAGGCTAACTGGATATTCTTGATTGCTTCCACGCGTGAACGTGGGTGTCAATGTGAGTTTGAAAGGGTCTCTGTTTTTTCAGTGCAATGATCTAGCGAGCTGTTCAGTGTGTACCTTGCCTTTGTTAGCCTTTCCATGATAGTAATAAAGGATAAAGCGGAAGAGGATGAATCATGAGCTATTCTCTTCACGAAAACAATATTTTTAAAAGCAGTCTGTTCAATATAATACATTTTGATGTGTTAACGTGTCGCCTCTATGACTTTAACAGGGAAAATTTTGTGTGCATTTGTTTGTTGTGCAGGTACCAAGAAGAAAAGGTATACTACAAATTGTAGATAGTGGAAACACTCTCACCACTGATAACATTGTGCAGAGGATAATAAAAAACAGGTGAGATTTTTTTTCTGAAATGCTGTATGAGATATAATATGTTAATATGCTGTTGAGTAAAAATGTGCATTAGTCCTAACACATGCTCAGTAAAGAAACACTGTGATGAATAAAAATACAGGGATTCCCCACTTTCTGTGATTAATTGGGACCGAGATCCCCACGCAACCACCAAATTCCGCAAAGTAGGGTCACCCCCCGACTGACGTATACGTACATGTATGTGTGTATATAATATCAATAAATACATATTCAATGCTATAAATGCTTATAATAACAAACATTTAACCCCCCCCCCACACACACACTTTTTATTTAATATTAATGAAACATTTTTCATCTGCCAGGTTGCTCTTTGAGGCCAGGAACCAGAAGAAGGAGGCAAAGGAGATTGCAGTGATCCAGGCCATGAAACGGCAGGAGGAGGAAAAAGCTAAAATCTCAGACTGTGCAGTAGAAAAGCTCAGTTTCAGTGATTCTTAACAACCACCACCACTCCTTCGTGTGGTCACCTCCAACATGTCCTGAAACACTCTCCATCACACTTGAATTGTCCCTGTACTCTCTCTCTCTCGCTCTCTCCCTCTCTCTCTCTCCCTCTCAAACAACCAACAGCTGGGAAAAAAACTAAATGTTCGCATTACCAAAACCTTTGTAAACTGAATTTCTTGTTAGAAGTGTCGGGGAATGTCATCATCATCATCATCTTCTTTCGATTAATCCGGGGTTGGGTCATGGATGGGTTGGGATGGGATTGGGAGATTTAATCCCTCCAGTGTGTTCTAGCTCGACCCCAGGGTCTTTTCCTGGTTGGATATGCCCAAAACACCACACCAGGGAGGCTTTTGGCAAGCATTCTAACCAGATGCACAAACCACATCAACTGGCTCCTCTCACTGTCGAGGAGCAGCAATTCTACTCTGAGCTCCTCCAGGATAGCTTTCTTACCCTATCTCTAAGGGAGAGCGCCTCTACCCGGCAAAGGAAGCTCATTTCAGCCGTTTCTATACACCATCATGTTCTTTCGATCACTACCCGAAGCTCGTGATCATAGGTGAGAGCTTTGTCTTGCGGCTCAGCTCCATCTTCACCATGACGAACTGGTATAGGCTCCGCTTCACAGCAGAGGCTGTAGTGATCCATCTTATCGATCTCTTGCTCCATCCTTCCCTCACTCGTGAACAGAGCCTTAAATACTTGAACTCTTCCACTTGGGGCAGGACCTTATTCCCGACCCGGAGGGTGCATTCCATCCTTGTCTGACTGAGAACCATGGCCTCGGACTTGGAGGTACGAATGAGACTCTAAAGAGAGCTGGAGGTCCTGAATTGATGAAGCCAAAAGGACAACGTCTTCTGAAAAAAGCAGAGATGAGATCCGATGGCCACCAAACCAGAACCCCTCAAAGCCTAAGCTGCACCTAGAAATCCTGTCCATAAAAATTATGAACAGAATCAGTGACAAAGGACAGCCTTGGTGGACTCCAACCCTTACCAGAAACAAATTCCACTGGTTGTTCCCAATGCGGACCAAGCTCTGGTTCCAGTGATACAGCGACCAAATGGCCCTTAGCAATGGGTCCATAATGCTGTCCTCCCTGAGCACAAGATAGCCCAAGGTACTTGGTCGAAAGCCTTCTCCAAATCCACAAAACACATGTGGATAGATTGGACAAACTCCCTTGCCCCTTGCAGGATCCTGTAGAGCATATAGAGCTGGTCGAGAGTGCCGCTGCCAGGACAAAAACCACATTTTTCTTCCTGAATCCAAGGTTTAACTATCAGTCAGATCCTCCTCTCTAGCACCTCTGCATAGACTTTCCCGGGTAAGTTGAGGAGTGTATTCCACCGATAATTGGGACACACCCTCTGGTCTCCCTTTTTAAAAAAGGGGACTACCATCCCAGTTTGCCAATCCAGAGGTACGGCCCCCGATGACCACACGATGTTGCAGAGATGTGTCAACCAACACAACCCTAAAACATCCACAGCCCTGAGATATTTAGGTCTGACCACTGAGGAGCTTTTTGACTACCTCAGTGACCTCAGCTACAGTGATGGGCAGACCCCCACCAAAACCTCCAGCATCTTCCTCCTCCATAGAGGGCATGTTATTGGGATTGAGGAAGTCCTTAAAGAATTCCTTCAACCTCCTGAGGACATCCCCAGTCAAGATGAGCAGCTCCCCACTTCCACTGTAAACAGTATTTGAGGAGAACTGCTTCCCCCTCCTGAGGGGTCAGATGGTGGTCCAGAATCTTTTTGAGGCCAACCGATAATCACTTTCCAGGCCCTCAAAGAACTCATCCCATGCCCAAGATTTTGTATTGTCGACAACTCAGACTGTAGTACATTTGGCCTGCCGATACCTGTCTGCTGCCTCGGGAGTCCCACAGGCCAATAAGTCCCGATAGGCCTCCTTTTTCAGTTGGACGTTCCCCTTCACCGAAGCAGTCCACCAGCAGGTTCGGAGGTCACCGCCATGACAGGCACTGATGACCTTCCTGTTACAGCTATGGGCTGCTGTCTCAAGCAATGAAGGCATTTAAAATGGCCCATTCAGATTCCATGTCACCCGTCTCCTTCAGGATATAGTTGTAGCTCTGCTGGAGGTGGGAGTTAAAGGCCCCTCTGACAGGAGACTCCGCCAAACGTTCCCAGGAGAGCTTCACTACACGTTTAGGCCTGCCAGGTCCGGAGGGTGGCCTCCCCTGCCATTGAAGCCAGCTCACCACCAGGTGGTAATCGGTTGACAGCTCAGCTCCCCTCTTCACCCGAGTATCCAGAACATGCGGCCGCAAGTCCGGTGACACGACTACAAAGTCAATCATCGAACTGTGTCCTAGGGTGTCCTGGTGCCAAGTGCACTTATGAGCATCCTTATTTTTGAACATGGTGTTCGTGATGGACAAACTGTGATGAGCATAGAAGTCCAACAACAAAACACCATTAGGGTTCAGACTGGAGAGGCTGTAACTACTGATCACACCCTTCCAGGTCACACTATCATTTCCCACATGGGCATTGAAGTTTCCCAGGACAACGAGTGTGTCTCCCGGGGGATTGTTCTCCAACACACCCCGTAAAGACTCCAAGAAGGGTGGGTACTCTGAACTGTCATTTGGTGGTGCATAAACACAAACAACAGTCAGGACCTGTCCCCCCATATGAAGGCGGAAGGAAGCTACCCTTTCATTGACCGGGGAGAACCCCAATGTGTGGTCACCGAGACGAGGGGAAGGGGTGGAGGCAACAATGATGCCCACACCGGCTCACCACCTCTGCCCATGAGCAACTACAAAATGCAATAAGGTCCAACCAATCTAGAGATGGGTGGTTCCAGAGCCCAAACTATGTGTTGAGGTGAGTCTGACTATAGTCGGTATTTAAGATAAGATAAGATACAGCTTTATTAATCTCACAATGGAGAAATTCACTGTTACAGGCTCTTGAGGTACCATCAGTAGGGGGTGCAAAAATAGATACAAATACAAACATACACACGTACATATATATTATATAAGTAAATAAATAAGTAGATACATAAATAGTATAAATTAATAAACAATAAAAGAAAAGAATGGAGCAACTTTATAGACTGGCCTATATTAAAGTGTAATGTATCTGAGGGCAGAGATGGGTTGATATGGTTCACAGTCAGTGGGGTAGATGTGGTTGATTAAAGTGCGCGGGGGTTTTTATTGCACATAACCAGTATTTTCACAGACAGTTACAAAGTGGCGTTGTACAGTCTGGATAGCGGTGGGAATGAACGACCTGCGGTAGCGCTCCTTCCTGCACTGAGGATGCCTCAGTCGTCCACTGAAGGAGCTACTCAGCTCCTCTACAGTCTGGTGCAGTGGGTGATAGATGTTGAACAGGATGGATGTGAGCTTTGCAACTATCCTCCTCTCACTCACCTCCTCCACAGAGTCCAGTGGGCAGCCGAGGACAGAGCTGGCCCTCCTGACCAGCTTGTTCAGTCTCTTTCTGTCCCGCTCTGTGCTGCCTGGGGCCCAGCAGATGGCAGCGTAGAGGATTGCAGAGGCTACCACAGAGTCATAAAAAGTCCTGAGCAGAGGTTCTGCATACGCCGAAGGACCTGAGTCTCCTCAGAAGATGGAGGCGACTCTGGCCCTTCTTGTACAGGGCGTTGGTGTTGTGGGACCAGTCCAGTTTATTGTTAAGGTGAACACCCAGGTACTTGAAACTGTCCACTGTCTCAATGTCCTGTCCCTGGATGTTCACTAGTAAGTGTGTGTGTGTGTGTGTTTGAGTGTTTCTCCTGAAGTCGATCACCATCTCCTTCGTCTTCCTGGTGTTCAAGCACAGGTGGTTGCGCTCACACCAGTCCACGAAGTCAATGATGACCGACCGGTACTCCAGCTCGTTTCCCTCAGACACACGGCCCACGATGGCGGAGTCGTCCGAGAACATTTCTCCACCTCACGCACCAGCTCGGGCTCCTTCCCTGCCAGTGAGGTGACATTCCATGTGCCAAGAGTCAGAGTCAGTAGCCGAGGGTCAGTCCGACAGAACCCATGCCTTTGGCTGCCACCTAACTCACACTGCACCTGACCCCTATAGCCCATCCCACAGGTGGTGGGTCCATGGGAGGGCAGTGTATTGCTTTTTGGGCTGGGCTTGGCTGGGCTCCGCTCCATGGGCAGAAGCCCGACCAGCAGGTGCTCACCTTTGAGCCCCGCCGTGTCCGGGCAAGGGGATACTGTGTCCTTGGTTTTTCCTTTTTCACAGAGGTCTTTTGAACCGTCATTGTTTTAGAATGTGTTGGCTGAAAACCCTCCTCGGTGTAGCTAAAGAGAATCATGATAACCCCAAGTTAACAGCACACATAGGCGTTTATAGGATAACATATACACCATCAAAACTATTCTACACTGACACACAAATACACGTTGAAATGAATGAGAAAATTTGGTTAACTTGAGTAATTTGAATTTAAAAAAGTATTTTTTATAATATTTAGTCTTTGTAAATATGCTTGTTCCTTGTAATAATTCCTCAGTGTTAACATTGTACAGATGATCTGAAAATATATTGTATATATACTTTAGAAAGCCCTGTCAGAAGGTAGTCTGAAGATCTATTAACGAGATATTTTTAAATGGTGGCATTCCTGCATCTATGTATCATAAATTCTAGCATTTGGAAAGGTGTGGATCAAACGTATGGATCAAACTGCATTCATGTTAATATCTTTCTAACTGACGATCTTAAAAAAGGAAAGGGTGTGTTTGTGTGTACACATTGGGACTTTTGGGACCGCAATACTTATGACATATCTACAAAGTATTATGGTGTAAATATATATTTTATGCAACATGTACTTAATATAATAGAGCTTTTTATTTAGATCAGATTGAAATATTCTAAGTTGGCAGGTGTGCTTTTTTCATCTGCATGAATCACTGTCACACCTTATTGATCAGTCATATCATAACTTATGATTATTTGAATAACTAATAAATTATAGTTGAATTCCATATCTTTTAATGGCACAGACAGTATCAAGGAAACAAGGGATCTTGTTCATCCATTTTATCCTGTATTCTTATTTCAGTTCTTTGTGACTGTTTCCCAGCACATTGGTGATCTAACCTAAAACACAAGACTGCATAAAGAAAAAATGTGTATAAGTACAATAATTCTTTATTTAGTTTTTTTTTTCATTATTTCCCTGCTGTCAATAATGCAGCCTATAATGTCATGATGTAGGTACTATAATAGTTGCCTATTCTGAAAACCTGGGATGTTTCATAAATTAATTTCAGGTGTATTTCTGAATTGTTTCCCCAAATAAATTGACAATGTTTATGTCTGTTTCATGACCCTTAAATAACAGCTAGTCACTATGCATAGCATACTAGGAATGAGAGAGTATGAATGCAGTTTTGAAAATACATATTAATGAATTTACCTTTATTTTCTACTTGTTGCTGTGTGCATAACAGTCCTGTGACTGCATTGTGTTTCTCTGGGTACGCTGATACTCTGCAGGTTCTCCCTGTGTTTCCATGGGTTTCTTCTGTGTACTCACTTCCTCCCACAGTCAAAGGACATGTGGCTAATTGGCCAGTCCAGATTGCCCCTGTGAATGTGTGTGAATGGCCTAGACCAGTGGTTCTTAACCTTGTTGGCGGTTCTGAACCCCACATGTTTCAGATGTGCATTCACAGAACCCTTCTTTATTGAAAAATAAAATATGATTTTTTTTCAAATTCAAGACAAAGGTATATGTTTTCCTGGGGTGCAAAAATGAACGGTGCATTAACAGCACTGTTCAAAGAACAAAACCAATGCAATGCATGAACACTCAACAAATTACAAACCTTTTTACAAAGACATGACCTCATTTAATGTTACCACACTGAAATGGTTTTAATTTTTAACCTTATGATTCCAACAATTAACTTATTGTATTTATACTATTTATTATTTTTAACATTTCAACACACACCCATCACCTAATTTCCATCAGGCTACAATAATAATGAATATTTACTGCAAATCAGTGTGACTTCTGCCGTTGCCTTTGAGAGACCAGTTCAGAAATGCATGGCTTCACCTTGGAAAGTGCCACTCTCATGTCATTTTTACAGCAAAGTCTGTTCCTTTTCTTTATTTTTATGTCCAACATCCTCGAAAAGAATTGTTCGCAAAGATATGTCATAACAAACGGTATAAAATTGACTTCACGAATATGAGTCGGGTGTGTGTCTTGACCTCCGCCGAACCCCTGAGACTGACTCACCGAACCCCTAGGGTTCGATCGAACCCAGGTTAAGAACCACTGGCCGAGACATTCAACTGTGGCAGCACAAGTGCAAGTCAGTGTCAAGCCTGGGTAAATAGAATAGGTTAGAGTGAGTCCAGAGGAAGGCCAGCAGGATTGCAACGGATCACACACCTGATAAATGGACTGTTCGTCCTTCGGGAAAGTGGTACAGAAAAATCAAGGCGTGTAGAACCAGACTCAAAAACAGATTTTACCTGAGAAAGAGACAAGCCATTACCCCTTCACCCCCTTGCAATCACACACACACACACACACACACACACACACACACACACACACACACACACACACAAGCAACCCTCCTTCACAGACACATACTCACTCACTCAGTCATTTTTACATAGACATCAGTTCTTTGTTATAAAAAAAAAAAACACTTAACCCACAAACTCTACGACTGTATTGCACTGCTGCACTTTACTTCATTTACATTCTAGTTTATTCACCTTGCTGCTACTATATATTTATTTATTTATTCTATTCCACAATGCCTCAATGCACATATTGTATATCTCAATGTTCAGTTCTCATTCATTGACAGAGTTTACATTTATATTTTTACCTAAAGTTTAGTGTACAGAATTACTTGTGTTTACATTTTGACACCGTTGATTGCAGTTTATTGGCTCATTTGCACCTTGTAATGCTGAGAGCCTCTTACAAAATTTCATAATGTGTGAACATAATGAAAATAAAAACCCTTGACCTGGTGACCTACCCAGTAAACATCATCAATGGGGAAAGTATTAAAGGCCTGAATGACCATTTCCATATAAATCTTATACACTAATATACCATAATAATCTGGGTGAACAAAATATTTTTTTTGTAAAGCATCTTTAGAAGAAAATTTAGTAAATGTAGGATATAACTGCCTAAATTAAGTAATTTGATTATCTCGTAGCTTCAGTACAATAATTTTTGTTTGTACTGAATATATGATCTCCATGATTAGGAATTTCTATTATGCTTTTTGAATGCCTGTGGCAACATAATTCTCATGTCAGCTGGCGTTGGGTACAAAATTCTGAGACTTAAGTGAATTTTAATAAAATAATCGTTATATAGTGCCTCGTCCTATCCTGTGTGTGTCCCTGCTTAGCATCCTGTTTTGCGCCTGATCTAGTCAGAGCCTAAAGATGTCTGATACACTGTTGGGAAAATTTTATACTATGTTATAAGATTGTATTTTGCTTGAAGTTTTAGCAATACAGTATTTTGCTTAACAGTAGCGGTCACAGTGTAAAATTGCATACGTAGCTGTCAATTAATAGTTAGCTTGAATTAAGACAAGTGTGATAACCACATGCAAGCTTTGTAATAATCATGAATGACATTAGTGTGCTCATGAAAATGACCACACAGACTAAAAGATGAATTGGAAATTACAAACCATTCAGCCTGTCGAATGGACTGCAGAATTATTGTATTAAAGGAAGGGGAAGGAAGTTCATGTTCCACAGGTGAAATTAAATCATTCAACCATGTTGAATCAATTGGATTAAATCATAATCAATCAATAACTGATCAGAAAGAGCTCATGTCAACCTTTGAAAATGACAGTGTTATCAGTCTGGAACAGGCATCAGCAACCCAAAATGTTCAAAGAGCCATATTGGACCAAAAAAACAAAAACAAATCTGTCTGGAGCCACAATAAATAAATAAATAAAACCCTCATATAAGCTTTATATGAAGGCAACACAGGCTGCAAGTGTATATTATTCGGACTAAAAATACATAATAAGCTTTCATAATTAAATGTTTATTTTCCCTGCAGTGCATCCTGGAGAGAATAACACCACGTGACTACTCTGTTGATATTTTGTTCTTTACGTTTCACTTCCATTACTATATTAATATATTATCTTTTGTTGCATTGATGAAATTATAGAAATTCAATAAAGCAATCAGCGGCCCATCAGAGTTTACATACCTGCACAACAGCGCTGTCTGGACAGTGTCAATCACATCACGTGATTCATCACAGGCGTTTGAGTACAAAGATTGTTTCTCCCTCCTTCTGATTGGGTTGCAGATGATGTGTACACATTTTTTTCTCCCCTCCCGCACGAGTTATGAACATGATTGCTTGAATTGCGTAGTAAAATTTTTCATGTTTTTAATGATTATTTGTCACTAAAACGCCCTGAATCTTCTCTCGCTTCTGGTAAGGAGCCTAAGCGCTTTATTTATTCATAAATATTATCACAATACAAAATTAAAAAGTGTTTACTTAATCATTAGTACAGTTTACTACATTATTTTTATACTTCCGGATTAGCGGAAAACCGGAAGTAACTGGCACGTGTTTCAAATTTAGCCAATGGCTGGGAGCGTTTGTTTCTTCCTCCTGCTGATTGGTTGCAGATGATGTGTACTCCTCTTTTTTTTCTCCTTCGTGCACATGTTATCAACGTGACTGCTTGATTTGTGAATTCACGACATTCAATGTGTTTTTAATGATTATTTAAGCCCTATGATGTCACTCAAACACCCTGAATCTTCTCTAGCTTCTGGTAAGGACCAGAAGCGCTTTATTCATTAATAAATATTATCACAGTACAGTTTGGAGATGCAATCCACTTCTTAAATCTATCTGCTCCTCTAATTTCTCCAGTAATAAAGCAATTGCACTTTTTCTCTCAATCCCAACTGGTGGTTGGCTGCAAATTTAGCATGCCTTCCCTTGAAATGTCTTTCCAATCACTCTTTTTGTTATTTGACAGCTTCTCATTACAAAGCAAACATAAGGGCAATCCTTCCGCATTGGCAATGAAAGCAAATGATTCAGTCCATTCTTCCCTGAATCCTCTGTTTTCATCAGCTATCTTTCTCTTTTTTCCTTTGGGATCCATGACCCATGACCCCCCCCCCCTGTTTTTTTTACAACAGCAACCTGCCTGGCAAGGCATCATGCTGAAATGTGTGTCACAGGCTATGATGCAAATCTTCATTGACAGAAATGTTGAAATGTAGGACTAATATTTTTTAATATAAATTTTTAAAACCTTGGAAAACATTAAGAATGTTTGTCAGGCTTGTCCTCCTACAGGAACCATATTTAAAAGAAAACCCATGTTTTTCCATTTTCATACATTTTTGAAAAAGCTCCAGGGAGCCACTAGGGTGGCGCTAAAGAGCCACATGCAGTTCACGAGCCGCGGGTTGCCGACCCCTGGTCTGGAACATACAACATTGAAATAATTGCATCATTTCATGTTCAATCAAATATACAACTAAGGAATACTGTAGACATTTCAGACACGGACAGTTCAGTGTTCTGGCTCACAGGTGTCAAGAGCTTGTGTGGCTGCCATTTCCTGTCAGAAGCGCCTGCATCTGTTGTGGCAATGACGTGACCAGATCGTTGACCTGTTTCTGTGAAATTTGAGCCCACTCGACCAACAGTTACTCATCAATCCTAGCCAGGTCTTGGATGGTTCGCATCCGTCTGGGGTAGACAACAGTTGAACAAACCAAAGTGTGCTGCCACCGTTGCAGGAGTCATTAAGGCAGTCAGTCTGCACGGGGCCTGGTCTCTCCTTGAGGCAGTCATGGCATTTTCACTTTTCACAAACTTAAACTTTTAAAAGTCACAGGTGTCACTTGACAAACATGTTTTGATCTCATGCTCCACTTTGTGGATTAATAGCTCAGGTATGATATGTCTGATTGTGCCATGTGTACATTCACTTTTACTCATGAGAAATTAGTAAATATGTCATACTTGAATACTTAAATTAGTTTAGAAAATTTCCTGTTTATATACAGTACGTGTAAATTTGTGCTCGTTGCATTTTTACAGCCTTTCAGTAGACTTTATACCTTCATACTGGCTTGAGGGTGGAATTTTCAATTAATCATAAAAAGTGAGTTAGTTAGAGGCAGTAGCAATCCTGGGCAGTGGCAGCCTGGTGGTAAACGTGCTGGGCACTGATCTCAAGGTTAGGGGTTCAAGCCCCACTCTCAACAGGTTGTCACTGTCCCCCCAGTGCAGCTAACTGGGTTATCAAAGTCTGGCCATGTCCTTCACTGTCTGTGGTGTGAGGATGTAAAAGAACCATTGCTGACTTTTGATAAGAGTAGCTACATAGTTGTCAGCATGTTTCTGCCCTGCGATGGCCTAGCGAGCTGCACAGGGTGTACTTGCCTGGAGTTGGCTCGGATGGGTGCCAGTCTCCCTGTGACCAAAATTAGGATTAAGCAGTTACAGAAAATGATTGAATGAGTAACACTCCTCCTCACATACTGAATTAACAAGGCCACGGGTGTGTGTGTGTGTGTGTGTGTGGTTGTAAAAACACCTACCCACCTCTACCAAAGGGTAGAGATTAGTTTATAAGGAAAAAAAACTTGTAGGGGTCGCACCTATTGGTGCACTCAAACACTTTACAGTCGGCCCCCGACTTACAAAATGAATCTGTTCCAGCGCCTTTTTCGTCTCGTCGGAGTTTCGTCAGTAGGGGTCGCATTTTACATGCTAAACGCCTGATTCGTTCCAAGGCTCCAAAGACAACCCCATACAGTAAACCCATTAAAAATTATAAAAGTACACCAATTTTGTATGAAATGTGTGTTAAAAGAAAAAGAAAATTATTTACACACACACACACACACACACACACACACACACACACATACATACACACACTCCTGTCTCTCTCTCTCTCTCTCTCTCTCACACACACACACACACACACACACACACACACACATATGCATTAAATGTGTATTGTATACACATTAAATGTTTATTGTAGCACTGTGGGCCATGCCCATAAGACGTGGAATTCAAAGCGCATTCCCTTCTTGACAGATCGGAGGTCCAAACTCAACTTTAACTTGACTCCTTGAGGGATCGAAATTCCAGATGAGCTCAAATGCACCACATTTATTAAACATTTACTGAATTAAACAACTTAAAAAAGCTAAACTAAAAACTAAAGAGTTAAGCTTCTCTCTCTCTCTCTCTCTCTCTCTCTCTATCACACACACACACACACACAGAGACACACACATGGACGGGATGTTTTATTTAAAGCGGAATTACAGTACCTGTTTGAAAGATTAGACGTCCTCACTGTATTTCCGCTTTAAGGTCTCCTTCTGGTTCTGCCAATGGGAGGCCAGCAGGGCGGGATGTTGAGAGACAGCCAATGAGAGAGCAACTCGCGCATCGTAAGAAATTTTGATTGACGCGTTTGATTTGAATTTTGAATTTCTTTTCGTAAGAGGGGGTTGTTTTCGTATCCAGGGGACAGAAACTTAGGAAAATGTTTTTCGTAACCCGGGATTTTCGTACCCAGGGGGTTTCGTAAGTCGGGGGCCGACTGTACTGGAATTTTGCCTTCAGAATGTTAGTCCTACAACAATGAGTCATCATCTTTAAACCAAACAGAATATCATTTTTAAATTTAATTATCTGCTTAACATTAATATTTCCATGTTTGATTTAAACATTAACCATGCTGTCAAAACACTAGCACTACATACTGTATATGTAGTAATCTGTATTTACAAAAAGAGCTTTTCACCCTTTTCTGGGCAGTCTTGAGGTCTGATACTATATTAATCCATCCATGTATTAAAACAGCACACATTGCCAGGTTCAGGACAGTGAGGAAATGATATGTGCTTTAGGTTGCTTTCTAGACAATAGAACAGATATATATATATATATATATCAGTTATATATATATATATATATATATATATATATATATATATAAACAGGAGGGAATTTCAGTCTCCTTCATATTCCAGGAAACAGACCGGAGAGGAATGATGAGAGAGTTTCAGAGCTGCTCAGTGGAGAACAAATGGGGCAGTAGCAAAGTGTCCATGATTCAAAATCCAAATCTTGACACTGATCGAAGCACAGGGTGAAAGCCAAAATTTAAACTGTCCAATCACGTCATGTAGAGGAGAGGCAGAGCAGGGGATCGAAGAACAGCCCACTCAGAAGATGGCTGAACCACCGCATCCCATGAGAGGCAAGACAAACTGGCAGAGAAGCACAATGGGAGAGTAATACAGTATTAGGTACGTCAAGTCATGTTCTGTTTTACATAATAATCTCTCATAACAGGTAATCAGAAAGAATAGGGGAAAAAAAAACAAAGAAAATGATGCCTCATGTATTAAGATATCATTCATTATTGGTTAAAAAATTAGTGTTTTAAAAATCGTCAGGCTGACACCGTATTGTGATCCATTTTATACTAAAATGGCCAAAATTGCTTTTTGGTACATCAATTAAATTGAAAAATAAAAAAGTTAGTTAAGCATATCATACACCTCCACCTCCACAGCCATGAGATTTTCTTCAAATGAACATCCAAACTATCCTCCAGTTGAAGTGTACCTGCCACAGGTCTTGCTGCTGCATCAGAACCGCTGTTGGAATTCCAAAGGACGAGGACATCATTCTTAAGTAGGACCACTTAAATGATACTGGAAAACAAATTAATTTTGCAGGATTATAATTTTGCAATTTTTCAATTTGGCTTGATCTGGCGTCTCTTAATTTTGTGTTTTCACAAGTCCCTAAGTACCCCCCGAAAGAAACACTTAAACTTAAGATTTCTAACTTTAATTCTAGTAAATCAACAGTTACAACTAATATTAATAAATTCTAGTTTTATTATTCATTCATTTTCTGTAACCACTTAATCCTAATTAGGCTTGTGGGGAGGCTGGCACCCATCTCAGAGTCCGGGCTAGGGCAACGTACACCCTGGACAGCTCGCCAGACCATCACAGGGCGGAAACACGCTGACGGCTTTGCAGCTGCTCTTGTCAAAAGTCAGCAATGGTTCTTTTACATGAACCTCTCACCATAGACAGTGAGACACATGGCCGGCCTTTGATAACCCAGTTAGCTGCACTGGGACGAGAGACGGTCACGACCCGTTGAGAGTGGAGCTTGAACCCCCAACCTTGGGATCAGTGATCCAGCACTTTTACCACCAGGCCGCCACTGCGTCCATTCACTTATTCAGACATTGCTTTGCTGTCTTCTATTTTAACACTAGATGTCACTGAAATTAAGCTTTCGAATGAGCAAATCCATTTTCGATACAGTATAATGACGTTTAATACGCGCTCCTTGTTTCATTTGCACATCATTACCCTGTTTATCTTCTTTCCTCTGAGGAACCGTTAAGTGTTCACTGTGTGTTTCACTCAAGTATAAGTACAAAATCCCTGTTGTGTTTGGCTTGGTCATCATCCTGCATAACCTCGAGGCGTCTTTCTCTATTCTAGAATTAAAATGGTTGCCACCACAATCAACGAGAAATAGATTTAGCCCTAAAACATTTTTATAAAACAATTTTTTGTGAAATTATGTCGAGAAACCTATTTATATTGGTGTAAAATGTTGCTGTCAAAAAAAAAAAAAAAACCAAAAAAAAAAACCAGTGAATATGACGACCTCCCTTTAATTTCTAGATAAATCTAGAAATGTGGCATCAATAGAAAAAGTATGACATACTAATTTTCTCATCATGAGAACCATTTAAGGTAAATCCACTGAAAGTTTGGGCTGGTGCTGTGATAGTTATGGTCCTGGGCTCATGATTGAAAAGTTGTGAGTTTGAATCCCTATCAGATTCTCACTGTGTTCAGACCCCTGGGGAGGATCACGCCTCTGTCAACCCATAAATGAGAATCAGTAAAAATACTTTATTTATACAGAACTCTCAGAAAAACTCTTAATCTATTCAAGTGACCCTGTATGTATGTGTGTGTCCGTGTGTGTGTGAGATACACACACACACACACACACACACACATTTATATATAAATATAAAATAATAAATGCAGTAATGAAGGAAACAGTAAAAATAATCAAAGAAATAAGTGTAAGTGAACGACTGCTTTACATCCAGCCAGCAATTTTTCAGTTATATTCAGGACGAGAACAATTTTGAATCCAACACTTCATAAGGTAGAAACAGGCTGACAACAATCCGATGTTCAACTCTTTTTGAAAGACAGCAATAGTTCTTGCACATGCCTCTCACCATAGACAGTGAGGAACATGGCTGGTGAGGAACATGGATGATGCATGTCTGCACTTCAGGGGACAGCAGTGGAACCAGATCAGTGAGCCAGCACCTTAACCAGCAGGTACCACGGCCCTGGAATAAATTATTATTGAATAGAATAGAATTGCGTGCTCCTGTAAAAAAACACATTAAAAGAAGAAAATTACACTTCTAACACATATTTGCTTGTAATTTTCACTATTGTAAGAACAGGTCGCCATTGTCTTATCCCTCTTAAAGAATAAATGATTTGTTCTATTAGATTCCTCATACCTTATCCAGCCACATAGGGTATGTTGGAGACCCTGGTTTTAATCATAGAGCTGTGAGACATTTAATAGCTGTCATCAACAGTAAACGTAATAGGTATTATGGGTTTGTTTTTGTTTTTGTTTTTTTTCTGATCCTTCAATTCCTGCAGGAATAGTCCTAAGTAATGCAATTTTTTTCTTTTAAGAGGTTTTGGTCAAAAATTTTGAGGGCATCAAAAACATGTTTCCAAATATTGCTTCATTTCAGATGCCCAAAGTACAGTATATGCAGCTATATACAGTATACTGTATGTAGATGCATTTTTATTCATTCATTCATTTCATTTGTTCATTTATTTTCCAAGCTGCTTAATCCTATTTAGGGTCATGAGAAGGCTGGCGCCCATTTCAGCTACCTACTTCGCCCGTACACCCTGTACAACTTGCCAGACCACTGCAGGGCTAATACGGTTTCTATGCTGTATATGAAGATGATGATGAATGATGAATGAGATTTTACGGCATGTTCAACACTATAAGTGTTATATAATGCGAAAACGCTAAATAGCAGCATCAAATACAGTCGGCCCCCAACTTACGAAATTAATGCATTCCAGAGCCCTTTTCATATTGCGGGGATTTCGTAAGTAGGGGCGGCATCTTACATGATAAACGTCTAATTCGTTCCAACGCTCCAGTCTTTGGACTGGATAAAGCCCATAAACCCTTTAAAAATGATAAAAGTACACAAATATAGTATGAAATGTGTGTTAAAAGTAAAATAATATTATTTATTAAACAATTTAAACATTTTATTAACATATTAAATTATTTTATTAACATATTTATTAATTAAACCATTATTAAACATTTTTATCAACACACACACACACACACACACACACACACACACACACACACACACACACACACACACACACACCTCTCTCTCTCTTTCTCCCTCACTCTCGCTCTCTCTCTATTTCTCTCTATCTCTCTCTCGCGCGCACGCTGCGGGCCACGCCCACAAGACGTGAACTCAAAGCGTATTCCCTGCTTGACAAACTCAACTTTAATTTGATTCTTTGAGGGATCGGAATTCCAGATGAGCTCAAATTTATTAAACATGTACTGAATTAAAACAACTTAAAAAAACTAAACTAAAAACTAAAGAGTTCCTTCTGTCTCTATCTGGGAGGCCAGCGGGGCTGACAGCCAATGAGAGAGCAACTTGCGCGTCGATTGGCGTCTTTGAATTCTGAATTTCTTTTGGTAAGAGGGGGTTGTTTCATATCTCGGGGACGGAAACTCGGGGAAATGTTTTTTTCGTAACCCGGGGATTTCGTACACAGGGGTCTTCGTAAGTTGGGGGCCGACTGTATATTAAATAAATATAGAGCACAGCTATTTATAATTAAACATTGATGAAAAGCATAAAGTGACTAGAATTTAAAATATATATTAATTTCTTTTTAAAAGTTTAAAATAATAGAAGCATTAAATTTCTTAAACAGTTCCTTCAGTGAGGTAACACTAAAATATTTATTTCTGACTAAATTAAACTCTGTACAATCAATTAAAATATGCTTAACTGAGAGGGAATGCTGCATATGAAAGAAAAACATTCATGATTATTATAGTGTTAGTGTTTGCCACTACGTTTAGTTTTAATTCATAGGTAGTTTAGTGTTTGTTAGTATTTTAAGTATGTTTTGGAGGTGAGATTAAATTTTGGTGAAGATCTTCTTCTTCTTTTGTCTTTTCCTTTTTTCAGGGGTCACCACAGTGAATCATCTGATTCGCACGTTTGATTGATTTGGCGTAGGTTTTTACGTCGGATGCCTTTCCTGACACAACCCTTTAGCAAGGGGCGGAAACACGCTGACAACTTTGCAGCTACTCTTGTCGAAAGTCAGCAATTAACTAATTTTGCAGGATTATAATTTTGCAATTTTTCAATTTGGCTTGATCTGGCGTCTCTTAATTTTGTGTTTTCACAAGTCCCCAAGTATCCCCCGAAAGAAACACTTAAACTTAAGATTTATAACTTTAATTCTAGTAAATCAACAGTTACAACTAATATTAATAAATTCTAGTTTTATTATTCATTCATTTTCTGTAACCACTTAATCCTAATTAGGCTTGTGGGGAGGCTGGCACCCATCTCAGAGTCCGGGCTAGGGCAAAGTACACCCTGGACAGCTCGCCAGACCATCACAGGGCGGAAACACGCTGACGGCTATGCAGCTGCTCTTGTCAAAAGTCAGCAATGGTTCTTTTACATGAACCTCTCACCATAGACAGTGAGAGACATGGCCGGCCTCTGATAATCCAGTTAGCTGCATTGGGGGGGCAGTGACAACCTTGTGGAGAGTGGGACTCGAACCCCCAACCTTAGGAGCAGCGATCCAGCACCTTTTACCACCAGGCCACCACTGCCCAATTAAATTTTGGTGAAAATGCAGGTTAGTAATAAAAACTGAGTTTTGAAAAAAGTGGTTTCCTCATTGATTGTTACTTGTTCGCAAATGAAACAAACCCTCACTCATTGACTTACTCACTCATTATGTCACACACAGACACGCCGACTTGAACCCAGGACATTCTTGCTGTGAGGTGAATGTGCTCACCAGTACAAACCAGTGCTGTCTGCAAAAAAATAAAAAATAAAATAATAACTGAAAATAAAAAAATAAATAACACAAAACCTGGAATATATAACTTTTTAAATCCAATATTATGTTGAATTGACTGGGATATTCCTTAAATACACTGACAGCTAAAAGCATTCAATGGGGATCCAGTTACGAACATCTGACTAACATCTGTTTTTTTTATCGTTTGCAAAGAGATCAAGTAATTTAATTATTTTTTTAAGACAGCTAAGTTCACAGCACGTTCATTCTTAAAGTGATGATATGAGAAATTAGCATGAAGTAGGGAGATATAACCACAATTATGCTGGCTTGGGATCTGTGAACATAGAACGGGTCTCTTTAAAACATATTGATGATGAATTATATTCGAGCCTTGTTTGTGTTTTGAAGATGTTACAATGAATGTAAGTCACATTTAAACATTACCGTACTAGACTAGACACCGAGTTGCATTTGCTGCAATTGTTAGCACTGTCAGTTCACAGTTCGAAGAGTCTCTCTCTCTCTGTTAGAAACCTTGCAGTTGAATAGGGTCCTTCAATGTACAGTTAGCATGATCAGCCTATAACCTGCATGGGTTTCCTCCTGGTGCGCTGGTTTCCTCCCACATCCTAAAGACATGCCACTCTCTTGAAGTAAGCTGTGATTGGCTGCAGCTCCCTCCTGACCCGAAAGTATAGGTAATATAGAAAATATACGGCTGGATAAGGCTAGACATATAATTCCCACTGACTACATACAGTATGACAATGATATGCCAGTTCTTTTTGAATGTTGTTGTGTAAGCAGGCACAATAAGAAACTGTTTATGTCAGACTTACTATTAAACTGAAGGCAGACAAAGAGAAAGAAGAAAGAAAATATCATCCAGACAGGCTGCCTGTGGTAAGAGCGGTCTGGTTTAAGACCTCAAATTTCCACAGTTCTCTTCTTACCGTCATAATGAAACCCAGTGCACTACTTCATAAAGAGCACATCCTCAGACAGCACGTACTTTACTCACGTACTTTTCTATCTTATACTCTTAGCACATGCTCACACTCCCTGCATTACGAGTTGCAAATGAAGTGATTGAGTGCAGTGGATGCGTGATTGTTAATTGGGTTTAAATGATGAGCAGTCAATTTCTTACATGTTTGTTTTCAGTCTGTTCTGCGTGAACTTGCAGTACATTAAGGCTGTATGTGAAACTAGTAATATTGTAGTCCAAATTTACAAGGTTTGTAAGTACTTGTACATCCATTTTAAACATGAATGTTTCTTCTCGAAAAAAACACAACTCTCTGAAAGAGTGTGCAAGGCTGGCATTCTTTTTAAATAAAACAAAAGAATGAAAATTAAAGCACGTCATCTCATTAAAAGCTAACTAAATGAATAAGGACTCATCGATTAATTATTCAGTTCAGTTCATTTTCTGTAACCGCTTCATCCTAATTAGGGTCGCGGGGAGGCTGGTGCCCATCCCAGCCAACTCAGGGCGAGGGCAGAGTACACCCTGGACAGCTCGCCAGGCCATCGCAGGGCGGAAACACGCTGACGACTTTGCAGCCTACTCTTTACGAAAGTCAGCAATGGTTGTTTTACATGCCTCACACCATAGACAGTGAGAGACATGGCCGGCCTTTGATAACCCAGTTAGCTGCACTGGGGGGGGAGGGACAGTGACAACCTTGTGGAGAGTGGGACTCAAACCCCCAACCTTTGGATCAGCGATCCGGCACCTTATACCACTAGACCACCACTGACCCTCATCGATTAATAATTTATTATATTATGGGTGGTCTGGTGACACAGGGATGAGCACTGTTGTGTAACAGCAAGAAGGTTTTGAGTCCCTAGCAAGGAGATTTCTGTGTGGAGCATTTTCAAGTCCATGCTTGGGCAAGTTTCCTCCCACAGTCCAAAGACATGCATGTGTACTGTTTGGCGTGCACCCTACCTCTCACCTGAAGTCACTTGGTATTTGGTATATCTCCAGTAATCTCCGCCTCCTCCAGACCCCCATCGCTGATTCTGAGACATAAGCATATCATATATATATATATATATATATATATATATATATATATATATAAAAGCTAATATATAACGGCACCTAGTGCTTCAAAGATGTTGAACTCGCAGCTAGGCTGGTTTCATGCAATCGTTATGCTTGTGACTTGCTTCGTAACTAGTATAGCTGTTGTCGTAAACAACAAAACCAGCTGTTTATAGCTATACTCTACATTAACTAGTATAACTACAGGGATCCCTCACTTTCCGCGATTAATTGAGACCGAGATCCCCCCGTGACCACCGAATTCCGCGAAGTAGAATCACCCCCCCCCCCCGACTGAAGTATACGTACATGTATATGTGTATATAATATCAATAAATGCATATTCAACTCTATAAATGCTTATAATAACAATTAAACATTAAAAAATAATGCATAAGCTGTAAATAAAAAATAAATACACACACATACAGATGTGCACTCAGATGCGCACCTCACAAAAATGTAACTATTTTTGATGGGAGGTTTTGGGTTGTTGTTTTTTTGTTTTGTGTTTGTTTAGGGTTTTTTTTATTTTTGCATAACTGGCCTTGTTTTGTGGCATTTTCCTTAACTTTCTCCCCTATTCTTCCTTAAGTTCCTTATTTTTTAATTCAATGAATATATAAAAAAAAAAAAAAAAAAAAAACTCGATGCACTGAAGCCGCATGAATTGAAGTGCGAAGAAGCGAGGGATCCCTGTATATAACCACTCACACACACACACACACACACACACACACACACACACACACACATTATTTACCCATGTAAACTGTAACAAGCCTAACACCTTAATAGTAATTAATTTCATTTTTTTAAAAAAATGCTTTATTATTTATGAAGGCTGTCATGGGGTTAGAGCTCATCACAGCCAACTCTTGGAGAAGGCATGGGACATACTAAACAGCTTGGCAGATTATCGCAAGGCCAACATACACACAACCATTCACACTCACAATCATAGCTAGTTGGCCTAATGTACATGTTTTCAAATTGTGAGAAGGAAAGAAGATGGCCTGAAGGAAACCCATGCAAGATGTTTAAGGATGTTTACAACAATAAATTTCATATTGTAAGAGTCATGAAAGAAAATGAAGGTACATAATACAGCCCCTGTTATACATTTGATTGTTTGATTTTGTTCATAAACATTCAGGAAACCTGGAAGATACAATAAGGTGCTGTGTCTGTTGTAAGCTTTTGGAATCAGCCACCAGTACAGATCTATCCAGTTCTCCCTGCCAAAACCTTTAACTCCTTTTCTCCTCTTTCCCAATTTCTTTTCACTAACCTCTGTCCTTCCTTTAACCCCTTTATGCCTCCCCTCTTCTTCGCTAGCTTCTCTTACCACAGAAACTAATCTTACATGCCTCTTTTCTCTAGTCTTTACTCTCTGCCAGTGAGCCTTCTATTGTTTAACTCAATGACAATAGATTTACTTACATAACACAACCCCATATAGAACCATAGACTGGAAGGGACTGTGGACGCCATCCAAGCTCCCTGAAACAGGCCAAAACCACTTGGGAGAGCAAACTAATTTTCCTCTCTCTGGCTGTCCCTCTTTTCCTTTTCTATGCTTATTGTCATACATGCAAGATATCGGGTGTGGGGGTAGGAGCATATGTTGTTGATCAAACAGATATTACTGATTCACTTTGTTTCCGACATGAAAAAAAAAAAAAAAAGCAGTTGAATAGTGCATGTGCATTGTGCAGAAAACTCATTATTTCATTACTCGTGAATTTGGACCTCTTCAATATATGGTATACATGAGGGACATATCAAAGAGTGTAGATGAAATTAGTCACAATAGTCCAATTGTTTTGGGTGCCGATTTGTGTACAGCCACACATTAGCGGAGCTAACTGACAGGCTTTGGTGTTCCAGCAGGGCTATTGCATTGCCATGCCAATATGCAGCAATGTTCGGAACCCTGGTCATGCTGTCCCTGCTTTTCATTGCCAAACAACAACTTGAGTACAAAGAAAGATTTTCTTTCCCTCACTCTTGCTGACCCATTATCTCACCCTCGATTTCTTTATCGCTTTTTTTTTTTTTTTTTTTTAAATACTGCCCTTACCCTTGTGGTCTATTTCTTTCTTTCCCCACCTCCATCCTCTAAAAGATGAAAATGCTCTATGAATGTTCCGCCCACATATGACATTCCAGAGACGACAGAAACCCACACACTGATGGCGACTGCCGAGAAACATTGCCTGCAGGCTAAATCACATAACATCTGAACCAGTACTCAGTGGTTCCATAGCCCTCTAGTCTGTCTATCTATCTATCTATCTATCTAAAAATGTGAACATGTGGATAAATATGGTCAAGGACAATGATATGCAAGGATATAATGATATACATCTGTAGGTAATTCTGACCACTGACTGTAAAAAGAAATGGGCATAGCCTACCGTGGTATCACCCTGGTGCTCTGTTACTGAACTTTCAATGTGGAAGTCCGGAAGTTTAAAATTTGCTGTTGCCATCTTTGACTTTTGGCTGAAGAAGTGACTTATTTTGATTCGACCAAGTAGCATGCTGGTAGAATGGGAGGAGCAATGGATGTATCAACCCACCCATCCGGCCTATGTTCTGCTCTATGGCCCTGTCAGCCATAGTCCGAGGTAAGCCATCTTGCTAATTGTCTAAGTAATCTTACTGAATAAACACAGAAATGCCCATATTTCATAAATATTATATGTATTAGAAGTCTTTTACAAGGTAATTGTGGCTGAAGTTACAATGAATGAGTCAACTTACTAGTGTAAGAACCGTTATTAGCAAACTGTTTATAAGTGAATGAGCTCATGATGCCGGGATAGAGTAACACACTGCTATACAATTGATTCCTTCAGTTGGATTGTTTTTTTTTTATTTTGGTCTTTGAAAAGTTTACCTGAGTGTTGACAGAGATAGCAGGCTTTTATTGTGAGTAAAATACAGTTAACTGTTGTTTAGTGCAGTTAAGCAGGGTGAAATCTGAATATATAACAGCTACGCTCACTTTACGTTACTACAGTACTAACATCTATACTCCTGTCAATCAACCTGTAAACCGAATGAAATACAGTTGAATGCATGGGTATGCAGTGTAATTATTGATATTATTATTTGCAGTTTCTTTTCATTGTTTATGGCCTATGATAATACATCTACATTATAGCTGTGGATCAGGGTAAATGTGAACTTAACTATTATAATTTAAAGTTCAAATAATAAAAACAGGAAGTTGAATCTCCAGTGCGGCATCATTTTATTAAAAACTTATAGCCCCCCCTCGATAGCCATGTCTTTTGCTAAATTGCAATAAAAATTGGAGAAAGGCTGAACAGCTTGCCAGTCCATTACAGACACAACACACCAATATCCAATTATAAACATCCAATTCCACACTTAGGGGCGGTTTGGAAAAGTCAATGTGCATGTCTTCACATTGAGATGCCCTTACATAAGTCCAGGATTTGCACCCACCTTCTTGCTGTGGGGTTGATGTGATAACCACTACACTACCTGACCAAGAATTTGAGGAATATTTAGAAGGAATGAATGAATGAATGAATGAATGAATGAAGGGGCAATGGTGGTCTAGTGGTATAAGGCGCCGGATCGCTGATCCAAAGGTTGGGGGTTCGAGTCCCACTCTCCACAAGGTTGTCACTGTCCCACCCAGTGCAGCTAACTGGGTTATCAAAGGCCGGCCATGTCTCTCAATGTCTATGGTGTGAGGCATGGAAAAGAACCATTGCTGACTTTCGACAAGAGTAGGCTGCAAAGCCATCAGAGTGTTTCCGCCCTGTGATGGCCTGGCGAGCTGTCCAGGGTGTACTCTGCCCTCGCCCTGAGTTGGCTGGGATGGGCGCCAGCCTCCCTGCGACCCTAATTAGGATGAAGCGGTTACAGAAAATGATGATGATGAATGAATGATTGAATGATGTTGTTGTTGTTGACCTAATAGGTCACTATAAGTGGAGAGGTAGTTACCGAACCCAGGAGAATTTGCTACAGGATCAATAAAGCCAAGGGTGAATGTTCAAGGGAATTTACAACATGAAATAAAGTACTACTTTTATTCAAACATCAACCTCTAAATTACTCTTAAGTGTCAGGGGCCATTTGAGGTCACAGAGAGTGAAAAACATCCACAATGAAGTTAAACTCACAGATCGAATTGAAGAACGTTAAATACACCATATTAATCTCCTGGGATTGTGGAGAGAGGAGGTCTCTGGAAATGATGGTTCATAAATGACTAAACATGCAGCCACGTTTACTTTGGTCCTTTGTGGAGACCTCCCCTTGACTTCTCAAAAAGCACAGGTTGCACAATTACAGGAGGAGTTTGCAGATGTGTTTTCCTGTACTGGGTCACATACCACATTTATATTGATAATATTTGCCTGTATGGAAACTCTGAACACAGGAAAAATATGGTTCTTGGGAACTCAATACAATACTGTAATTGATATACTGTAGGTGTAACTTGAACAGTCATACAGGTATTGGAGCAGTCAATTGGTCATGGTACCCAAATCTGATGGGTTAGTCCAGTTCTGTGTGAACCATACAAAAGTCATCACAGCATCTAAATTATATGTCTATCTCATGTCCATTGGATTTAACAAAGGAATATAATCAGATTCCCTTCTTACCAAGCCTGAGAAAAAAATGGCCTTTTCCACACCGTTTAATTTATGCCAATTAATTGTTTCCTTTTGGGTAGCTTGGAAAAATGAAAATTTATATGAACGACTGGCAACACTATTTACAACATCTGAGAACTGTCTGAAGACCCTTAAAACATGCAGGGCTCACGACAAACCTGAAAAGTATGTAATTGGGTGGGTGGAAGTATTTTATATTCTAGGAGGTCCAAAGGTATAGATGGTTGTAGATGATTACCTCTCACACAGGTGGAGGGATCAGGGTGTCAGCTTGAGGATGGATTCTCAGATTGAGAGGAGCTGGAAGGCAGAAAGAGAGACCTAGAAACATTTTGTGTGTGTGTGTGTGTGTGTGTGTGTGTGTGTGTGTGTGTGTGTGTGTGTGTGTGCATGCATGCATGCGTGTAGGTTTGTTTAGTGAGTGGCTCTGATGCACTGCAAAAGAGCAGCAACTGAAAAGTGTCCAACTTATGTTTGGAGGACATAAACAGAGCAAGATGTCCTTGTGTCCCAGGTCTAAAGACTTCCATCCTGGGCGTCACTGTGGTGACTGTGATGCAGACAAGAGAGGGAGGCTCTGCATCTCCTCAGACCTTATGTGATGGACCCCATCGATCCCCGGACAACCGAGACATTACGAGCCATTGTTGACCTCTGAGTATCGATCTGAATAAATTGCTACATCGACAAAGTTTGCCTCCCTTGTATTACTCCAGCTATCCACCCTCTGGTCTGTCAAATAAATTGGGGTTTCAGGGTACAAAAATTGGGGTGTACCTCAGCTCTCTTTCTCAACATCGACATGAAGTCGGATTTAGTATCAGGCCCTGTGGTGGTCACCGCCATGCCACATCTAGGAGTAGAGGGCATCTCACTTCTCTTGGTAAATGATTTGGCGGGTATCAAATGTTGCCAGAGGGCTGACACTAGGTCTGAGGCCAATAAACAAATGCTATCATCAAAGGATGACAGTGTCAGAAAAAGTAAGCAGGAAGTGCTTCCTTCTCATCCAATGACGCAAGCCCAGGTCAAGAAAATTGACGAGTTGCAGAGAGCTCATTCTGAAGATGATATTATAGATTTATCGCAGATATTTGCAGACCCCAATGAGTACCAGGATAAGGCCGATAAGATGCCGCCTATATCTGAACCAGATATGTCTTTGCCAAGAAAGAGACTGATCTTCTTTTCCTTTAGGCTGCTCCAGCGCCTTCTGCCTGGTAGTTCCAACCTCAGCATCCTACTAACAATATATTCACCATCCCTCCTCTGTACATGTCCAAACCATCTCAATCTAGTCTCTCTGATTTTGTCTCCAAAACCTCTTCCATGTGCTGTCCTTTTGATGGACTCATTCCTGATCCTATCCATCCTTGTTACTCCCAAAAAGAACCTCAACATTTTCATCTGTTACCTCCAGCTCTGCCCCCTGTCTTTTCCTCAGCACCACTGTTTCTAAACCATACAACATTGCTGGCCTCATCACCGTCTTGTACAATTTTCCTTTCATTCTTACCTATACCCTCCTATCACTCATCACACCGGACACTTTTCTCCAACCATTCCAACCTGCTTGCACATGCTTCTTCACCTCTTTTCCACACTCTCCATTGCTCTGGACTGTTGAGCCTAAGTACTTAAAATCCTCCACCTTCCTTATCTCCGCTCCCTGTAACCTCACCCACCGTTCCTCTTTGGTCCTTCTCATTCACACACATGTATTCTGTCTTACTGAGGCTAACCTTCATTCCTTTCCTTTCCAAGACATATCCCCACCTCTCTAGATCTTCCTCCACTTGTTCTCTGCTCTCACGGCAGATCACAATGTCATCTGCAAACATCATAGTCCATGGAGATTCTTATCTAACCTCATCTGTCAGCCTGTCCATCACCATAGCAAACAAGAAGGGACACAGAGCTGATTCTTGATGCAGTCCCACCTCCACCTTGAACTCTTCTGTCACGCCGACAGCACACCTCACCACTGTCTTACATCTCACACAAGTATCCTGCACCACTCTAACATACTTCTCTGCCACTCCAAACTTCCTCCTGCAATACCACAGTTCCTCTCTCAGCACAGTGTCATATAGTTTCTGCAGGTCCACAAAAGCACAATGCAGATCCCTCTGACCTTCTCTGTACTTCTATATTAACATCCTCAAAGCAAACACGGCATCTGTGGTGATCTTTCTTGGCATGAAACCAAACTGTTGTTCACAAATGCTAACCTCTGCCCTTAGTCTAGCTTCCACGATTCTTTCCCATAACTTCATCATATGGCTCATCAATTTTATCCATCTGTAGTTGCCACAATTCTGCACGTCTCCTTTTTTCTTAAAAATAGGCACCAGCACACTTCGCCTCTATTCCTCCAGCATTCTCTCACTCTCACCTTGTTGAATGTTCTTGTCAGAAAATCTACTTCTACCTCTCCTAGACACTTCCATACCTCCACAGGTATGTCATCAGGATCAACTGCCTTTCCACTCTTCATCCTCTTCAATGCCTTCCTCACATCACACTTACTAATCTTTGCTACTTCCTGATCCTCAACGGTCACCTTTTCTACTCTTTTTTTTTTTTTTCCCTCTCTCATTTTCCTCATGTATCAGCTCTTCAAAGTACTCTTTCCATCTTCCCAGCACACATCTGTCATCAGTCAATACATTTCCCTCTCTGTCCTTAATCGCCCTAACTTGCTGCATGTCCTTCCCATGTCTATTTCTCTGCTGAGCCAACCTGTATAAAAATTTTTTATACAATCATTTTCTCCCTCCTTACTGTCCAACCTAGCATACAAGTCATCATACGCCCTCTGTTTGGCTTTTGACACCACTACCGTCACCTTACACTGCGTCTCCCTGTACTCCGGTTTACTCTTTTCAGTCCTCTCAATGTCCCCCTCCTTTTAGCTAACCTCTTCCTTTGTACACGCTCCTGCACTTCCTCATTCCACCACCAAGTCTCCTTATCTACTCTCCTTCCAGAGGACACCCCAAGTACTCTCCTACCTGTCTCCCTGATCAGATTAGCTGTAGTTGTCCAGTCATCTGGAAGCACTTTTTGACCACACAAAGCCTGTTTGAACTCCTCCTTGAAGACAACATGACACTCTTCCCTTTTCAGCTTCCACCTCTTTGTCTTCTGCTCTGCATTTATCTTCTTCACCTTCCTCACCATCAGCATCATCCTGTACATCACCATCCTATGCTGTCTGGCAACACTCTCACCCACTACTACTTTGCAGTCACTGACTTCCTTCAAATTACATCGTCTACACAAGATGGAGTCTACCTGTGTGCTCCTACCTCCGCTTTTATAAGTCACCCTATGCTCCTGTCTCTTCTGGAAGAAAGTTTTCACCACAGCCATTTCCATCCTTTTTGCAAAATCTATCAACATCTGTCCTTGTCTGTTCCTGTCCTGGATACCAAACCTTCCCATCACTTCCCTGTCCACTCTGTTGCCTGCACCAACATGTCCATTGAAGTCTGCACCAATGACCATTCTTTCACCTCTGGGGATACTCTGCATTACTTCATCTAACTCACTCCAGAATCTCTCCTTCTCTTCTAGCTCACATCCTGCCTGTGGGGCATAAGCACTAACAACAGTGAACATCATGCCTTCAATTTCTAACTTGAGACTCATCACTCTGTCTGACACACTTTTCACTTCTAGAACATTCCTGACAAACCCCACATTCAAGTTGACTCCTACTTCATTTCTCTTCCCATCCACACCATGAAAAAACAGCTGAAACCCTGCTCCTAAAGTAGCCTTGCTACCTTTCCACCTGGTCTCTTGAACACACAGTATGTCCACCTTCCTCCTCTGCATCATGTCAGCCAGCTCTCTAGCCTTTCCTGTCATAGTTCTAACATTCAAAGTCAATGCTCTCAGTCCTAGACTCCTGGCTTTCCTCTTCTCTTTCTACCTACGGTCACGCCTCCCGCCTCTCCTTCTTCGACCAACAGTAATATAGTTTTCACCACCACCCTGTTGGGTAAAAGCACTGATGGTGGTCGTAGTTAACCCAGGCCTCAACTGATCCGGTTTGGAAGTCATATCAATGATTTGCATAGTAGACTTGGCATAGGTTTTATATTGGATTCCCTTCCTGACACAACCCTCTGCATTTATCCCGGCTTGGGACTAGCGTGAGAAAGAACACTGCCTTGTCCCCCCTCACGGCTGCATTTCAAGAAAGAGACTGATAGAGGAACAAAAAGATGATCCCGATTTAAAGCCTCTCTTTGACGCTGCTCTCCCAGAAGAATAGTTGACTAAAGCTGTCGTTGGCTATTTTCTAAAGAAGGGTAGTCTTAATGAGGAAGTAGAGACCTCCAGATGTCTCAGCTTCCGAAGATAATTGTTATCTTCCAAATAGCTGTCAGGACTTCCAACTTTTCTTTTACGGAAGGAGCTGTTACATGGTGGACAGACATGACATGCGTGCTGGCTGTAATTAAGTCACTGTGACACATGTGCTGACTGTGATGACCATTTGCCATGAAGTACATGCTCACTGTGATTCAGAACAGAATATATAACAGAGGGTTGCTTTGCACCTCCTCAGCCCTTGTGTGGCGGACCCTATCAAACCCTACAGCTAACTGGGTTATCAAAGGCTGGTCATGTCTCTCACTGTCTATGGTGTGAGGCTGTAAAAGAACCATTGCTGACTTTCCACAAGAGTAGCTGCAAAGCCATCAGCGTGTTTCCGCCCTAACATGGCCTGGCGAGCTGTCCAGGGTGTACTCTGCCCTCGCCCGGAGTTAGCTGGGATGGGCGCCAGCCTCCCCGCGATCCTAATTTGAATTAAGCGGTTACAGAAAATGAACTGATGACAAACAACTGTCGTAGTGGTAGAAGTCGTTTGTGTTTTGTTATGTTTTCTTTGTTTACCTGACACGTGTACCTTTCCAAGTGTTACCTATAGAGACTTTTCAGATCAAATTGTCCGTTCTTGAGCTTAAATTCTAAAATTAAATTTACACCACATAAAGATCTTTAAATCATTTGCCAAACTGAAAGGCATTCACATGATATTTTACTGAAGTTCTTTTTCTGAATACATGTTAAAAGCAAAGAGATGTCCATAGATGTCATGTTTGATGACATCTCTCCATCTGCAAAACCATTTCATTCTACTAGAATCATAGGAGTACTGAAGCTCTATCTTAGTCAAAGGCAATGAACACCCTGAACAACTGGCATATTTAAATAAAGTATGTAATCTTAATCTGATTTTACACACACACACACACACACACACACACACACACACACACACACACACACACAGTGAACAGCAAGCTGTGAATTTGGCCTCTTCATTTCTCTAACACTTACATACCAGTAGTGAGCACACACAACCACTACGTACAAAGGAAGTGGGCAGCAACCACAAAAACAGTTCGGGGTTAAGTGTCTTGCCTGCGGGTAGTTCATACATGAATGTCTTGTTTCCAGTCCTGCGAGTGAAACCAGTAAGTATTTGGTCACAGGACCACTTCTTGCGCACCTCAATGAGATTTTTATTCCTGAAATCTAATCTGTAACACTTGAAACTTATTTTATTGACTTGAAGGTGATGTAAATGTAAAAGATTGACCTTATTTGGACAATTCTTTGGAGACTGCCTGTGATTTTATGAGTTGGCGAATGTCAGTGATGATCTGTCATGTGGTAGGCAACCATTTTTAACCGTCTTCTTTGTAGATGACAACCATATTGTAAGCTATGCCCTACTATGGTAGCAAGCATGGTTGCACACAATCACGGACAGTTGCAGATTGCCTAAGACTGTTTGAGACTTTGCTGGCTACAATCAGTGACCATATGTGACCAAGCTGGCAATATCCGTGGCTGTAGTTATTTTTTCAAGGACAGAACTTGGAATTACGTCAAAGATTCAAAATTTTAAAGTTCAGAAAAGTAGAAAAAGTAAACAAACAAGGTATTTATCTATTAAATTCAGGGGAAATAGACAATACAGTATTAAGAATAATATGGCAGAAGATTTAAATAAAAGGCGAAATTGCCTGTGTAAAAGGATTTCTTTTTTTTTTCTTTTTTATTGTACTTCATCATTTCTTTATTGAACTTCTATAGTAAAGCTAAACATGTGTCGTGTCTGTGTTTCGCACCAAGACAAATTATGGATTTAAAATGCACAGCACTGCACCTGTGCATTTCCTGACAGCCTCAGCTAATATTATGCCAGCCAAACAAGCCAACAGTCTTTACTTGTACTCTCTCTCTCTCTCTTAAAAGCACGGCTAGACCCATGGAAATGTTAAAATGGACTCGATTTCGGTTTTTTAATTGTCCACAACAGATGGATTCCTTGTTGACAGTCCGCGATATGGTCAACGATATCAGTTGTAGATCCCTCATGCTCACTCCCTACTTAAAAATTAATTATTGTAATTATTATAAGTTATACCATTATTTTTTTGTATGACAGTTATATACAGTCGGCCCTCTACTTACGAAAACCTCTGAATATGAAAAATCCAGGTTATGAAAAACATTTTCCTAAATTTTCATCCTCTGTATACGAAACAACCTCTTTTTACGAAAAGCGCCAAACGCGCCATTCAAAAATTCAAACAATGCGCGAGTTGCTCTCTCATTGGCTGTCTCCAAACATCCCACCCTGCTGGCCTCCCATTGGCCAGGAGGGAGCTGAATCTCCATAGTACTGTACCCATAAGCTTGTTTGTCACACGCATAAAGGAGAGATGTACTGTTGGTTCGTGAGTTTTGAGAGTTTTGAGAGTACTCATTGCAGCTTATTTGGGGAGGTCCAGATGAGCCGCACGCCATCTCAAAAACTCTGCATTTTTCTGAACGGAAGTGGTCGGCGCCACAAATATTCTGTGCACAGAATGCTCTGTGGGACAAAAGACTGCCGATCTCACAAGGAAGCAGGTTAATATTGAATCCGGCCCTCAGATCTTTCAAACGGGTAATTCCACTTTAAATACAACACCCCGTCTCAAAATCTCCGTCGGCTGCGCGCTGCATGTGGGTGGAGTCCGCATTGGGCAGAGCGCACAACTCCGAGAGAGAGAGAGTTTTGTGTGTGTGTGTGTGTGAGAGAGAGAGAGAGAGAGAGAGTATTTTGTGTGTGTGTGTGTGTGTGTATGTGCATTAATAAAAAATGTTTAATAATGGCTTAATTAATAATTTTACTTTTAACACATATTTCATACATATTTTATACAAAATCGGTGTACTTTTATCATTTTTAAAGGGTTCATGGGGTAGTCTTGGGAGCCTTGGAATGAATCACGCGTTTTACATGTAAAATGCACCTCTACTTATGAAACTCCAGGTTCCGAAAAAGGCTCTGTAAGGGATTAATTTCATAAGTAGAGGGCCGACTGTTCTTCTTCTTCTTTTACTTTTGGCTGCTCCCTTCAGGGGTCGCCACAGCAAATCATCCGCCTCCACCTCACCCTGTCCTCCGCTTCTTTTCTGACTCCAACGACCTTCATGTCTTCCTTCACCACATCCATAAATCTCTTCTTCGGTCTTCCTCGAGGCCTTCTGCCTGGTAGTTCCAACCTCAGCATCCTACTGCCAATATACTCACTATCCCTCCTCTGTACATGTCCAAACCATCTCAATCTAGCCTCTCTGACTTTGTCTCCAAAACATCTTACGTGGGCTGTCCCTCTGAGATACTCATTTCTGATCCTATCCATCCTCGTTACTCCCAGAGAGAACCTCAACATTTTCATCTCCGCTACCTCCAGCTCTACCTCCTGCCTTTTCCTCAGCGCCACTGTTTCTAAGCCATACAACATCGCTGGCCTCACCACCATCTTGTACACTTTTCCCTTCATTCTTGCTGACACTCTCCTATCGCACATCACACCGGATACTTTTCTCCAACCATTCCAGCCTGCCTGCACACGCTTCTTCACTTCTTTTCCACACTCTCCATTGCTCTGGACTGTTGAGCCTAAGTACTTAAAATCCTCCACCTTCGTTATCTCTGCTCCCTGTAACATCACCATTCCTCCTGGGTCCTTCTCATTCACACACATGTATTCTGATTTTCTGAGGCTAAGTAGAGGGCCGACTGTATTTTAAAAAAAATTCCCTCAACCTTGTCAGAGGATATTTGGATCATGTTTGCAAATAGTATTTTGCATATGAGCCAACTCTTACTACAAGTCTTGGGTGGTAAATGGTGGTATGAGGTATGGTGATAGCAAATGGAACTTCAGTTTAAGATTACATCAACAAATGTGTTTTTTAATTTATACAAACATTGATTCATGCACACACATTTGCTATACTAGTCTTTCTCAAAAAAATTGCATATTGTGATGAAGTTCATTATTTTCTGTAATGTACTGATAAAAATAAAACTTTCATATATTTTAGATTCATTGCACACCAACTGAAATATTTCAGGTCTTTTATTGTTTTAATACTGATGATTTTGGCATACAGCTCATGAAAACCCAAAATTCCTATCTCAAAAAATTAGCATATCATGAGAAGGTACTCAAACCAGCTATTAATCTAATCATCTGAATCAACCAATTAACTCTAAACACCTGCAAAAAATTCCTGAGGCTTTTAAAAACTCCCAGCCTGGTTCATTACTCAAAACCACAATCATGGGTAAGACTGCCGACCTGACTGCTGTCCAGAAGGCCATCATTGACACCCTCAAGCAAGAGGGTAAGACACAGAAAGAAATCTCTGAGCGAATAGGCTGTTCCCAGAGTGCTGTATCAAGGCACCTCAGTGGGACGTCTGTGGGAAGGAAAAAGTGAAAGAAGGGCCAATTCCAGACCTTGGGGGACCTGTGGAAGCAGTGACTGAGTCCGGAGTAGAAACACCCAGAGCCACCGTGCACAGACGTGGGCAGGAAATGGGCTACAGGTTCCGCATTCCCCAGGTCAAGCCACTTTTGAACCAGAAACAGCGGCAGAAGCACCTGACCTGGGTCACAGAGAAGCAGCACTGGACTGTTGCTCAGTGGTCCAAAGTACTTTTTTTGGATGAAAGCAAATTTTGCATGTCATTCGGAAATCAAGGTGCCAGAGTCTGGAGGAAGACTGGGGAGAAGGAAATGCCAAAATGCCTGAAGTCCAGTGTCAAGTACTCAGTCAGTGATGGTCTGGGGTGCCATGTCAGCTGCTGGTGTTGGTCCACTGTGTTTTATCAAGGGCAGGGTCAATGCAGCTAGCTATCTGCAATCAATGCAGCTCGCTATCAGGAGATTTTGGAGCACTTCATGCTTCCATCTGCTGAAAAGCTTTATGGAGATGAAGATTTCATTTTTCAGCACGACCTGGCACCTGCTCACAGTGCCAAAACCACTGCTAAATGGTTTACTGACCATGGTATTACTGTGCTCAATTGGCCTGCCAAGTCTCCTGACCTGAAGCCCATAGAGAATCTGTGGGATATTGTGAAGAGAAAGTTGAGAGACACCAGACCCAACACTGTGGATGAGCTTAAGGCCGCTATCGAAGCATCCTGGGCCTCCATAACACCTCAGCAGTGCCACAGGCTGATTGGCTCCATGCCACGCCGCATTGAAGCAGTCATTTCTGCAAAAGGATTCCCGACCAAGTATTGAGTGCATAACTGAATATAATTATTTGAAGGTTGACTTTTTTTGTATTAAAAACACTTTTTTTATTGGTCAGATGAAATATGCTAATTTTTTGAGATGCGGATTTTTGGTTTTTCTTTACTTTTTAGCCAAAATTATCAATATTGAAACAAGGCTTGAACTACTTCAGTTGTGTGTAATGAATCTAAAATATATGAAAGTCTAATGTTTATCAGTACATTACAGAAAATAATGAACTTTATCACAATATGCTAAGTTTTTGAGAAGGACTAGTAAAATTCAATCGATGTCATCAGTTGAAGTATCAACTCTCTTGTAGTCTTGTGTTTGTAATTTAAGCCGGTAAATATCCTCGATTGCCCCTTGCAATATTAGTTTGAATTTAGTGCCCCTTGCAATTTAGTGAGGATGTGAATGGTTGTGTGCCTATATTGGCTCTACAATAGTCTAGTTCTAGAAGCTGTTCAAGGTGTACCCTACCTTTGCATGAGGTCGACTAGGATGGGTTTCAGCCTCAACAAAAATCTAATAAAGGATAAAATGGTTCAGAAAATAAAAAGTAAGAAATAACTACTGTGATTATTGATACACAGTCATGATATTTCTGGCATAATGTGACCTATAAACACACCACAAATCCAGTAATCATGCACAACATTTTGGATTTTTTGGATGACGGAAATCCTTTAGAGACACCTGTAATCCTATATTCTATTGTTACAAATAAAATAACTCTGCTTTTGAATTTCTTTTTATGAAAAAATGCTGGCTGGCTTATCGGAAAAGCTTTCTTCAATTAAAGTTATTTGGGGTACAGTGGGAGCTCATTAAGGCTCATCCATCCACTATTTCCTACAGAAATTCATTGTTTGAATGAATCTGATTCATGTCTGATTCTTTTTAAGAGTTCCTCCTCAAGCTATTTGGCAAAGAATGGAACGTGAGAAGATGAGCTTGAAGGAAAAAAACGCTAGTTTTTCCCCCAACCAACCACCCACATGCCATCTGCCACAAAAAAAACTAATATATATATATATATATATATATATATATATATATATGTATATATGCGTGTGTGTGTGTGTGTGTTATTATTACCATTGTGGTGACAGTTGAAGGTTTGTTTTTCACATCTCTTTTTTTATCCTTTTAATCTTTAGTGCTGTTGTTGTTTTTCTAACTTTGGCATGGACCACTGCATTGGGGACAGAAATTTGTATTTCTATATACATCTGATCATCCATTCTCAAGCCTCTTAATGACTTGTCAGTTGCCCTGCTCTTCAATTTTTTTATCCAATTAATTATTTTTTTCTTTTCCAGATAAGCCATACAAAAGGGCCCCTTCACTCACTCACTCACTCACTCTCTGACACACACACACACACACACTCTCTCTCTCTCTCTCTCTCTCTCTCTCTCTCTCTCTCTCTCTCACACACACACACACACACACACACACACATTCATTAAAATTCAGCAACAGCTCTCGCCATTACTTTGGGAAGAGCTGTTTTACATGAATGCCAGAGAGCCCAGCTTGAAATTCTACCCAGCAGAAGAGTGCTTGAAAATTTTGTTCATTCCCCAACTTTAGCTGCATATAAAATGAAAGGAATTTTTACAAAATCTTGCAGCTTTAAAAATGAATTTTGCAGACTGATCCTTAAATAGTCATAGTTTATGGTGTTTGTTACTGAGGCGCGTGGGCTTCACAATATGCACAATGTTTTCTAACAGAAGAAACATTAACTTAAACAATTCAGGCAATGGATGAATCATCATGCACTAACAAATACACATTTTACACATTCATATTATATCAAAACATTTGTTTTTTTACTACTGTGAAAAGTTATCAATCATCATCATCATCATCATCATCTTATTCTTCCAGTTAATCCGGGGTCAAGTCGCAGGGGCAGCAGCCTAAGCAATGAGGTACAGGTGTCCCTCTTCCCAGATACTTCCTCCAGCCCTCCTGGGCGGGGGTGTGTGTGTGTGTGTGTGTGTGTGTGTGTGTGTTGTCCCAGACTAGCCAAGAGACACAATCCCTCCAGCATATTCTGGGCCAACCCCGGATCTCTTCCCTGTTGGACATGCCTGAACCACCATATCAGGGAGGCATTCAGCAGGCATTCTAATCAGATGCCCAAGCCACCTCAACTGGCTCCTCTCAATATGGAGGTGCAGCAGTTCTGCCCTGAGCTCCTCCCGGATGGCTGAGCGTCTCACTCTATCTCTAAGGGAGAGCCCCGCCACCTTGCGAAGGAAGCTCATTTCAGCCGGTTGTATCCGTGATCTTGTTGTTTTGGTCACTACCCAAAGCTCATGACCATAGGTGAGGGTTGGAATCGACTGGTAAATTAAGAGTTTTGCCTTGTGTCTCAGCTCCTTCTTCACCATGATGGAAAGGTACAAGCTCCATTTTACAGCAGAGGCTGCAACGAGCCACCTGTCGATCTGCCACCCCATATTTCCTCACTCGTGAACAAGACCCTGAGATAAATAAACTCTTCAACTTGTGACAGGCCCTCATTCCAGACCTAGAAGGTGCGTTCCACCTTTTTCAGGCTGAGAACCATGGCCTCAGACTTGGAGGTGCTGATTCTCATCCTGGCCACTTTGCTCTCAGTTATGAATCACTCCATTGAGAGCTGGAGGTTCTGGATTGATGAAGCCAAAAGGACAACATTGTCCGCAAAAAAGCAGAGACGAGATCTTATGGCCACCAAACCAGAACCCCTCAATCCCTCGGCTGTGCTTAGAAATTCTGCCCATAAAAATTATGAACAGAATCGGTGACAACGGATAGCCTTGGTGGACTCACCTGAAACGGATTCAACCTGTTGTTACCAATGTGGACCAAGCTCTGACTCCAGTGATACAGAAATCGAATGGCCAATAACAACAAGTTATTGTTCACATCCAGATCACACCCCATGAGATAGCCTGAGGGAAATGGTCGAAAGCCTTCTCCAAATCCACAAAACAAATGTGGACATATTGGGCAAACTCCCAAGCCCCTTCCAGGATCCTGTGGAGTGTACAGAGTAGGACGAGAGTGTCGCAGCCAGGATGAAAACCACATTGTTCCTCCTGAATTTGAGGTTCGAGTATCAGCCGGATGCTCCTCCCTAGCACCCCTGCACAGACTTTCCTGGGTAGGCTGAGGAGTGTGATTCCACGATAATTGAAACACACCTTCCAGCTGAATGTTGTAGGACTGTCAACCAAGACAACCAAGACATCCACCTCCGGAGCACAATCCATGAGGAGCTTTTTGACTACCTTGGCAATCTCAGCCAGAGTGATGGATAACCCCCACACAACCCCCCTGGGTCTTCCTCCTCCATGAAGAGTATGTTGGTGGAGTTGAGGAGCTCCCCACTTCCACTGTACTTCCATAATATTTGTGGAGAACTGCTTCTCCCTCCTGAGGCATTGGATGCTCGTTCAGAATCTCTTCGATACTAGCCTTGCTTTCCAGTCCCTCACCGAACTCCTCCCACGCCCGAGATTTTGCATCAGTAACAGCTCGAATTGCAGGACATTTGGCCTTCCGGTACCTGTCTGCTGCCTCAGGAGTCCCACAGGCCAATAAGACCTGATAGGCCTCCTTTTACAGCTGGATGAACCGCTTCACTGCAGGTGTCCACCACTGGATGGGGTTAAAATGTGTGGTGGTGGGGGAGTGAGCTGCCCCCCCCCCCCCCCCCCCCCACACACACACACACATTAATGGCTGAAGTGACATTGAGCAAGGCAGCTCACCCCCAACTGCTCTTCAGGGGCCCCCAATGTGTGTGTAACCTTGAATAGGTTAACTGCAGACAAATAATTTCCCTTACAGGATAAATACGGTACAGCAAAAAAACAAACAAAAAAAAATTAAACAGACGTGATTCAGGGAAAAAAGTTCTATTTATTTTATTTTCCACTGATATGGCCAGCAATTAAGATCAGCTGAGTTAACACAGACAAAAAGTCACTGTTAACTTTTCAGAAATTACAAAAGTAAAACAAAAAAGAACACTGTTTAGTTTTTCACAGTCACAAAAAATAATAGAAAAATTATGGTATACAAGTCTCAGATGTTACTGGAAAACAAACAGGTTGGAAAAAAATGATAAACATGTTAATTCAACAAAAAAAAAAATCAGCATACAGAAATCAATCAACATAGTCACACAATGCAAAGTACATAGGGTAACTCTTTAGGGTTTTAAATGTTAAAACATTAGCTAAAAAATAGAGGTGGTTATTTTTTTTTACAAAATAAATTTGTTTTTGTGTTTCATTACCCACAAAAATAAAATGGCGGATTTGTTATTTATTATGTAACTCAAGAGTTTGGATCTAGGTAGATAAAAGTAATAAAAATCAATTCAATTATTTGTATAGTGCTTTTTACAACTGGTATTGTTGCAAAGCAGCTTTGCATAGCAAAAACAAATTTGATAAATTTTTTAACATTTATCTGTAAAGTTAAAACTACAAACTGCAAAAACCCATTATCTCAGGTGTCAGTTACATGACAAACTAATATATGATCTTCACTTGTTTTATCTTGTTTTTCATTTAAATTATATGCAATGGAAATGTGTGTGTGTTTCATTTAAAAGGAATGAAAAATGCTATAATACAAATGATTGTGAAATTGCACAAAATGTTGAACATTAACTTTTTAGGACCCCCACAATGTAGAAATTCAAATATACAAAACGGAAACAAAGAATACGAAACAATGAGAGAAATAACGTGTATATGTACTTTTAATGAGAAAGGGAAAGGGTAGTTTTTTATTAGAAATAAGGAGTCCATGACCAAGAGAACTTTTATACTTGACTCTTTTTAGTGTGGTATATTTTCAAATAATTGGTCCCAGTGCATGTGCGTTTCGGTTTTCTCCATCTACTTCTTGACCATATTTGCCATACCTTCATATGTGCTATTCTCCTATACAAATCAGTGATAGGTCCTTCAAAAAAAACATTTCTATAAGTCGGCCTATATGTTGGCAAAGGAAGCAAACAATGACAGGTGGTCCTCACAGAGGATTTCAACTTGCTGTGCTAGCACTATCAGGCTACGCATCGTCCGCGGATAAGAGTCTGTTTAGGCGGCTAATTCAGCGGACACTTTTTTGTCTTCTACTCTTGAATGAGCAAACAAACCCCTTCTTGGCTTTGCTACTGCTTTTTTTTTTTTTCAGAAGTGTTTCCATAGTACAGACAACAGAGCACTGGATGATCAAGGCCTCGACAGGGTGGTATAAATCGGCTGCTCCCGGTTTGCAGTTGGGCTGTGGGAAGGTGGGACAGACAAGTTATTGAGAATGGAGCCTCCATAGGGTCTTCGTGATGAGTGGAAGTAGGGATATTGGTATAGGCTGGAAGCATAGCTGGGATATGGACTGTAGTATCCAGGGCTTTGCAGATCTGTATAGTCATATGGAGAGCTCGGAAAAGGAGCAGTTGAAGTTGTGCAGGTTTGGGCACCATATGAGCCGTAGTCAGAGTGAGAGGGTGAGCTGTGAGAAGGCTCACTGTAATGACCTGGGCTCAGCTGCTCTGTTTTGATGTGAAGTCTGTGCTGAACCAAGTCGATGGATCCGGCGGAAGAGGCACAGGTGGAAGAGGAAGAGAGGGCTGGTTTGCGGCTCCAAGAAGCTCCACTGGCCCCAGAGTGATTGTATGAAGCAGCATATAGAGCAGGGCTGAGTTCTGAAACTATGGTGGAGGCTACTGAGTGTCCATTGATGGGAAGGTACTGATCGAACTCGCGCACATCAAAGGCCTCTATGTTGCTCATGACATCCGTACTAAGCTCGGATATGTCTACATTACTGAAGTCAATGTTCTGACGCCCGTTGTCCAATAGCCGCCTGCCTTCACTCTTCATGTCTTGCTTTCCAGCATGGCCATGGTGAAGATCAGTTTTCGGGGTTGTTGGTGGTGTTAGTGGTCCATGCGTCTGGCCTGAAATACATGAAATGTATATTTGCATATTTGATAACTATGTAGTAAAATAAAAGCACATGGCTGGAATATTATTTGTTTTAATATACATACACTCCCCGCTTTACGTTCATTCATTTTACGTATTTTTCGATATTATGTTTTAAAAAAAAATGTATGTCCAATTTTGAGTTTAGCGTGCTCTCTGTATTACGAGACGTATCTACGTAGTACGCTGATGTAATACGCTACTTACACATGACACTGCGTCTATTGTTTACAAATGACAGACTGAACGTGCCTCTCCTTCCTCCCAGTTCACTGCGTGTTACCCTTGTGTTAAAATGTTGTCTCTGTGATCTTTGTGTTTACACTGTTTTGCGGACTTTTGTAACCCTAAGCAAATATGGTTGGTCAGAAGCGTAAGCCTACTAGTGATAGTGGTAATCAGAAAAAGCGGAAAGCCATCTCGTTAGAAACGAAGCTGGCTATTATCAAGAAAATTGATGCTGGTGAAAAACACATGAATGTTGCACGTTTCTTCCAAATGATTCCGTCGACCATCGGAACCATTTACAAGCAGAAAGATCGCATCATAGATAATATTAAAGGTTATATTTGATACTGTATTTGATATTTGATGAGTGAATTTGATTAAAATTTATCTATTTGAAATTATTTTGCTTGAATTTCATTTATTTGAAATTAATGTTGATATTATTTGATAAATTTGATATTATTTTGCAAGGTTATGTTTATAAGAATTGATTTACGGGTGTTTTATGAGATACGGTAATGGTATTTATGGATGTATAGTACAGTATGAACGTCATACGTCACTGGAACATACAATAATGACTTACGTTTTTTTTTCACCTTACGTTCGGCCGTCCGGAACCGAACTAAAACGTAAGTCGGGGAGCTTCTGTATTCTACAATATTACAGAGTGTAATTCTAACCTAGTGAGTAACCATCACCTACCTGAATGATCTGTGTGATGATCACCCAATCCTGCTGGGCCACCCATGCCTGGCTCAGATTTGTGCATGTGATGGCTTTGCTCAGCACCAGAGTCAGAGTCACTTTGGCCTGGCCTCACACTCTTCCTACGCCTGGGTTGATATTTATAGTCAGGGTGATCCTTCTTGTGCTGTACCCTCAGTCTCTCAGCCTCCTCTACAAACGGCCGCTTTTCATTCTCTGACAATAAGCTACAATAATGAAAACAGCAAATATACATTATGCTCTAAAATTATTCTTGTGCATCAACATATTGTTAGGAACTGCACATAAAAATTTTCCTGTGTAGCTAAAAATGTCACATTTACATGTTAGATCGAAGTGCTCATGTAAATAAGCACTGTCCCTTTAAAATAAAACAAGAACAGCATAAGAAAAGAATGATAATGTGAGCCTCTAAACCAAGGAAATCCCACACAGAACTTCTAATTCAAACTGCTTCTGATAAGGTGCAATCATTTGTAACTGTATACCGACTATATCAAAATAAGTACACGACCAGGACATGAATATTCAATGCAGCTTTCATCCAGACAAAACTCTGTAATCTTTTTTAAAAATAAAAAATATAAATTAATTAGAGGCAGAGTAAATGCTAATAGTTGAATGACAAGTAAAATATAAGCTATTTAAAAGAAGTAGCATCAATAACAACAAAATATTAATAATAATAATAATAATAATAATTGAGTGGGAAATATGGCTTCGATCAGGCTGTTATGAGCACAAACGTCGACCTGTACTGGAAAAATAACCAGTCACGATTCTGTGGGATTTCAATGTTCATTGTGATAGAGAAGAGAAGGGCGGACTTGATTGTGATTGAGAAAGAGGGAAAACAATGCCCTATAAACGATATCGCTGTACTAGGGGATAAACGTGTAGCTGAGAAAAAAATATCAAAAAATTAAAAAATTACAAATACCTAGACAGGGAAACGAGAAATAATTTGACTGTGGGCATTGAGAACAATTGAGGTGATACCTATTGCAGTTGGGTGCAAGAACAAACTATTTTCAAAAAAGCTTTGGACACTTGGACTCAATTAAAATTGAGACGCTACAGAAAACAGAACCTCTGGGAAAAGCCAGGACTTTAAGAACAATTGTGTCAATAGAACTGAAATAAAGAAACTGACAAAACCCTTGGTCATTAGTTATCACCCAATTATTATCAGAATATTTCGACATAGCATTAGTCTGAGAGGAACTTGACAAGATCACTAGCACTACTACTACTACTAACAACAACAACAACAACAACAATAATAATAATAACATTGGTGATGATAATGATGATTATGATGATAATAATAATGATAATAATAATAATAATAATGATCATCATGATGATGGTGATGATGATGATAATAATAATTATGATTATAATAATAATGATGATGATGATGATGATGATGATAATAATGATGGTGATGA
>CM045740.1:18870724-18995724 GCA_024760905.1 Plotosus lineatus
AAAATTATTATTATGCCTTTGTTTTCTTGTGTGATTATAAAAACACTTTAATTTAAGGGGCAAGGCATAATTTGATACCAAAGTCCTGTTAAAACATCCAGTCCATAACCAAACCAATGTTCAAAAGCATGGGCAGTGGTGGTCTGGTGGTAAAGGTGCTAGATCACTGATCCTAAGGTTGGGGGTTCATGCCCCACTCACCACAGGTTGTCATTGCCCCCCCCCATCCTTCAGTGCAGCTAACTGGGTTAAAAAAGGTCGGCTGTGTCTCTCCCTGTCTATGCTGAGAGGTTCATGGAAAAGAATCATTGCTGATTTTTGAAAAGAGTAGCTGCATAGTTGTCAGTGTGTTTCCGCCCTGCAAAGCCTGGTGAGCTGTCCAGGGTATACTCTGCCCTCGCCCGGAGTCGGCAGGTAGGGCACCAGTCTCCCTGTGACCCTAATTAGGATTAAGCGGTTACAAAAAATGAATGAATGAATGTTGAAATGCAGTAAGGAATTAAAAGGAATTTTCTAAGGACAGGGGAACTTGGCATAGAGGACAAGATAGTAAAAGCTATTGCTCACACGGAAAAGGACAGATCAATTTCAGCTCACAATTAATGGTAGAAAAATAAGGAAGGAAGAAGTGTAACACTGACCAACAGCTGGTTTCAAGGAGTGGAATCAACTGGTGGTTTTGGTAGGCTCTGGGGTTAGAAGAAGGGAAAGGCAGCAAAAGAACGATAGCAAAATGAATCCAGTACTTGACCTTCACTCCTGTGTGTGTTGCGGAGAGACTGCTGCACCCATGTTCTCAGCGAGAAACAAGGAGTGACAGAGAGAGAGCGAGAGAGAGAGAGAGAGAGAGAGACTCACATGAACTCAGAATGTCACAGTGTGGGATGGAGGGTTTTAATTTCAGCTTTTGTGATTCCTTAAAAGGGAAATTCGGTTAGACGCAGACAACGCAAAACCTGCTAGAGCCCGGTTCTCCCAGACTGTAGTCAGATTTATCTCTATAAGTGTATGACACTCCAGCATTAATAATGCACATCCTAGATTAATTTACAAAAATATTCAAAGGATAGCATCAATCTCATCTTTTTTCATCACCAAATCTGTTTCTCAGAAATGCTTAATTGTACTATGTCACAAAATCAAGACTACTTGTCAGAAGTTTTCTGATGAACGCAGGGTTCTCATCCACAATTCTAACAGAATCGTAATTCTACAAAAGTAATATTAGAAATTGATTTTTTATTTTTTTTTTTTTACGCAGTTGTTCTCAGACTTTTCTCCTGATTTCTGTATTGTGGAAGTATACTTTTTGTCACACCAATCATGCTGTAAACACAAGGATATGAACTTTCCCCTCCCCTTGTATTTTGCCCTTTTTTTCACCCAGGATGCTAGAGACAGCCAAACCACACACTAAAAAAGCTCATAGAGCTACTGAGCCACAACAAAACACTGTGAAATTGGGAGAAAATTAAAAGTCTCTGTCTTCTTTCTTTGTTCTCTCTCTCTCTCTCTCCCCCTCTCTCTCTCTCTCACTCACTCATTTTCTTGGAATGGAGTTGTGCAGCTTTGCATAGTGTAAATACTGTAATGTATATTGTATTTATGTATTTGCAGACCTCGCCTATGAAATGCCGTATCTAAAGTACACAGTCGTCCGACTCCCCATTATCTACGGTGCCCTTGGTTTGGTACTTCCTGATCTACTGACACAGATCAAGAGACTTTCCGAGAACACAGCTCTTCTGACAGTCTGGGCAATGCAGAAGGCTGCAGTGTCGGGGAGTCTCCATATTCTCTGGAAAGTTCTTGGTGGGCTCCACTACACAGTGCTTCCTGGGAGAAGTCCCATTCACTGTCTGGACTGCGTGTAGAGAGGGTGAGGGCCCTGAGCTAATGATGAGTACCACAAGCCTGATGTGCCAGGATCACCGATCCCTGTCTGTTGCATATCATTTTTAACTATAATAATAATAATACCATATTTGACATAATCAGCGCCCTGCTCCAATAAGCCCCACCCCCCCAGTGTTTTTTTTTTTTTTATCTACATCTAATAACCACCCATGTGTACTGGGAATGGTAGATCAAACTTACCAATTTTATGTGATCAGTCTCTGTAACGGTAAAATGAGGCGTTTACTGCCTGTAAAAGTGAGTTTACACGGTATTTCAAGACCTCCTGCCACTGTTGATTGTCTATAATATTCATCAGCAACAACACATTAGATTGTTCTGCCCTGCTTTAAAAAACAGGAAAATATTTTGCTGTGTTCTCTTGGTAAATGTCCAAAAACTGATGAATCATTAGAAACTGCTACAGCAAAACTATGGGATGCTCTGAATGAATGGAGCGATGAGCCAGATATGGACCTATCAGATAGTGATGACCAGTATTTTTCACCCAATTCTCCTGCTCACTGACTTCATACATTTAAAGACCTGCCATGTGCTAAAGTTGACCTTTGTGTTGATTGGTTCCATGGGCTAATGTTCATGTTGATTGGCTCGATTTTACGTGGGGGAAATATTTAAAGGAACAGCACCGGGAGGGAAAATTAAAGGGTCTTTCTTTTTTTTTTTTTTTTAATTATGCTGTTTTCTGTTTATTTTCGGATTTCATGTAAGTAATTTGGTTGATACCACAAAACGAATAATATAAATACAAGTAAAACTAATTTATTGTTCTGTTATTATTCATGTTTTCCACCTCTATGTAATAAGCACTTACCGTTACACGCCGCTTGTAACCATTTTAATAAGCACAAACCCACTCCAATTTTTTAAGCACCCTGGGCGTTTATCAAATTGTATACGGTAATAATAATAATAATAATAATAATAATAATAATAATCATAATATCCTTTTGGAGTAAACAGTTGATGTCTTTTGTGTCTAAAGTTTTGCAGACTTTTTTGTACTTCTTAACATCTCACTGGACCTATGGATGTTCAAGCAAGCTAATCATTTGAACCCCAACTGGTTCTAAACTTGTGACATTTAGTTTCTTTCTTTCTTTTTTGATAACTAATTATGAAACATTTTTATGGGTCATAAAACATTTTACTCGGCCAACTGAAGGCTTTATTTAAAGCTAAAGGTTCAGTAATATGAAAGATGTAGGTGGAGGCTAGGCATTTCATGCTAAAGGAAAAAATAAGTGCAAACTATGAAGAATACATTAACCTGAAACCATATTTTCATTTATTCAATGGAAACGAGTCAAATATATAAAGTACTACTACTAATAGACAACTTTTTTTTAAGTTCTCCAATATCACAGCTGAAAAGATCCTAAAGACTGAATAAGTCACATCATGCAATCGTACCCCCTGACCATGGGACCCAATTACTTCCACATCACTCCAGACTATCTTACAAGACATCTCCTTCATCACCACTATCTTTGATAGCTCTAGATCATCTGGCCGTGTACCAACAGCATTTAGAAGACCCAGGCTTCTACCCATCTTAAAGAAAACCCACTTTGGATCCATCAGACATTAAGAACGACAGACTGAAATCACTTCTCTCTTTCCTTTCTAAATTTTTTGAATGCATATTCAATCGATGACCAACTGCCTCTTAAACACATTCTATAGACAGCCTTACTCATTAAGACAGTATTAATGTAGGAAAATGTAGCAATGATTAAGAAAAACTTTTTCATTTTTACTGTTATATTCACTGATGATAAAATATAAACATTATACACCATATACTGTTGTAAAGCACTAGTGTTAAAGTCTTTTTCAATTATTATTCCAGTACAGTACCTAAGTTAATGTTTAGAATGTTTGTGTGTGAGATTTTATGTTCTGTAGCATGTTTAAAAAATGATACCAAAGGATAAACTTGAATAATTATGCTTTATGTCCTTTTACATTGAACATGAGGTCTCCAAGATGGGGCTGCCTAGAGGGCGACATCACGGAGTTCTCAGAGTCAAATTGTTTCTTTGTTCATTTTAATTTGTTTTGTATGTTGTTGTTTGTTTGTTTATTGCTCTATGCTTGTCTATGACCAGGCGACCTTTCAAGTGCACAAGGGTGCCGTTGAACTCGTTTAGAACATAGCCTGCACTGATGCAGTCTCCCAGCAAAGCAGCGAGCTCTTACTTTTGTGTAAGTAAGTAAGTAAACTTTATTCAAGAGCTGCATACAAAGAACAAGTACAAATCCTAGTGAATATTAATATAAAAATAAGTATACACTCTTAGGATTCTGCTTAAAAGATAATAAATATAAAGATTGTGCCGATCTGAGCAGATAGTTAATTCATCTCTGTGTATGAGACCTGCACCCATGCTAGTAGGCTTACACTTCTGACCAACCAGATTTGCTACTCAGTCTGTAGTTTGTACAATGAATGCAGCGTCATTACGTCAGCATACTACGTAGGTATGTCTAAACTCTAAATTTGACTCTTTTTTTTTTTTTGATCGAAAAACGTAAAACGGATGAACATAAGTCGGGGAGTGTCTGTATGTAATATCAATAAATACATATTCAACGCTACATATGCTTATAATAACAATTAAACATTCAAAAATAATACATAAGATGTAAATAAAATGTAAATACACACACACACACACACACACACACACACACACACACACACACATACACAGATGCGCACCTCTCATAAAAATGTAGGAAGTTTTGTTGGGTCGTTTTTTGTTTTTGTTTCTTTGGGGCTGGTGTTGTTTTTTTTTCTTGCCTAATTGGCCTTGTTTTGCAGTATTCTCCTTAACCATTTCCCTATATTCTATGTTTCCTTAATTTCCTCATTTTTTAAGTTTTCAATGAATATTTTTGAAAAGCCCCAGAAACTGAATCACGAAGTAGCGAGAGATCACTGTACTTGTTTAAAAAGAGTTGAAAGTACAAATGCTATGACAGTTAAAAGATGTAAACATGCTATGAAACAATCCATTCAGTGTAATCTGCTTAAAAATATAAATGAAAATAAAAACATAAAGTAGATTTTGTTTCAGTTAGTGTATATCAGTTAGCATTCGTGCCATTTCATCAAATTATCTTGCAATACACTGGTTGAAAACTATAAGTATGATAAACCATTAAAGCAATTTAATAAACCTGTAAGTGGGAATAGCAGTGTTGGCCTGAAAGAGGACTTTTCTTCTTGCCAGGCTCTCACTAACTGAATTAAACTAATCAGAGTAACTGTGCTCTATATCTGAGATTATGGAGGTTATGTAGTTGGAGTGGACTGGCATAGATATTTGCTGACAGGAACATCTAATTAATTTGCCAGTTTCTATCTATGTGAGTACATTCTTGCATTAATTGCATTATAGCAAATCAGATAAAGATGGGCTGTAATGTCTGGATTTTTCCTGCTAGAAATGTGATTCTGTTAATGTGAAAATGTTCAGCCACCCACATACAACTCTTGCAAATGCATTACTTATGCAGTTGCCTTTTAGAGTAAGCAATAAAATTCCCTCAGTTGAATAAGTGGTCAGTCTGTGCCACCTAATCCGATTCAGTGTCATCCAGAGTCTAATGAAGTGGCCAGACACTGTCATAGCCATCAGCTAGTTTCTATAGAAAGGTTAATAAAGGCACGTGCTGAGGACAAATACGGGAGCAATGGTCTTGATGGAATGTGCAACACACCAACTTTGAAGGATGGACCATAAAAAGTTTCTTGGAGATTGACGTCAACATACTATATCCTACAGCGAGGTAGGCCCCACATCTAGCAATGAAGTAAAATCTGACGAAAGTTCATCACATGGTTTCAAGTTTAACTCCCAGTCAGTCTTCTTCTTCTTCTTCTTCTTCTTCTCCTTTCGGCTGTTCCCTTCACGGGTCGCCACAGCAAATGATCTGCCTCCATCTCTCCCTATCCTCTGCATCTTCTACTCTTACTCCAACGACCTTCATGTCCGCCTTCACCACATCCATAAATCTTCTCTTTGGTCTTCCTCTGGGCCTTTCTATTGGCACCTGTTGTGGTGTGCTTCAGGGAAAGGGAAATGACAACAGTTAGGAAGTGAAGGTTTAGCCCGGAGGATGTACCACCTAGCTGGGGTTGGCACTGGTGTCCTGACAAGGTGTGATAGTAGCATTACGCCTTCATCACTCATGGTTCAGGTAGAAGACTGTCTACACAGTTGTGACTAGGACATAGAATACATGTTGAACAAAGAGAACACAATGAAATGACATCAAACCTTTCCATTCATTCTCTTATTGGAACATTTCAATGTTCACACTTAGTAAACATGTAAAAAACAGCAACATAATTTCTAGAGAAAAGTCTATTCTGTACAATGTACTGTAAATGGTTATACCAATCCGTCTACATTGAAATGCATTGTAAATCCCACACAACTGTTAAATCATTCTGCTAACTTGTCCTGATCTCCTTCTGGTTTCGAGCACATGCCATGTTTGAGAAAAACGGACAGATGCACAAAACCCAACTCTGTTCCATAACACACGCTTTTCAACTGACATGTGTTTCTCAGTTTGCATGTGCAAATTCAGTACTTGGGAGCATAAAAGGTCATGGACAGCAGTCGTTTTCCCTGCATTACAACAATGCCATGGCTTTGTGCAATACAGGGTGACTGGAATGCTTCAGATCGGGAAATCACAGAGCAAAACTGCAAGGCAGTTTGAAGTCAATCCATCAACCATAAACTGACTGCAACATCGTTTGAATCATACTTGCAGTGTTAGTGACTGACCTTTGCAACTTCCATGTCAGTACAGACAAATCAGGCGTAATCACCAACACAGTTGGCACGTAACATCATTGGGTGCCACAGAAGGTTTAAGTTGAGGCTTAAGTTAACTTAAGTTTGGTGGTTTTATAATATCACAATAAAGTTGGAGTTGCATTTTCAATGTGTTTCGGTGTATACTCAGGCCTTTCCCTTATGGTCTCTAGCTCTAGGCAGCTTGGAGGAAATATGCATCTTAAAACATATGGATTCCACGACCTTGTAGAAAACTCAGATAGCTGCGATAACCAGGAACATGCAGACCAGCCCTAAAACTAATTCAATCTATGAACCTCCTGAAGTTCCCCTTGAAAATAGGTAGGACAAATCACATCCACGACTTCTGTGAAACTCAGCCAGGCCCTATGCAATTTCCCCTTTCAGATTCTGCCCACAATTGGATGCATCTGACACATATGTACAACGTTCATCACCTATTAGTCTACAAATAATTCCCTGGGCTGCCAAAAACATCCCAGTGCCATCCGGTTTTCCAAGGCTCATATGATTATGCATTTCTGTGTTGAGGGTAGAGATAGCACAAAGTGAGTGATGCTCTTAAGTCAGGGAGAAAGATTTAAGATTCTCTTAGATATACGGTATGTACTACATAAAAAGAAATGATTGTGCCTAAAAGGGCATATACAGGTATGTGACTTTCTCACTAGAGGCTCTGTGTACTATAGGAACCAGATATGCCAAACAAAACACACCACTCCGGGCTGGAGGCCCCAAAGGTCCAATCATTGCACACCACAAAGGTACCCAGAGCAAGGGGCCCTGGTTATGGGTTCGATAGGGAAACGGTCTCTCCCTTGGGACGAGAAATACCAAAATCAATATGTGATGTTCTCAAGAAACAATATGTCATCACTGAAAGAATGGATATGGGATGTAACATTAGGGCTGCATTTGACTAATGGGGCATTGGTGGTGGTCTGTGGATTGTCTTTGACTGTTCTCACCATCCTTTGCCTTTGCCTCACCAATATTTTTCGTGGCCTGCCAGTTCTGGCCTTAACAAGAATTGTGCCTGTGGTTTTTCTCTTCCATCTTTGTTCCTTACAGTGGAAACTGAAATCTTTGAAACAGTATATAGTTTCAAAAAGTATGTAGTTTCATCTAAACAGTAACTCTGAACAATCTTTGTTATCAGGCCCTTTGAGAGTTATTTTGAAGTCCCCATGTTGCTACCCTTCAGAGGAGATTCAAAGAGAAGAAAAACTTGCATTTGGCTACCTGAAATAGCTTTCCCAATGTTGGCTACACCTGTTTATAAAGTTCAAAGCTTAATGAGCTCACCAAAACAATTTTGTGTTTCAATTAATCAGTGCCTCGTAGCTTCGGGTATTCAGATCAACAAAATAGCAAGAGTGCCCAAATGCTTGCACAGCCTATTTTTCACAAATTATGTAATTTCATGCAGCTAAATACACTACAAATACAACTACAGGGATCCCTCACTTTTCAGGTTAATGGGGACTGAGATCCCCCTGGGACTACCGATTTCTGCGAAGTATGATCGACCCCCCCCCTGACTGACGTTATACGTACATGTATATGTGTATATAATATCATCATCATCATCATTTTCTGTAACTGCCTAATCCCAATTAGGGTCGCGGGGAGGCTGGTGCCCATCCCATCCCTGGTGCTCCATAGACAGTGAGACATGGCCAGCATTTGATAACCCAGTTAGCTGCACTGGGGGGGCAGTGACAACTTTGTGGAGAGTGGGACTCGAACCCCCAACCTTTGGATCAGCGATCCAGCGCCCTATACCACTAGACCACCACTGCCCCTTGTATATAATATCAATAAATACATATTCAACACTATAAATGCTTATAAAAACAATTAAACATTCAAAAATAATGCTTAAGATGTAGATAAAATATAAACACACACACATACAGACACGCACACACTCAGATGCGCACCTCATGTAAGTAGTTTTGTTGGGTTGTGTTTTTTTGTTTGTTTGGGTTTTTATATATATATAATTAGCCTTGTTTTACAGCATTTTCCTTAACGTTTCCTCTATTTTTCCTTAAATTTCTTTATTTTTTATTTTTCAATGAATGTTTTTGACAAACCAACGATGCACTGAAGCCGGAAACTGACGCACGAAGTAGCGAGGGATCACTGTACACTAAAATATTTAACTTTTATTATAAAATGAATGACATGATAAATTTCTGTGACGACAGAGTGAATTATTATGCAGCCTCAGAGGCATGCCTAAACATTTTCATACATTATCTGATTTTTTACAAGGGTCCTGGTTTGATGAATCTATATATCAATATTTATATATGTATAAAGTATCATCTTATGACGAAAGAAATTGTCTTGTTTTATACTTTGATGTTATTTGAATTAATAGGAGTAAATTTTTATTATACAGATTGTGAATATATATATATATATATTTATTTATTTCTAAATTACTGTATATGTATCTACTGCATCAAAATTTCTTTCATTCATTCATTCATTCAAGCCTGTCACCCCTACTGGGACGTAGGCTGCCAACAAGATCCCTCCATCTATCTCTGTCTTGGGCCTTTCCAGCTGACTCCATGAGTGGCCCATCTTCTTGCCGTCCGCGTCCAGGTCGCGTCGCCAAGTGTTTCTCGGCCTCCCTCTCTTCCTTTTTCCTTGGGGGTTCTAGCTCAGGGCTTGTCTTGTTGGGTTGGTGGCTGGTTTGGGCAGAGTGTGGCCTAACCACCTCCAGCGACATTGTTTGATCTCGGCTACTACTGGATTTTGCCTTGTTTGTTCCCACAGTTCCGTGTTGCTGATCCTGTCAGGCCATCTTATCCTAAGGATCCATCTCAGGTATCCATTAATGAAGGTCTGGATCGTTTTTGTGGTAGTGGCGGTGGTTCTCCATGTTTCAGCTCCATATAGTAGGACAGACTCCAAGTTGGTGTTGAAGACCCTTATCTTGGTGTTGGCTGATAGGTCTCTTGAAGCCCAGATGTTCTTGAGCTGTAAAAAGGCTATCTTGCCTTGTTTATTCTGGCCTTTACATATGCATCTGTCCCTCCCTAGGAGTTCACGATGCCGCCGAGGTAGGTGAAGCTGTACTCCTCCTCTAATGCCTCGTTGTCCAGAATGATAGGGGATGCATTGGTGGTGTTGACTTTCAGGATCTTGCTTTTCCCTCGATGGATGTTCAGACCTAGCTGGGATGAGGTCTCTGCCATGATGCTTGCTTTTTCTTGCATCTGATATTGAGCATGTGAGAGCAGTGCCAGGTCGCCAGCAAAGTCCAGATCATCCAGTTGTGAAGAGAGAGTCCATTGTATGCCATTCTGTCTCTGTGCTATGGATACCTTCATAATCCAATCAATGGTGAGCAGGAATAGAAAAAGGGACAGCAAGCATCCCTGTCTGACCCCTGTTTGAACTTGGAAAGCATCATAGACCTGGCTTCCATGGACTACCCTGCAGGGTTAGTCTCTCATACGAGTTCCTGATGATATTGGCGAGTTTCACTGGTACTCCATGGTGTCTTAGCGGTTTCCATAGGGTCGCTTTGTCCACACTGTCAAAGGCTTTCTCATAGATGAGGAAGTTGACGTAGAGAGAGGTATTCCACTGTAGAGACTGCTCCAGGATGATGCGTAGTGTTGCAATCTGGTCTATGCACAAGCGGTCTTTCCGGAAGCCTGCCTGCTGGTGTCTAAGCTGTGGGTTGACGATCTCTTTGATCCTGTTTAGTAGGATCCTGCTAAAGACCTTTCCTGGAACTGACAATATGGTGATCATTCTGTAGTTTGCACAGTTACTGAGATCCACTTTCTTTGGCAGTTTGATGAGGTATCCCTCCTTCCACTCTGATGGCACTTGTTCTTCCTCCCAGATTTTCTCAAAGAGGGGGTGGAGCACATTAGCAGTGATGTCCATGTCTGCCTTCAGTGCCTCTGCCAGGATGTTGTCTGGTCCAGGAGCCTTGTCTCCCTTCAGCTGTCTGAGAGCTTTTATGAATTCCTCTTTGCTGGGTGGATTACAGTCAATCAGGAGGTCGTTGTCAGCTGTTGGGATGTCTGGTGGGTCTTGTGGGGCTGGTCAATTTAGGAGCTCTTCCAAAGTGTTCTCTCCATCTGTTCTTTTGTCCTGCGTCACTTGGTATGGCTTTCCTGTCTTTTCCTTTTACTGGCCTTTTGGGCTTGGGGAACTTCCCGCTGAGATTCCTAGTGATGGTGTAGAGGTCCTTCATGTTTCCGTATCGTGCAGCTTCCTCTGCCTCTGTGGCAAGTGCCTCCACATACTTCCTCTTGTCTTCTTTTATACTCTTTTTTTGTGCATCTCTGGCGGCGCTTGTGTAGGACTCCTGTGCATTGGCTTTCTCTGTTTTTGTGCGGCTGGTGTTAAGTGCTTCCTTCTTTTCCTTTCTAGCCGAGATCTTTTCCAAAGAGTCGGCTGTTATCCATTCCTTGTGGCTGTGAGCCTTGTAGCCCAGTACCACTTGACAGGTTGATGTCACTGGCTCTCTCTCCGTCTTCCATTTCTCATCTACGGTTTCTTCTTCAAGCAGCTCGTGGAGGACTGGAACCTATTTGTGAGGGCCAGTCTGTATTCCTCCTGCTTCCCTGAATCCTTTAGGAGTCCCATGTTTAAGGGCTGGTGTATACCTGTTCCCTCACTCCAGTTCCTCCTCAGCTTGAGCTTGAGTCGAGCCACCAGTGGATGGTGGTTGGAAGCGATGTCTGACTCCTTTTGACTCGCATGTCTTGTAACGACCGGCAGAACTTTCTGGCAATGCTCAAATGTCAATCTGATTTTCGGTGTTGTGGTCCAGTGAGACCCAGGTTGCCTTGTGGATGCGCTTATGGGGGAAGAGAGTTCTGCCAATAATGAAGTTATTTAATGCACAAAAGTCTGCAAACTGCTCCCCATTGTCATTCATCTGTCCAGTTCTTTTTGACCCATGACTTCTGCATAGCCCTGATTGTCACTGCCCACCTTGGCGTTCATGTCTCCCATTATGATATTGAGGTCTCTGTTTGGGCAGGTTTCAATGATGGTCTGGAGTTTGTTGTAGAATCCCTCCTTATCTACATCATTGCCTTCGTTGGTAGGGGTGCAGCACTGAATGATGTTCATGTTGAGCCGTTTCTTTTTGATCCTGAAGGATGCTGTTAAGATGCGTGGTCCATGGGCTTCCCATCCAATGAGGGCTCTCTCTGCTGTTTAGGAGAGCATCAGTGCCACTCCCTGGGTGTGTGGTGCATCCTCTCCCTCATGAATGTAAAGCAGCAAGGTTTCTCCCGAGTCGAGTCTCCTCTTGCTGCTGCCTGTCCATCGGGACTTGCAGATCCCAAGGATGGTGAGGCTGTAGTTCCTCATCTCTGCAGTCATCTGTGCCATTTTCCTTGCTTCGTACATGGTCCATACATTCCATGTCGCAATGGTGGTGGTGTTTCTGGTTGCGAGGATGGAGGTTGGCTGAATGGCTTCCAGATGGCTCTGGCTTTCACCACTCAGCATCATAGGTCCTCCAGCTGGAAGTCCATCCTCTCCCAGGAGCGTTGTTAGATTTGGATTTCTTGTTGGTGTTTTTGTAGCTTCTTTTTTTTTTACAGGGATGGGGTGCTGGCCCTGCGCCTAACCCTCCTACTTTCTCATTCGGGCTTGGGATCGGCCATGGCGGAGTTTTTTAATGAATAAACCGTGAAAGAATTATCATGTCACTCTTTTAAAATAGTTGTTTGTTACTCTTTTACATCGCATAATTATAGCAACAGATAATGTGTTCTTTTTTCCTACTTATTTTGGATATATTGATTGTTGACAGTTTATTGGTTGATGTCAGATTTGCTGTAATTATTTGTAGTGACAATTATAATAATACCCACATGCTATGAGTGACTTCTGAATCCTGCCACAATCTGGCAAGAGAAAGTATTTTTTTGTTGTTGCTTTTTTGATGGTTTATTATATATTATTATTTTATTAAGACATATTATATGTTGTATTATTATATATTATTACATTATTAATACACATATGCTCATGCTCAACATTACTCAATTATATCACCACCATCTGGAGACTAGAAGTAGTGGTCCCAATGTCTAAAATTGTATTACATTTGGTGCACAGATGTGAGTGCATTGTTTGATGACATGTCATGGGTTGCGACACTGGAGATTGCTTTGAGTCCTGGGCTTGTGTGTTTTTAGGTGGAGTTTGCATGTTCTCTTGCTTGGGTGGGTTTCCACAGGCTTTAAAGGGGGAAGGGAAAGATTCTTGTCACAAATTCAATCCACAAATCATTTAACTGACACTGAGCGAACACATACCCTGAACAGCTCGTGAAACCATTGCAGGACAACACACACACACACAATCATTCACGCTTAAATCCACAACTGGGGACAATTTAGAACAGTCAATTGGCCTAAAGTTCATGTTTTTGAACTATGGGAGGTAAACAGAATACCCAGCGGAAACCCACGCAGGAAAACATGCCAACTTTACAAAAAATAACCAAGCCCAGAACTTACACCTTCTTGTTGCAAGTCTATTGTTCTATCACAACATGAGGGGGAGGGGCCACAATAACTAGTAAAGTTTTTAATTAAATGCAATTTAAATTAGTAAAATGCTTGAAGTGCAAAAAATCTCTAGATAGTTGTTGTAGATATCAAATATAATAAAAAAGAACACATTATAAAAGAAAGATGAGTAAAAGACACGGCTCCTAATTGTCCCCCAGCACATCTAACTGGGTTATCAAAGGCTGGCCATGTCTCTCACTGCCTGTGGTGGGAGGCTGTGAAAGAACATTGCTGACTTTCGACAGGAGTATCTGCATAGCTGTCAGCATGTTTCCGCCCTGTCATAGCCTGACGAGTTGACCAGGGTTTACTCTGTCCTCACCCAGAGTCGGCTGAGATGGGCATCAGCATCTCTGGGACCCTAATTAGTCTTAAGCGGTTCAGAAAATGAATGAATGAATGAAAGGGTAGTTGTAAAAGCATATTCCCCCCCCCCCCCCCCCCCCAAAAAAAAAAAATCCATGCATTCAGTCCCCTTTTGAGATACAGTGGTCCATTTTCAAGTTATAATTAAGTTTTTAAATCTTTACACTTACCTTATAATTTTATGCTCAACATTGTAGTTTTTAGTATCTTAAAAACGTCGGTATAACAGGTTATAGATAATCTTTTAAGATAAAATATTAAACGTTGACTGCAATATTGCAGTGGGCAGTGGTGGTCAATTGTAGGGTGCTGGAATACTCATCCCAAGGGTAAGCCCCACTAACAACAGGTTGTCACTGCTGTCCCCTAAGTGGAGCTAACTGGGTTATCAAAGGCCGGCCATGTCTCTCACTGTCTCTGGTGAACCATTGCTGATTTTCGCCAAGATTAGGCTGCATGTTCAGGTCAGCGTGTTTCTGCTTCTGTGGCCTGTTTAGGTTGTACTCTGCCCTCGCTCAGAGTTGGCTGAGATGGGCACTAGCCAGAAAGTTGTGTTAGAGTCTTATTTACAATTGACCCTGGTGTGCCTTAATACGCAGAAAAAAGTCTCGGTGAAAATAACTATATTTACGCTTTATTAGGCAAATTTCAAAATTGCATGTGTATAAAATTATTTATACTACAGTTCTAAGGTTTGGTATGACTGGATTTCTTTGATAGAGGTATGTTATTAAAAAGAAAATTCTTAAAATGAACTGGGAGACACTAGATGAGTTAGAATTAAATATATTATGAGAAAATAAGACTGAATGTTAATCACTGGTGTCAGTGGCTCAGAAAGGTGGACAATCATTTATTAATTTTCTGTACAGCTTAATTCTAAGATGAAGAAAGAGGCAGGTTAGATGCTGGAGAAGTTGTTAATCTATTGCTGGGCAAACAGAGACACAGACAGACGTTCACACACAATTACAGTTTCGAGAAATTTAAATAGATTATATATATATTTATATGAAAGTTACAAACCTCTCTTATCTTTTTAAATGGGTGAACATGCACATTTTTTACGTTGCCCAATACTTATTGGCCCCACTGTATGTATATATATATATATATATATATATATATATATATATATATATACACACACACAGTGGTATGAAAAAGTATCTGAACCTTTTGGAATTTCTCACATTTCTGCATAAAATCACCATCAAATGTAATCTGATCTTTTTCAAAATCACACAGATGAAAAAACAGTGTCTGCTTTAACTAAAATCACCCAAACATTCATAGGTTTTCATATTTTAATGAGGATAGCATGCAAACAATGACAGAAGGGGGAGGAATAAGTAACTGAACCATCACATTTAATATTTTGTGCCCCCCCCCCTTTGGCAGCAATAACTTCAACCAGACGCTTCCTGTAGCTGCAGATCAGTCTGGCACATCGATCAGGACTAATCTTGGCCCATTCTTCTTTACAAAACTGCAGTAGTTCAGTCAGATTCCTGGGATGTCTGGCATGAATCGCTGTCTTGAGGTCATGCCACAGCATCTCAATGGGGTTCAAGTCTGGACTTTGACTTGGCCACTCCAGAACGTGTCTTTTGTTCTTCTGAAACCATTCTGAAGTTGATTTACTTCTGTGTTTTGGATCAGTGTCTTGTTGCAGCATCCATCCTCTTTTTAGCTTCAACTGTCTGACAGACAGCCTCAAGTTTTCCTGCAAAACATCCTGATAAACTTTTGAATTCATTTTTCCATTAATGATTGCAAGTTGTCCAGGCCCCGAGGCAGCAAAACATCCCCAAACCATGATGCACCCTCCACCATGCTTCAGGGTGGGGATGAGGTGTTGATGTTGTTGAGCTGTTCCATTTTTCCTTCACATATGACGCTGCGTGTTCCTCCAAAGCAATTCAACTTTGGTTTCATCAGTCCACAAAATATTTTGCCAAAACTTCTGTGGAGTGTCCAAGTGTTTTTTTGCGAACATTAAACGAGCAACAATGTTTTTTTTAGACAACAGTGGCTTCCTCCTTGGAGTCCTCCCATGAACACCATTCTTGGCCATTGTTTTACATATAGTTGATGTGTGCACAGAGATATTGGACTGTGCCATTGATTTCTGTAAGGCTTTAGCAGACACTGTAGGGTTTTTTTTTTACCTCTCTGAGTATTCTGCGCTGAACTCTTGGCGTCATCTTTGGTGAACGGCCACTCCTTGGGAGAGAAGCAATAGTGCCAAACTCTTTCCATTTGTAGACAACTTCTCTGACTGTCGATTGATGAACATCCAGACTTTTAGAGATAGTTTTGTATCCTTTCCCAGTGTTATACAAAACAACAATTCTTGATCGCAGGTCTTCAGACAGCTCTTTTGAGCGAGTCATGGTGAAGACAATTCTTAAGATGTGTGTCACTGTATGCCTCAGAAAAAACACTGTGTTGAAGCAGTAGAGACATTTATTGTAAAACAATTTATGAATTTTAAAAATTCTCTGGCAATTTGCATGCCAGATGGTGGCTAGGAGATCCAAATGTACTAATGTACGGACATGCGGATTATAGAACAGAGAAATTAAAACTAAAGACTGGGACCAAACAGAACATCATAACTTTTTAACAACATTGATGGGGGGAGGGGGAGAGGTAGATTGTGTACTTTCCTACTCGTCATAACATTCTAAACGTGAGTTTAGTGAAACCACTCTCAATGTCTAATAGGTGAAGTTGAGATAACAGTAACCTGTGACATGCAAATGGTACTTGTTTTGCATTTTATTTTGCACGTAAAACATCCTGGTTGGAAGCATGAACTGCCGGGAAAAGGGAAAACAAGGTAGCTTTGAATAGGCAAATCAGTGTTGTTTTGACTGAGCCTTTCAGGCTGTTGCACTCATCTTGTAAAGTAAAGAATTTGTATTTGTAATATACAGCCTGACAATATTTATTATGTCCGCTCATATAGGCCACAGAGTAGGAAAATTAAGTTATTTTTGTGACAGTTACAAGTTAATGCATCCATAAAAACTATGAGACTTTCCATTTACACAAAAATTTACCCACACTTCATCTTCTAAAGACGAAGAAAATGTACATCTTTGAACACGTCAACATGTAAACACACACACACACACACACACACACACACACACACACACACAATCATACTAACCTAACTCTAACCTTAATCTTCACTTAACACTAACCTCACATTATTTTTAAAACATGTCACTGTAAAAGTTAATTATCTACATCAAGAGTGGCCAACCCGCGGCTCCCAAGCCTCCTGCGGCTCTTTGTCTGGTTTCATGCGGCTCTTCTAGTTCATATTGAAGTTTGGGTGTGTTTTTTTAAATTATTATTTTGCGTGTTCACTTCACTTGAATTCAATATGGTATTTTCGTCAAATGCGCATGTGAATGAGATGAAAATACCACAAAGCTTCCCAGTATGGTCAAGATCATTTTAAGTAAACAATACATGTCAAGTTTGCTCTTAAAATGGCAGGAAAAAATGCTAAATGAAAATATGAAGATGAACACGGGATGTTTTGAAGAGAAGGAGAGGTTTTTTTTGTTGTTGTTGAACGTAATGGAAAGCCATTCTGCCTTATATGTCACGCGCCATGTAACTCATTTCAAAGCTTCAAAGCTTCAGTGCCACTTCAGCTCACTCTGTGCACCAGGAGTTTACTAAACGGACTGAACTTCGCAAGCACAAGTTGACTTTGAAAAGTCAGGCAGAAAAGCAGATATAGATTTTCCAAAAATTTACAAAGTGCTCAGAGACCGTAACGCTTGCATCGTATCAACTGGCTTGAAACATTACACGGGCCAGAAAGTCATACAATAAAGTAGAGTTTGTTAAAAAATGACTCAGTGACGTTGTTGAAATCTTGTCTGCTGAAAACGACAAACTAAAACGAATCGGCCAGTCCCGCCACACTGTTGATCACAGAATACCAAACATTAACACGGCTATTGAATCACAGCCGCACTCTCACCTTTAAAGATGTGTTATTTTGTCATGTTGGTGTGTGAATTTACAATAAATTTGGCTGAGCAGAGCTGTGTGTGTGTGTGTGTGTGTGTGTGTGTGTGTGTGAGAGAGAGAGAGAGAGAGAGAGAGGGGGATGTGTAGTGTTCATGTGTGCCCATGTATATGATGTGGCTCTTGCGTTGCCAGATCGATGGCATGTATCAATCAAGAGTGAAGGTAAGACCATCACAGATCGAAGACCAGGTTGACCTGGACCATCAGAAAGATGCCTTTGTTCTGTAAAGAAAGCAGTGGAGAAAAATCCCCACTCCAAGACTGCAGAAATTGGAGAAGACATCCAAACCAGCTCAAAAATCTCAAAGAAACAGGCAATTATGGCAGGACAAAAGTCTCTTCTTCAACCAACAAATATTGAATCTTAAATTTTGGGTGTCTGTGGGTGTCGAAGTAATGAGTGTACTTATCTCCAATCTCTGGACATCCGAACAAGGCCAGTTTTAATAGATATTACCATGCATATCTGCATTTGCTAAATTTTATATCACACACATTTATTCATGAAAGATGCATCTATGTTCATGATTTACAGTTTTAAATAAATACCCTACCATGTATTTAACAAAATTGTAATAAAAAATGTAATATATAATTTGTTTTAAGTACACACAGATACTGCTGTACTAAGACTCCAGCACCACGAAATGCTCAGATACACTGAAAAATAATAGAAACTACAAAAATAATGAATCCATTCATTTTCTGTAACTGCTTAATCCTAATTGGGGTCACGGGGAGGCTGGTGCCCATCCCAACCAAATCCAGGCAAGGGCAGAGTCCACCCTGGACAGCTCGCCAGGCCATCGCAAGGCAGAAACACGCAGCTACTCTTGTTGAAAGTCAGCAATGGTTCTTTTACATGAGCCTCACACTATAAACAGTGAGAGACATGACCGGCCTTTGATAACCCAGTTAGCTGCACTGGGGGGGACAGTGACAAGCCGTGGAGAGAAGGGCTTGAACCCCCGACCTTAGGATCAGTGATCCAGCACCTTTACCACCAGGCCACCACTGCCCCTATAAAAATAATAATAAAGATAAAATAATAACTGGATGAGCTACCGGCCAGTGGGCTGTTTTGTGAATGTGGCATTGACTTTATTAATGCTTTGCAGAATCAGCCAATGAGAATATGTTTTAGTTTCTGGACAGTTACAACACTACATTCTACTGGCTAAATTAATTTGGGCCAATAACATGGAGAATAATCTAGACTGCACACTGCCCCCTCTTTCTTGGGTAACTGGCTTCAACTTCCAGTCATGGAAAAAATCCCAGAGGTGATTGGTTTGCGTTGTAGAGTCATTATTTCTGTATTAAAATGGTTCACTCTTGTTGCACTGTTGGCTGTGAAAACCATGCAGATGGTCACAAAAATATATATTTTCACAGGTAAGTGTATTAAAAGAAACTGGTCATATTGATATTTATGGATAATTGCATAGCATTCCAGACACATGCGTTTAATACTGTAGACTACAGCCAGCTTGAGAAACAGGTAATTCAAAACGCTTACAACTACAGCCATGAGTAATTGCTGATCACTGGGCATTTACAGAGCTTGTGGAGTGTCCCATTGGTGCACTGGATAACTTTAGGAGAGCAATTACTGCTTGGCAGAGTATGGAAAAATATTTGGTTTATTTGAATCCACTCCATTTTAAGCATCTCAGTTCAGAAGACATTGGTCAGCCGTAACATTAAAACCACCTGCCTATTATGGTGTAGGTCCTCAGAGAGTCACCAAAACAGCTGTAACCATTAAGGAATGAACTGCATCAGGCCTCGTCAGTCAGGCAAAAATAACTGATTCCATAATTTTTGCCAGAGGTTGGAGGGAGTACTGTACCTCGTAAACTGGCAAATCAGTATAAATAAAATAAAAATAATCTGGGTGTGTCTTGTTTGAGGGGAGCAGCTTCCGTACTCGGGATAATGTTCTGTTGAAGCGCATCTTACATGGAAATTTATAATCCATAAATCATTACATTTCACCTGTATATGTGTAAATAAATACGAGGACGCGTATGCACGATCTGTTTGGAAAGCAAAACCCATGGCAAAGTCATTCCCACTAATTGTATCTCAGGTGTGTCCTCTGACTAACCAGACACACTTTAGAAACGCAACTGCCTCTAGGACAGCTACATGTGTCTGTTTTATGTTTGTTTGGGATTTTGACTAGGAACTTCCTTGGCTGCAGTGGATGGCCAGCAGCATCTTCTTGCCTTGCTGTACTCTGTTTGCATTCCACAATGCTTTGCTTGTCCTACCTGCTAAACTAAACCTGATAAACTTGTTGGTTTTCTCCACAAAGTCTGCCAGATCCAATCTTCACATGCCTAGGTAGACAAGCCCTTACTCACTGAGGGTTTCAGACCCATTGCCTACCCTGCTGCCTACCCAGTCCACTGCTGTTTATTTTGTTGACTCACGACCGTGCAGCAGTCAAGCCGTGTTTGGAGGAAGCTGTGTTTGGAGGAAGAAGAATGCTGAGTTGCATCCCAAGAACACCATACCTACTGTGAAACATGGGGGTGGACACATCATGCTTTGGGGATGCTTTTCCGCAAAAGGGACAGGAAGACTGCACCATATCTATGGCAACATGAATGGGGCTATGTATTGTGACATTTTGGGTAAAAACCTCCTTCCCTCGGGCAGAGCATTAAAGATGAAACATGGCTGGGTCTTCCAGCATGATAACGATCCAAAGCACACAGCCAAGAAAACCAAGGAGTGGCTCCGTAAAAAGCATATCAAAGTTCTGGAAGGCCTAGCCAGTCTCCAGACCTCAACCCAGTCAAAAACCTGTGGAGGGAGTTAAAACTTCGAGTTGCCAAGCAACAGCCCTCAAACATCACAGCTCTAGAGAAGATCTGTGCAGAGGAGTGGGCCAAAATACCAACTAAAGTGTGTGTAGACCTGGTCAAGAACTACAGGAATCGTTTGACCTCTGTCATTGCCAACCATGGCTACATTACAAAGTATTAAAAGTAACTTTTGCTGGCTTCCCAATACTTATTGGCCTCCCATTTTCACAAATAAATTGTTTAAAAATCATACAATGTGATTTTTTGGATTTTATTTACATTCTGTCTCTCAAGCTTGATGTGTACCTATGATGAAAGTTACAAACCTCTCTTATCTTTTTAAATGGGTGAACATGCACATTTTTACGTTGCCCAATACTTATTGGCCCCACTGTATATATATATACACACACAGTGGTATGAAAAAGTATCTGAACCTTTTGGAATTTCTCACATTTCTGCAGAAAATCACCATCAAATGTGATCTGATCTTTGTCAAAATCACACAGATGAAAAAACAGTGTCTGCTTTAACTAAAACCACCCAAGCATTTATAGGTTTTCATATTTTAATGAGGATAGCATGCAAACAATGATAGAAGGGGAGGAATAAGTAACTGAACCATCACATTTAATATTTTGTGCCCCCCCCCCTTTGGCAGCAATAACTTCAACCAGACGCTTCCTGTAGCTGCAGATCAGCCTGGCACATCGATCAGGACTAATCTTGGCCCATTCTTCTTTACAAAACTGCAGTAGTTCAGTCAGATTCCTGGGATGTCTGGCATGAATCGCTGTCTTGAGGTCATGCCACAGTATCTCAATGGGGTTCAAGTCAAGGACTTGGTCACTCCAGAACGTGCATTTTGTTCTTCTGAAACCATTCTGAAGTTGATTTACTTCTGTGTTTTGGATCATTGTCTTGTTGCAGCATCCATCCTCTTTTTAGCTTCAACTGTCTGACAGACGGCCTCATGTTTTCCTGCAAAACATCCTGATAAACTTTTGAATTCATTTTTCCATTAATGATTGCAAGTTGTCCAGGCCCCGAGGCAGCAAAACATCCCCAAACCATGATGCACCCTCCACCATGCTTCAGGGTGGGGATGAGGTGTTGATGTTGGTGAGCTGTTCCATTTTTCCTTCACATATGACACTGCGTGTTCCTCCAAAACAATTCAACTTTGGTTTCATCAGTCCACAAAATATTTTGCCAAAACTTCTGTGGAGTGCCCAAGTGCCTTTTACATTAAACGAGCAACAATGTTTTTTTTAGACAGCAGTGGCTTCCTCCTTGGAGTCCTCCCATGAACACCATTCTTGGCCATTGTTTTACCTATAGTTGATGTGTGCACAGAGATATTGGACTGTGCCAGTGATTTCTGTAAGTCTTTAGCAGACACTCTAGGGGATTTTTTTTTTTTACCTCTCTGAGTATTCTGCGCTGAACTCTTGGGGTCATCTTTGGTGGATGGCCACTCCTTGGGAGAGAAGCAACAGTGCCAAACTCTTTCCATTTGTAGACAACTTCTCTGACTGTCGATTGATGAACATCCAGACTTTTAGAGATGGTTTTTGTATCCTTTCCCAGCTTTATACAAATCAACAATTCTTGATCGCAGGTCTTCAGACAGCTCTTTTGAGCGAGCCATGGTGCACATCAGACAATGCTTCTCATCAAAACAATTCTTACCAGGTGTGTGTTTTATAGTGGGCAGGGCAGCTTTAAGCCACTCATCAGTGATTGGGCACACACCTGAGTTAAATTGTTTGGTAAAAATTGGTTTCAATTGCTTTTTATGTCTCCTTAGGCAGAGGGTTCAGTTACTTATTCCTCCCCCTTCTGTCATTGTTTGCATGCTGTTCTCATTAAAATATGAAAACCTATAAATGTTTGGGTGGTTTAGTTAAAGCAGACACTGTTTTTTCATCTGTGTGATTTTGACAAAGATCAGATCACATTTGATGGTGATTTTACGCAGAAATGTGAGAAATTCCAAAAAGTTCAGATACTTTTTCATACCACTATATATATATATATATATATATATATACATATATATATATATATATATATATATATATATATATATATATATATTGAAAGTTGGAAAAAATCGTTGTAATACTATGGTTTTAGGTGAATGTGGCAGGTTTTTTACAAATTACTTACATGACAAGGGCCGTTAAATTTTGGTGGAGACTTTTAAGACTTCCAAGTTCTAGATTACCTCACCAGTTCTATTTAATGTTGAAGGCATTAGATGAGTCTGGACGCACAAGATGGGCATTGTATATTAAAAATATTTTGTTTAGACTGGGGTTTGGTTTCACTTGGGTATCACAGGATATTGGTGATGTTGATATTTTTATTTCAGTTTTTAAGCCGAGGTTATCTGATAATCTCTTCCAAAATTGGCATTTGTCATTACAAACTACATCTAAGTCCTCTAGTTATTTACTGTTCAAGTCCCTTCTAAATGTTGAAACATACATTAACTCTGATATATCACCTTATTTGAGAATCTATTTAGCAAATTTTCGATGTGGTACTTTCAAACTTTGCACTGAGACTGGTAGATATAAAAATGTTCCTTATCATTTAAGATTTTGTCCTTTATGTGAGAAAAACAATATCTATGAATTTGAAGATGAAATCCATGTAATACTTTATTGCAAAGGTTACACGGGTATAAGAAATACATTATTAAGTAAATATTTGAAGTACCCCTTATCACAACACAGTTTTATTAATATTATGTCATCAACTGATGTTAATGCAATCCGAAACCTATGCTTATTTCTTATCCATGTTAAGAAAATCAGAAATTCAACTGGTCTACAACAATAGCTCATGCTTTAATTTATTCATTTTGTCTGTATTTTGGGCTAATGGCCTTTTATTGAATAAAATATCTGTCTGTCTGTCTGTCTGTCTGTATATATATATATATATATATATATATATATATATATATATATATATATATATATATAGCCAAACATAAATGTATTTTATTGGTATCAAGGTTAAGAGTAATCAGAACTTCAGCTATTTTCTGGGTGTTTAGAGGTAGGACCCTTTACAAAATGGTCAGATTAATTAAGTTTTTTAGCTCCAGAACGTCGAGAAATTATAGATTTATAGCCTATCTATCAAATCAGATAGAGAAAAAAGAAAAATCAATACCTCAACACAGTACAATCAATTTTGGCCTATATCGCTGAGGTGATACATTTTGCTAGGTCACATTTGTTGATTTTTAATCTGAAAATGAAAGTTTTTGTATTACCAGATATGTAACCAGGTCCAAATGCATCACAGATATACTTCTGATGTGAAACTCATCTGAGCTTGTTCTTTTAGTATTCAGTGTAGACAGAATCAAAAAGGTAAAAACCTAACATTAAAGGGCATGAGAAATAAGAAGGTGAGATGGTGTGCATGTTTTATTTTTCAGTTTTCACTTTTTATGGTTGTTATCCCTGCCTTCAGCTATATAGACTGGTGATCCTAATCATGTAGGGACTAAACAAGAATGATATTTTTGCTACATGATTGGAAGAGTAATAGATGTGGACAATCCTCAATATAGAAATTACAGTAATGTGATTAGGCACTTTTTGTCTAACTTAACTGGATTTCCAAAATGATTGGATGAAACTGTGGTTGATAACCAGAGTTTACTGCATATTTTTTTTCTTTTCTTATATATATATATATATATATATATATATATATATATATATATATATATATATATATATATATATATATATATATATAGGATTTTCTGAGTAGATCCTTCCGTAGGAGAGTGCTCAATACTTTTTGGTAGAGCAAATAATAGAGCAAATAATTTCTTCTGTAATCACCTGAAGAGAGGGGATGGTTTCACCACCCCTCGAAACAGATCTGTAGTGATAAATGGAGTTTCAATAGAAAGCCTTTGTCCTGTCCTTTTGTTTATATATATATATATATATATATATATATATATATATATATATATATTTCTGGGGTAAGTTTAAAAAAACTTCTCTTTAAAATTATCTTCCTCTATTTATGTTGAAACAGTTGCTATGCAAATATTTGTAAAATTATAGCCAACTGTGGTGAAAGGTTACCTCCCACAACTACTTGTTAATAATTTGACTGGATGTACAGACAGTATGGGAAAAGCATTATGACTGAGCCCAGAAATGCACGTAAAATTATTTTGGTTTGAGAATTATATCCTTGTTGAGGAATAAAAAATTAAGTAAGTGCCACTGTTTAAAGTGTCTCTTTTATTGAAATGAGCCAGCTTGTAGACATAAAGAATTTGAACTGCTTTTGTGACAAAAAACTATCAAGCCATAAAATTTTACAGCTCAATTCCTTGGGTACATACATTTGGAGTACTGTATTACAGGCAAGTGGCTTGTCAGGTTCCCTAGTGGCTGAAGTTAACAATTACAGGTATATTAACTCTTGACAATTCAATATTATTCAGAGCAATAATTTGGTTTGTGAATTTCACACACTTCCCCTGTCTGAGCTTTTAATCATTCATTCATTCATGTGTTATAGCTTTACGGAGAAATATCTCCATATCAGGTTTTGGAAAATAAATACAACTTTGATGTTTTTTTTTGTTAAAATTTATATTTGTAAAGTCTCCTGTCAATGACCTATGATCATGACACAGCCAACATATTAGTCACAAATGTTCTTTAAAAGGTAATTATTGTACATAAATACTTTAGCCGCCTGATAAATTAACATGGTGGTCTTTTTTCCAATATGGCCCCTAAATTGTTTATATTCATACATTTCCAGCCTATTTTATTTAGACTACTTTTTATCAAATATCTGGAACTCAATGCTGATTTTCCACAAACACTTTGGTAATTGTTAAATGATGCCTATTCTAAGAAAAGCCAGAAACCAGGTTGAGTGACAGCCAAAAAGGAAGCTTTTTACTATCAATCAGTCTGGGTGCCGTGCCAGAATTCTGGCAGAGGCAGCAGCCATAACAGCCTTGTCATGGCTGTATACCATGAGTCGGGTACCTTTTTGACTAAGAGAGCCAAAAAATGACATATTTTAAAATCTAATCCTCTGATATATATATATATATATATATATATATATATATATATATATATATATATATATATATATATATATATATATCAGGGAATGCAGCCATGAGGGGGCACAAAAACTGCCCGCCCTCACGCGGGTCCCAAGCCTGGATAAATGCAGAGGGTTGCGACAGGAAGGGCATACGGTGTAAAATTTTTGCCAGAATACAAAATGCAAATCATAAAGACAAATTTCATACCGGATCGGTCGAGGCCCGGGTTAACAACGACCGCCATCAATTCTGTTAACCAACAGGGTGCCGGTGGAAATTGGACGACTGTTGGTTGAAGAAGGAGAGGCGGGAGGCGTGTCCGTAGGCACAGAGAGAGAAGAGGAAAAGCACAAGTTTAGGACTGAGAGTAGGGCCTTTGAATGTTGGAAGTATGACAGGAAAAGCTAGAGAGCTGGTTGACATGATGCAGAGGAGAAAGGTGGACATACTGTGTGTTCAGGAGACCAAGTGGAAAGGTAGCAAGGCTAGAAGCTTAGGAGTGGGGTTTAAGCTGTTTTTTCATGGTGTGGATGGGAAGATAAATGGAGTAAGAGTCATCTTGAAGGAGGGGTTTGTCAGGAATGTTCTAGAAGTAAAAAGAGTATCAGACAAAGTGATGAATCTCAAGTTTGAAATTGAAGGCGTGATGTTCAATGTTGTTAGTGCTTATGCCCCACAGGCAGGATGTGAGCTAGAACAGAAGGAGAAATTCTGGAGTGAGTTAGATAAAGTGATGCAGAGTACCCCCAGAGGTGAAAGAATGGTCATTGGTGCAGACTTCAATGGACATGTTGGTGCAGGCAACAGAGGGGACGAGGAAGTGATGGGCAGGTTTGGTATCCAGGACAGGAACACAGAAGGACAGATGTTGATAGATTTTGCAAAAAGGATGGAAATGGCTGTGGTGAATACTTTGTTCCAGAAGACAGAAGGAGCACAGGGTGACATAAAAGCAGAGACAGTAACACACAGGTAGACTACATCTTGTGTAAGTGATGTAATTTGAAGGAAGTCAGTGACTGAAAAGTAGTAGTGGGTGAGAGTGTTGCCAAACAGCATAGGGTGCTGGTGTGCAGGAGGACGCTGATGGTAAGAAAGGTAAAGAAGGCAAAGGAAGAGCAGAAGACAAAGTGGTGGAAGCTGAAAAAGGAAGACTGTTCTGTTGTCCTCAAAGAGGAGTTGAAACAGGTTTTGGGTGGTCAGGAAGTGCTTCCAAATGACTGGATAACTACAGCTAATGTGATCAGGGAGACAGGTAGGAGACTACTTGGCGTGTCTTCTAGAAGAACAGTAGATAAGGAGACTTGGTGGTGGAATGAGGAAGTGCAGGAGTGTGTACAAAAGAAGAGGTTAGCTAAGAAGAAATGGGACATAGAGAGGACCGAAGAGAGTAAACAGAAGTACAGGGAGACACAGCATAAGGTGAAGGTAGCGGTGTCAAAGGCCAAACAGAGGGCGTATGATGACTTGTATGATAGGTTGGACACTAAGGAGGGAGAAAATGATCTATACAGGTTGGCACAGCAGAAAAATAGAGACACCACAGATGCAGTGTTTGCTTTGAGGATGTTAATAGAGAAGTACAGAGAAGGTCAGAAGGAGCTGCATTGTGCCTTTGTGGATCTGGAGAAAGCATATGACAGGGTGCTGAGAGAGGAACTGTGGTATTACATGAGGAAGTCTGGAGTGGCAGAAAAGTATGTTTGAGTGGTGCAGGACAGGTATGAGAGATGTAAGACAGTGGTGAGGTGTGCTGTTGGTATGACAGAAGAGTTCAAGGTGGAGCTGGGACTGCATCAAGGGTCAGCTCTGAGCCCCTTCTTGTTTGCTATGGTGATGGACAGGCTGACAGACGAGGTTAGACAAGATTCCCCATGAACTATGATGTTTGCAGATGACATTGTGATCTGTAGTGAGAGCAGAGAACAAGTGCAGGAAAATCTAGAGCGGTGGAGGTATGCCCTGGAAAGGAGGGGAATGAAGGTTAGCCTCAGTAAGACAGAATACATGTGTGTGAACGACAAGGATCCAAGAGGAACGGTGAGGTTACAGGGAGCAGAGATAAGGAAGGTGGAGGATTTTAAGTACTTAGGCTCAACAGTCCAGAGCAATGGAGAGTGTGGAACAGAGGTGAAGAAGAGTGTGCAGGCTGGTTGGAATGGTTGGAGAAAAGTATCTGGTGTGATGTGTGATAGGAAGGTATTGGCACGAATGAAAGGAAAAGTATACAAGACGGTGATGAGGCCAGCAATGTTGTATGGTTTAGAAACAGTGGCCCTGGGGAAAAGACAGGAGGCAGAGCTGGAGGTAGCAGAGATGAAAATGTTGAGGTTCTCTTTGGGAGTAACGAGGATGGATAGGATCAGGAATGAGTACATCAGAGGGACAGCACATGTAAAACGTTTTGGAGACAAAGTCAGAAAGGCTAGATTGAGATGGCTTGGACATGTACAGAGGAGGGATAGTGAGTATATTGGTAGTAGGATGCTGAGGTTGGAACTACCAGGCAGAAGGCCGAGAGGAAGACCAAAGAGAAGATTTATGGATGTGGTGAAGGAGGACATGAGGGTAGTTGGAGTAAGAGTACAAGATAGAGAAGGATAGGGTGAGATGGAGGCGGATGGTTTGCTGTGGCGACCCCTGAAGGGAAAAGCCGAAAGGAAAAGAAGAAGATATATATCAGGGGTCAGGAACCTATGGCTCAGATAAATCAGATGGCCTTTCTTAACAGAATAACGAATACATAATTTCACTGTCATTTAAATAAAAAAACAAAAAAAAGCCATCAAATAAAACAAAAACAGATGAATAAACCTCGCACATTTAAATCTATACATCTATTTTCAATGCTACGTCACTGTGGCGTGCAGTGGAGAGCCAATCCTTTCTGTATTTCAGTATGTGGGCGGGTCGATACCTTCAAACTCTAATTTTATTTGATTATAAAAACAGCCACAGACTGCGCGTGTTGTTTTGGGGTAAAGAAATAAATTTCCCTCGTTTTTGATCGGCTCATTTTCACGAAGTCAAGCACAGCTGGCAAGCAAACACAAATGGACAGACATGGAAAAACTTCAACCCTATTTCTGCTATGTACGAAGGGCAAAAATTCGCAGTAGAGGCCCAAAGTTCTTTCTGCAGGGTGTTTTTATTGAGACACCATCTCTAGATAGCTGGCAGTTGACTCTAAAGAGTTCATCCGCCCTTTGATAGGTCTTGTTTTTATTTCTACTGGGTTGCTAGCCACCCTTCTCACCAAATTTGGAACCTGGTGGGGAGCCGATTTAGTCGCCGACCACTCGACCATGCAACAGGTTGTACTCGCTTACATTTTACCAGTAGCAGGGCAAAACCTGCCCTGACAGAGATAACAATATAGCACATGAACTTTTCTTCCTGAGATGATTTCTCTGATATCCTCTAAAATCATTGAACTTGTAACAAAATAAAAACATGTTTTGTCCAACAAGTCACTCAGTCTGAAAGATATGACTCACTGTTGTCATGAAGTGGCTGTCACTCATATTCATTCATACAAAACATGCTTTGGCACATGAAGCTAAAAGCAAAACTGTCAAAGCTAGTGATACATATGCTCTTGTAATCGCAGATAGCATTCTGCAAAGGTTGCAAGATGCTGATCCGCAGAATCTATGGCTTGCTTCTAGACAAGGTCTTACATGGACCTGATCTAGATAACAATTCACAGGCTGTTCACCACTTTATCATGTACACAGTGGTGAACAGACCATGTACTTTGTCAGGTAAATACTCTGTTCCTCATGTCGTACCTGACAAAGTCAGTATTTTCCATACCTTTACTGGATGTGGTGATGTTTCAATTTTTTTGTGGGTAAAGAAAGAAATTAGCATGGTAAACATTCTTTATGGTGGAAAAAAAAATTCACGGGTTCTCAGCCTGCAACAGGAAATTACATTTAATTGCCCCCCCCCCCCCCCCCCAAAAAAAAAAAAAAAAAAAAAATCTCCAAAAACAAATCCATTCATTCATTTTTGTAAACCACTTAATCCTAATAAGGATTGCGAGGAGGTTGGTGTCCATCTCAGCCGACTCTGGGTGAGGGTGGAGTACACCCTGGACAGCTCATCAGACCATCACAGGGCCAACATTCACACAACCATTCATACTCACCCTTGGTGTGATTTGGAAAAGCCAATTAACCTACTGTGCATGTTTTTGGACTGTAGAAGGAATTCGGAGAACCCAGAGGAAACCCAAACAAGCACGGGGAAAACATAAACTCCACACAGAAACGCCCGAGCTGGGAATCAAACCCAGGACCTTGCTGTGAGGCGGTCATAATAACCACTTCGTAACCGTATCGCCCACTTCAGAAAATGCCTCTGAAAAAACAACAACAGCAAAAGGAAAAAAATGCATGACACATTTAGGCTTTCAAAAAGTTCTGATGAGAAACCAAGATTTTTTTTTTTAAATCCACCCTTACATAAACCTTTCCCCCCTCGATTAGATTTCTTTAATATGGGGGTTAAATCTTCCTAGCAATTTTAATTTTATCAATTTTCTTTTTTTTTTTTAATTCCTTCTACATCCCAAGTGTGATACAGATTGAAATGCAGTTTAATAGTAATACAATTACTGAATACTGTGAAACTTTTCAAAATAATCTGTCTGGATTGCACACATTGTATGAAATATTGTGAAATGCATCAGCCAGTTATTTATAATTTGTGTTCTGTTTACACCCATCATTCTCATCATCATCTATTGTCATCTGCCTTCAGCAGGTTGACTATCATGGGACTGCCATTCCTCCTGTTGTTGTGCTATTCGGATACAATCTCCATAATTTATCTTTGTCCATTGCTTTATATTATCCATTCACATTGTCCTTGGTCTGCCACATCAACCCCCCCCCCCCCCCCCCCATGTTGACTTTACTGATCCGAAAAATAGATTGCAAAATGTTGGCTTGTGAGATATTGACTTTGGCCAGTGCCAAAAAAGTCCCCACATGAAGATCCAACTGGTGGAAATGTTGGAACCATACCAGGATGTGTTTTCAGAACACCACATGGATGTGGGAAAAGCCCAAGGCAATGTAGACAACATCCGGGTTATGGACATTCTTTTTCGCCTTCTGCATCAAGAGTCCAGCAAGTCCAGTACCAAAAGCTTTGCCAAGTTCACACCAAAATGGACTAGCAGGGAATTATTGGGAAGTCAATGTGTCAATTTGCTTCCCCACTAATTATGGTCCGGGGAAACACACTCCCACACACCCAAACCTCTGTATATGCAAAGATTTTTGGTAACTAAATGCAAGGATGATGCTATATATGAAGAATAAGAAAAAAATATACAACTTTCAAAGCACCACTCTGCCTGTACGAATGTAACGGAAAAACCACAAAGGGTTTGTAACAGTGTATTGATTTCTACAGAATTTATAAATGTGTATAGATTTGTAAATGTGGATCTCTGAAGATTCTCATTCATTCATTCATTTTGTGAACTGCTTAATCCAAATTAGGGTCGTGCGGAGGCTGGCGCCCATCTCAGCTGACTAAGGGCAAGGACAGAGTACACCCAGGACAACTCGCCGGGCCATTGCAGGGTGGAAACATGCTAACGGCTATGCAGCTACTCTTGACAAAAGTCAGCAATGGTTCTTTTACATGAGCCTCTCACCACAGACAGTGAAAGACATGGTCAGCATTTGATAACCCAGTTAACTACACTGGGAGGGGACAGCAGTGACAAGTGGGGCTTGAACCCCGACCTTCAGAGTAGTAATCCAGCACCGTACCACCGGGCCATCACTGCCCCTTCTGAAGTTTCTATTATTGCTATGACCTTAATCCTACCTTAAAAGTATCCCCTGAAAAGAGCTGGAGAAAGTGGCTGGGGAAAGGGACAGCTGGACGTCACTGCTTGGGCTGCTGTTCCTGCAACCCAACACCGGATCAAGCAGGATAAGATGATAAATACAATGAAGATGAATACCATTTCTGTGCAGAAAATAAAATTAATTTGTTTTATTTAGTTATTTTTGACTTTACTATATGCTAAATCTTGGAAGCAATTCCCTCGCTATAAAAACAACTGTATTTATAGAAACTACTGTATTTGTATGTCACTGTGGTTGGATGGAAAGGTATGGTGCCAATAAAAAGTTTTTATAAGGGTTTTAGAGTCTCATCAACTAATTATGTTCAATTGAACATAAAATCAAAATGTACAACATTTTTTGTTGCGGAAAAAAAAAAAAAATGTAATCTTAGCTCAAAGCTCATAAAAACATGTCATCTACACCAGTGGTCTCCAATCTTTCTTGCACGAGGGACAAGTTTTATGTCTGAAAATGTTTCCGTGGACCGGTTAGAATCTTTTTTGTAGTCTTGTTTTGGTGGCTGTCACCGCAGAAAAACCCCGCCTCACAAAGATATGTGGTTGGAAACGGAAGACGGGCTTTCAGTGCTTCTGCGGCAATGTCAAAAACAGTCGTTTTTTTTTCAAAATAAGATCCGGAAGCTCTTAAAAAAAACTATAATTTGTACCATGAAAGATTTTGTTTGTGGACCAGTATCAAATGATCTATGGACCGGTACTGGCCCATGGACCAGGTGTTGGGGACCTCTGATCTACACCATACATTTGGTGTTTTAGTAACTGTGAGATAAACGTATAGAGTATCAACAGTATGATCTGTTCTTGGAACTTATTAGCTACTTTTGCACCAATGTGGCCTTGTTCGCGTGCTTGTTGGGGACGAGTAAACCGACAAGCATGCAGTGCTCATAAAGCATAATGGCGTTAAAAAACAAGGTAAAAAGGAGCACACTGTTCAAACATCTTTTTCTCCCGTAGTGAACAAATAGCCCAAGAAATCACTTGAAATGATTACTTAGGTCCATTGGTTTTCTTGGGCTGTTATACATACAGCATTTGCACATTAAAAGGGTGTGTGCGCGCATATCTTTTGAAGGCCAAGGCTGCAGCCGGATATTCTTGGAACAGAGAGGTCAATGCCGTTGACCCACCTGCTCCCTTCCCTCTTCAGCTGGATCTGGTTGAATTTTAGCAGCTGCATCATTTCACAAAGCTCTTCTTTGTGATCTCCCTCAGGCGAACACACGCAACTGTGACAAGAGCAGCAGAGGGGAGAAAGAAACATGGCATTTCAATTTTTTTCATCATTTGTGTTTGTAACAGAATCATAAACCATTAAAATAAGCTGCACTCTTCATGATACGATATGATACATACAACATGGTGACATTTGCAGCACACATTTTACATGCAGAAGTCAAATATTAAAATTATACATGCAAAGCAGCATTTTGCAAATATGGCAGATACAGGATTATGTGTGTGGTCGATGAGTCGGAGGAGTTTGGTACATTTTTAATGCCACTGGTGCAAAGCCAAAGGCGCATTTGCATGAGCCGAAAGCCAGAGACAAGCTAATGAACATGAGGATTACTCACAGCTATAAGTATTAGTCTGAGTGTTGTGCATGAGGACTAGTGGAGGGAAGTTGGGGCATTGCCTGACATTAAGAACCTGGGGGCATTTTATGAAGGAAGTTTAACAGAACAAATGTTAACTTGAGTTCACCCAATTAAGCAGAATTAATAAACCTTCACTTCTTACACTCGTGTTAACCGGTGCTACAAACCTGATTAAAAAGTCTATAAGGTCGGGATTAACTTCTGTGTGTGTTCACATGAAGGAGGTGTGTTTGAACCTCAACACAAGTTTTCAAGAATATTATTATACAATCATCATTTCTGGCTCTATTGACTTAAATACAACCGATTCAGTGAAGCCCACACCTTGTCAACAAATTAAGACCGGGAGACTTGACATTACCGATAATTTAAAAATAATGTTTTATCTTCTCTGTTTGGATGCTGACTTACTCCTATTTTAAATATAATTGAAATACAAGAACATGTTAAATATTATATTTGAAATCAGGAACATATAATTAAGCGCAGTGGTGGCCTGGTGGTAAGGTTGGGGGTTTGAGTCCCCCCAGTGCAGCTAACTGGGTTATCAAAGGCTGGCCATGTCTCTCGCTGTCTATGGTGAGAGGTTCATGTAAAGGAACCATTGCTGACTTTCGACAAGAGTAGCTGCAAAGCTGTCAGCGTGTTTCCGCCCTGCGATAGCCTAGTGAGCTGTCGAGAGTGTACTGTGCCCTCGCCCGGCGACGGCTGGGATGGGCGCCAGCCTCTACGTGACCCTAATTAGGTTTAAGCGTTTACAGAAAATGAACTGATGATGATTATTGGCTACACTTTTTGAAATAGACCCATTATTCGCTGAACAAAATTACTCCAGAAAGTGAATTTATGATGCACTATATTTGTAAATTATGACTTATATACCACTTTATAAAATGGGCAGTGGTGGCCTGGTGGTAAAGGCTGCTGGATCGCTGATCCTAAGGTTGGGGGTTTGAGTCCCACTCTCCACAAGGATGTCACTGTCTCCCCAATGCAGCTAACTGGGTTATCAAAGGCCGGCCATGTCTCTCACTGTCTGTGGTGAGAGGTTCATGTAAAAGAACCATTGCTGACTTTCGTAAAGAGGAGCTGCAAAGCCGTCAGCGTGTTTCTGCCCCTTGCTAAAGGGTTGTGTCAGGAAGGGCATCCGACGTAAAAACCTCTGCCAAATCAAACATGTGAATCTGGTGATTCGCTGTGACAACCCCTGAAAAAGGGAATAAGCCAAAAGGTAAAGAAGACGATACAGTACTACTTGATAAAATGTTGTTTTGAATATTTTAAAGATGAGGCTATTTAACTGATGTGATGGCTATATTTTAAGTCGAATATCATGCATTTCAATGTAGTTAAATAATTTGTTGTACGATTTAGTCACATGTACATTTTTGCCCGGCATAGTTTATATCATAAAATATGTAAGAAGTTGATCTTTAAGACTTTTTAGTGTTCCTTTCTCTGACACGTTTGAAGATACATGAATAATTCAATTCAACCGAGTTTTATTTGACAGAGTCGCAAAGTAACTTTACATAGAAAAATCATTTACAAAGGAATTTAAACATTTTTTTATAAACCCTATATTCCCTCAGTTGACACAAGGAAGAAACCTTGAAAGGAACCAGGCCCAAAAGGGAAACCCATCTATGCTCAGTACATGGTTGAATAATACAACAGAAAAAAGGCACAATGTGCGTCATACTTTTCAATAAATGTCCTGTTCATAAATACTAATAATAATTAAATGTTTAAAAAAAAAAAACAGGAAGTAAAATGGGGCACATATGCAGTTAGTGTACAAGATTTATGAAGGATTTTAAAATCTCAAGAGTTGTCATTGGGGTAGTATAGGCAGCTGCAGTGAAGACAGCTGTGTACATAACTCCCATTTTGTACATCAATAAAAGTGGATTAGCATTAAAATAAAGCACAAAGAAACACCATACATTTTTCTATTTAAATTTTTTTTGCTATAAATTTGGTAATGGTATTATGATTTAATTTCACTAATGATCTGAACTATTTTGAGGCATTAACAGTGTAATGTCTGATGTGAATAACATACCACTGACAACATTTGAAGGGAAACAGTTTAAATAGTTACTAAACAACAGTCTGCATAAACAAATAAATTAACTGTAAGTAGACTGCAAGCATGTGCATCCGAGACCTCTCGGCAGGGAGAATGGGTGAGGTCTCCGAGGAATACTTGTAAAGCCAGAGCTAACGCCAAGTCTCACCCATGGGAGCACCACTCATCTTGGCATCATTTGTTGAACAGGCTTACTCTCCTCATATAAAACACCCACTGAGAAATCTGAAAGAATGAATCCCTTTAAGGCGGTTTGAATTAGCTAGTCCATTAGTGGCCACCAGCAGCATTAATTAGGTGTATGCCAGGAGCCAGACTGTCAGACATAGACTATCTTATGTTCTTTGGCGAGGCCAGGTTCTCTAATATCGGCATACATGCTATAGTTAATGTTATGCCTTTGTCAGTCAGAGATTACTACGAGCAACTATTCTGAGGTCTGAAAATTAGCTAAGGCGGTGTCAGATGTTGTAATATGCTCTGGCCCCAATGTGGTGTGATAGACTAGTCCTTCTCAAAAAAATTGCATATTGAAATATTTCAGTTGGTGTGCAATGAATCTAAAATATATGAAAGTTTAACTTTTATCAGTACATTACAGAAAATAATGAACTTAATCACAATATGCTAATTTTTTTGAGAAGGACTAGTAGCTTACAGCAGGCTATGGTCGCTGAAGTGATGGATGTACAAGTGTCGCTCTGAAAACATTGTCGACTTCTTTTGCGGCCAAACCTTGCCTGAAAGGGCAGGAGGTTATCCATCCCGTTTGTGAAGGTGCTGCTCTCATTTTTTGCAGCATAGCACCTAACACAGCATGGTCTTAGAACAGGGGTTAATCAGTAACTACATAATAAACTGCTCAGAGAGTTTGTTTTAGTCACCTTATCAACATAGGATTAAATCATACTGAAAGTACAGCCAGCACCTTTGATAAATGAAAGGCATGTTAAAAGTGCTGACTGTGAATTAAATAATTACTGATCAGAATTTTATTATGTCTTTCACAGAAACATTGATGAAACCAAATAATGATGAAAAATTAAATCATGCTAGTCATCCTGGATCCAGTTTATATATATATATATATATATATATATATATATTCATGGAAAACATGCAGCCGTGAGGGGGGGGCACAAGCCAGTGTTCACCCTCACGCCGGTCCCAAGCCCGGATAAATGCAGAGGGTTGCGACAGGAAGGGCATCCAGCGTAAAACTTCTGCTGAAATCCAATTATGCAGAGGATCAAAACAAAATTCATACCGGATTGGTCAAGACCCGGGTTCACAATGGCCGCCATCAGTGCTGTAACCAACAAGGTGCTGGTGGAAATTGGATGACTGTTGGTCAAAGAAGGAGAGGCGGGAGGCATGTCCGTAGGCGGAGAGAGAAGAGGAAAGGCATGAGTCTAGGACTGTGAATAGGAACTTTGAATGTTGGAACCATGAAAGGAAAAGCTCGAGAGCTGGCTGACATGATGCAGAGGAGGAAGGTAGACATACTGTGTCTTCGGGAGACCAGGTGAAAAAGTAGCAAGGGTAGAAGCTTAGGAACAGGGTTTAAGCTGTTTTATCATGGTGTGGATGTGAAGAGAAATGGAAGGAGGGGTTTGTCAGGAATGTTTTAGAAGTGAAAAGAGTGTCAGACAGAGTGATGAGTCTCAAGTTAGAAATCGAAGGTGAGATGTATAATGTTGTCAGTGCTTATGCCCCACAAGCAGGATGTGAGCTAGAAGAGAAGGAGAGATTCTGGAGTGAGTTAGGAAATGATAGGTGGGTTTGGTATCCAGGACAGGAACACAGAAGGACAGATGTTGATAGATTTTGCAAAAAGGATGGAAATGGCTGTTTTGAATACCTTTCTTCCAGAAGAAACAGGAGCATAGGGTGACTTATAATAACGGAAGTAGGAGCACACAGGTAGACTGCATCTTGTGTAGGCGATGTAATTTGAAGGAAGTCAGTGACTGCAAAGTAGTAGTGGGTGAGAGTGTTGCCAAACAGCATAGGATGGTGGTGTGCAGGATGACGCTGATGGTGAGGAAGGTGAAGAAGGCAAAGGCAGAACAGAAGACAAAGTGGTGGAAGCTGAAAAAGGAAGAGTGTCGTGTTGTCTTCAAGGAGGAGTTGAAACAGGCTTTGGGTGGTCAGGAAGTGCTTCCAGATGACTAGACAACTACAGCAAATGTGATCAGGGAGACAGGTAGGAGAGTACTTGTGTCCTCTGGAAGGAAAGTAGACTTGGTAGTGGAATGAGAAAGTGCAGGCGTGTGTACAAAGGAAGAATGTAGCTAAGAAGAAGTGGGACATAGAGAGGACTGAAGAGAGTAAACAGGAGTTCAGGAAGACACAGCGTAAGGCGAAGACAGTGGTGTCAAAGACCAAACTGGAGTGGCAGAGAAGTATGTTAGAGTGGTGCAGGACATGTATGAGAGAGGTAAGACAGTGGTGAGGTGTGCTGTCGGTGTGACAGAAGAGTTTAGTGTGGAGGTATGCCCTGGAAAAGAGAGTAATGAAGGTTAGCCTCAGTAAGACAGAATACATGTGTGTGAACGACAAGGACCCAAGAGGAACGGTGAGGTTACAGGGAGCAGAGATAAAGAAGGTGGAGGTTTTTAAGTACTTAGGCTCAACAATCCAGAGGAATGGAGAGTGTGGGCAAAGAGGTGAAGAAGCGTGTGCAGGCAGGTTGGAATGGTTGGAGAAAAGTGTCCGGTGTGATGTGTGATAGGAAGGTACCGGCAAGAATGAAAGGAAAAGTGTACAGGAGGGTGGAGGCCAGCGATGTTGTATGGTTTAGAAACAGTGGCCCTGAGGAAAAGACAGGAGGCTGAGCTGGAGGTAGCAGAGATGAAAATGTTGAGGTTCTCTTTGGGAGTAACGAGGATGGATAGGATCAGGAATGAGTACATCAGAGGAATAGCACATGTAAGACGTTTTGGAGACAAAGTCAGAGAGGCTAGATTGAGATGGTTTGGACATGTACATAGGAGGGATAGTGAATATATTGGTAGTAGGATGCTGAGGTTGGAACTACCAGACAGAAGGCCTTGAGGAAGAACAAAGTGAAGATTTATGGATGTGGTGAAGGAGGACATGAAGGTAGTTGGAGTAAGTGTAGAAGATGCAGAGGATAGGGTGAGATGGAGGCAGATCATTTGCTGTGGCGACCCCTTAAGGGAACAGCCGAAATGAAAAGAAGAAGAGAAAGAAGAAGAATCTAAACTTCTGAGATATTTTCTTCAGTTGTATGGGAGCCACTGAAGGCTTATTGAAGAAGCCAAATTATTTCCTTTCTCGCAAGCCAAAGGAAAACCAGGAATGACCGTCTCGTTCAATGATCAGACCAGAAACACAGGCTAAATATATATAACAGTCAATATCTGAAACAGCATTTGTTACTACGCATGGAGTACAATATTTTAATCAGCTCAGCAAGCAGAGTATTTGATTTTGAAATTAAATAAAATGTTGTTGGGGGGGGGGTGCTTTTAGGTCCCAGAGTGAGGTGGGCTCTATAGTTCATTCTGCTTCTATCTACACTTCATAAATCACTTTATTATTGTTGTTCTGTACAATTTTATCAGTTAATTGTGAATAAATGAAAAGACATAGTTTGGAAAAAAAAAATAATTAAAAGCAACTACCACTAATAATACCTGTACTCATAGCATAACAATCAAAATATGTATACACATACAAAATGATAATACAATTACACTTGGAAAAGTGCAAATATATCACGGTGCTACATTCCTCATTTTTACAAAGCCGCTAAAATTTATGGATGCTAAATTAAGTTAATATATCGTGAGATGAGATTTCCTTTCAGCTTTTTCCCTTTATCAGGGATCGCCACAGCGAATGATTCTGAATGATTCGGCGTAAGTTTTTAAGTCGGATGCCCTTCCTGACACAACCCTTTAGCAAGGGACAGAAACACGCTGACGGCTTTGCAGCTACTCTTTACGAAAGTCAGCAATGGTTCTTTTACATGAACCTCTCACCATAGACAGTGAGAGACATGGCCGGCCTTTGATAACCAAGTTAACTGCACTGGGGGGGGGACAGTGACAACCTTGTGGAGAGTGGGACTCGAACTCCCAACCTTAGGATCAGCGATCCAGCACCCTATACCTCTAGACCACCACTGAACAGGACTCATGGAACCAGTATTCAGAACGATAAAAAAATTAATTTCAAGTAAAGTACATATTAAACTAACAACAACAAAAAAGTAATAAAAAGGCACTTAATCCCTCTTGAGCACATAGGTTTTGTCAATGTCTGAGTCATGAGCCACCTCTGAAGATTCATCACTGTTTTCATTGGTGGCAAGTATATAGCGAGCGCACCGTCATGGTTGTTTGGGTATTTTGTCTGCCAAGGATTGTGGAGAATTGTCCGACTGTAATCATGGAGAGCTCTCACGATCGGATGTTTCACCGTCTGAATCTTTAGAACTGTCACTGGAATCCGATGATCTTCTGTATGAAGTTGCTCCAGATGTTGTTGGAGGTAATTTTTCGCTTCCGCTCTTGTCTGGCAACTCTTTACAACGTCTGATATGGCACTCACAATAGTGTCCTTGTCCAGATTGGAGTTGCTGCAAGCAGCTGTCATGACAGCTTTGTAAATGTTAGGCATGATGCTAACAAAGCTGCTCCTCTTGCTACCTGACTTACCCTGGATGCTAAAAAATTGCCACAGGTATACAGGAGCAATTGCACATAGACATGTCCTGACAACAGCCCGAACAGTCTTTAGCGGTTATTTTGGGCACTTTTTATTCCGCATCCTCTTCGCTTGATTATCATCCTCACAGAGCTTGTTGTTGGCTTGGATCAGCTGCAAAATATGAATTGAATTATATTTAATGTGTAAACTGATATAGAACAATACTATATTTAAAACCAATGGATTACAGACCGTATCCATGCATTCAACATATTATAACAAAAATGTATAATGGTGCAAATATGAAAGCAAATATGACAAAAAATTGACTCATCAGAATCAAATCTAAAAGGTCATAATGAGCAAGATCCAATGGAGTATATATTTTAGTTTACAGTGCTCAGCAGCTACTAACTATGTATCTGCAATTTGGATCAAGATTGATAATAATTAAAGTAATAATCTTATAATCATACCATTAATCTGTCAAAGCTGATTTCATAAATTTATATTGGACAATGTGTAATTACAACCAGTACTATAATACTCACATGTTCAAGTGATGTTTGTATGGGGAAAACCCATGACCTCCAAACACTGCACATAGTTGGTTCTGGCCCGTACCTCTGGGGTTGAGCTGGCCATGCATTTAACTATAGTATTAGCCACTTATTTATATTTATATATATATATATTTATATATATATATATATATATATATATATATATATATATATATATATATATATACACACACACACACACACACACACACACAGGGATCCCTTGCTATTTCACGCTTCAATTCATGCGGCTTTAGTCATCGTATTTTTTAAAAAATATTCATTGAATTAAAAAATAATGAAATTAAGGAAGAATAGGGAGAAACATGAAGGAAAATGCCACAAAACAAGGCCAATCATGCAAAAAACAAAAAACCCAAACAAAAACAAACAAAAACCCCCCAAAACCCCCTATCAAAACTACTTACATTTTTATGTGTGGTGCGCATCTGTGTGTGTGTTTTTATATTTAATTTACATCTTGTGCATTTTTGAATGTTTAATTGATATTATAAGCATTTATAGTGTTGCATATGTATTTATTGATATTATAGACACAAATACATGTACAGACGCTCCCCAACTTCCATTTTACTTCGGTTCTGGACAGCCGAATGTAAGGTGAAAAAAATGTAAGTTGTTACTGTATGTTCCAGTGACCTATGACGTTCATACTGTACCATACATCCATAAATACGATTACCGTACCTCATAAAGCATCCCTAAATCAATTATTATAAACATAACATTGTAAAATAATATCAAATATATCAAATAATATCAACATTAATTTCAAATAAATTAAATTCAAACAAAATAATTTCAAATAGATAAATTTTAATCAAATTCACTCATCAAATCTCAAATACAGTATCAAATATAACCTTTAACATGCCCTGTGATGCAATCTTTCTGCTTGTAAATGGTTCCGATGGTCGACGGAGCCATTTGGAAGAAACGTGCAACAGTCGCATGTTTTTCACCAGTATCAATTTTCTTGATAATAGCCATCTTCGTTTCTAACGAGATGGCTTGCTGCTTTTTCTGATTACCACTATCACTAGTAGGTTTACGCTTCTGACCAACCATATTTGCTTAGGGTTACAAAAGTCTGCAAAACAGTGTAAACACAAAGATAACTGAGACGACATCTTAACACAAGGGTAACATGCTGGGAAGAAGGAGGGGCACGTTCAGTCTGTCATTGGTAAACAATGGATGCAGCGTCATGCGTAAGTAGCTTCTTTCATCAGCGTACTACGTAGCTACATCTCGTACTACAGAGAGCGCAGGGAGTGTCTGTACGGATACGTCAGTCGGGGGGGGGGTTGATCCTACTTCACAGAATTCGGTGGTCGCAGGGGGATCTCGGTCCCAATAAATTGCGGAACGTGAGGGATCCCTGTGTGTGTGTGTGTGTGTGTATGTGTATATATATATATATATGGGGCAGTGGCAGTGGTGGTCTAGTGGTATAGGGCGCTGGATCGCTGATCCAAAGGTTGGGGGTTCAAGTCCCACTCTCCACAAGGTTGTCACTGTCCCCCCCCCCCCAGTGCAGCTAACTGGGTTATCAAAGGCGGGCCATGTCTCTCACTGTCTGTGATGAGAGGCATGTAAAAGAACCATTGTTGACTTTTGCTTACATTTTTTTGCCTGCATCGTATATGAGTTTTCCTGCTTGATTTTCTGGATGGCTGTCCCTCAGTCTCGCCATTATCAATGGGTTTCCTCTTGTTTTTCTTCTGTCTAGCATCACTCATATTGCTGTCAGAACTGCCAGGCATTCTAAAAATTATAGAATAATTACCAACAGTGTAAAATAATTAAAACAAAAAGTAGATCTAAATGATAAATGTCATGAACTATATTTGATTTTGAAATATTTTAAGGAAATAGTTTAAGATTGCACTGAAACTTGCAGCTGGAAATCATGGTTGCTCACTGTATGAACTTTGCCATACGTTGCCATGCCTGAATTGTTGACCATTCTTATGCTAGAGGTAAAATGGCCAACTACCTAACATATGTTATAAATGTTCAATCTATGGGCGTCATACAATAAATTAAAATTTAGCGCTCCACTTTAATGTTTGTTCATTATGCTGCTGAAGCTCAAGTCAATAGACAATATTATTATGCAGGTCTATGATCTGAGTCTTTACACACACCAATTTTGACTATACACAAAAATATTAATAATATTTAAAAATATTAATTCCCAGGAAGACACCACTGCTTAAACTAATTATTTTTGCAATAGTAATCAAATTCATGCAATGTCAGTACCTAATTACAGTCGATATCTTCTCTAACAAAATTCAAATGATTCGATTCACTTTACATAATGGTGCCTTGTCACTGTGCGCGCGTGCTGGCAGCAAAATACAACCACATGGTTTATCCGGGCATATAACCTATATAACTATATTTTTCGGCTAAGTCTGAGAATGTTCATTTTCGGTTCGTGCCGTTTAAATAAAAACGGTCCTATATAGTTTTACATTCCCGCACACTTTCCTATGCCTAATTAGAAACAATTACTTGCGATACATGATCTAAAAACTCTATTAGCACCCTTCATATTAATGATCTTTTTGTGACTGCTCATCTAACGTTTGTTGCAATCGTCCAACAGAAGGAAGTTTTTACAGAAACAAAAAGTATTCACACAGCCCAAATGTTATATAACTGTTTGCAAATTAGCAAAATGCCAAACAAACTTCCAGTGAACAGTTAGATGGCATTTGTGAATATTCGGTTCTGGCTGGGTACTGATTTGGAACAAGGACTCTCAGTTTTGGAAATTAATTTACAATTAATGCACTTACAAAATGTATGAAAAGTGGCAGATCCCTGGGCCAAGATAAATATCCCATAGAGTTTTAAAAAAAATCTCTGCTCTAATTTCATCATTATTATTATCTGTTCTTGGGAAATCCTTTTAATCCCACTTTTTGCCTCCTACCATGTCCCAGACTGTTATTTCATGATTTTTTTAAAAAGATCAACTAAATTGTTGCTCATACCAACTGATCCCTCTTTTAAATGTTCATCATCTGTTCATTTTCTGTAACCGCTTAATCCTAATTAGGGTCATGGGGAAGCCAGTGCCCATCCCAGCTTGCTCCAAGCAAGGGCAGAGTACACCCTGGACAGCTCGCTAGGCCATCACAGGGCGGAAAAAGGCTGACAGCTTTGCAGCCTACTCTACGAAAGTCAGAAATGTTTTTTTACATGAACCTCACACCATAGACAGTGAGAGACATGGCCGGCCTTTGACAGCCCAGTTAGCGGCACTGGGGGGACAGTGACAACCTTGTGGAGAGTGGGACTCGAACCCCCAACCTTAGAATCAGTGATCCAGCACCTATACCACTACGTCACCACTGACTTCTTTTAAATGCAGATGCTAAAATTTGAGCCAAAACTCTGTTTCATAGAATAAAGAAAATTTTATGTCAGATCATTTCATCAGATAATACAAGTTTATTAGAAGTATAATTAATAAGTACGTCTACAGTTAACCTCATTTACTGGTTTTCCACATGCATATGTAACATATAAGATGTGTATCCCTGTGTATCCCCTTTCTAAATCAGTCACACTAAACTCAAATACCCCTCCCTGAATCGCCACCTTATCGTGGTGGAGGGGTTTGCGTGACCGAATTATCCTAGGGGCTATGTTTTCGGGGGCATAATGCTCCTAGTAGGGTTACCCAAGGCAAACAGGTCTTGGGTGATCATCCAGACAAAGTGCGATTCATTAGCCCTCTATGATGGAAAAACCAAGGATACAGTTTCCCTTGCCCAAATGCGGGTCCCCGGTGTCCCCCCCTAGAGCCAGGCCTGGGAGAGGGGCTCAAAGGCAAGCGCCTGGTGGTCGGGCTTCTGCCCATGGAGACCGGCCGAGCCCAGCCCAAAAAGGAGACATAGGTCCGTCCTCCCATGGACCCACAACCTGTGGGAGGGGCTATAGGGGTCAGGTGCGATGTGAATTGGGTGACAGCCGAAGGCATAGGTTCTGTTGGACTGATCCTTGGTTACTGACTCTGACTCTTGGGACATGGAATGTCACCTCTCTGGCAGGGAAGGAACCTGAGCTGGTGTGTGAGGTGGAGAGATTCCGAGCAGATATAGTTGGGCTCACCACAATGCATATATTGGGCTCTGGAACCACACATCTCGAGAGAGATTGGACCTAATATCATTCTGTAGTTGCTCATGGGGAGAGGCGACAAGCCGGTGTGGGCATCCTTGTTGCCCTCCGTCTCAGTGCCCAAATGTTGGGGTTCTCCCTGGTCGACGAAAGGGTAGCTTCCCTCCGCCTTCGGGTGGAGGGATGGGTCCTGACTGTTATTTGTGCTTATTCACCAAATGACAGTTCAGAGTACTTACCCTTTTTGGAGTCTTTAGGGTGGGGTGTTGGAGAACGTTCCCTCAGGAGACTTACTCGTTTTCTTGGGAGATTTCAACACCCATGTGGGCAGCTGATATTAGTATTAGATATTAAATAGTGTGACCTGGAAGGGTGTGATTGGTAGGTACGGCCTCTCCAGTCTGAACCTGAATGGTGTTTCATTGTTGGACTTCTGTGCTCGTCACAGTTTGTCTATCATGAACACCATGTTCGAACATAAGGGTGCCCATAAGTGCACTTGGCACCAGGACACCCTAGGTCGCAGTTCGATGATCGACTTTGTAGTCATATCACCGGACTTGTGACCGCATGTTCTGGACACTTGGGTTAAGAGGGGAGCTGAGCTATCGACTGGTCACCACCTGGTGGTGAGCTGGCTTTGATGGTGGGGGAGTCTGCCTTCCAGACCTGGCAGGACCAAGCGTGTAATCAGGGTCTGCTGGGAACGTTTGGCGGAGTCTCCAGTTCAAGAGGCCTTGAACTCCCACCTCTGGCAGAGCTACAACCACATCTCGGAGGAGGCGGGTGACATGGAATCCGAATGGGCTATGTTCTGTACCTCTGTTGCCGAGGCGGCAGCCCATAGCTGTGCCCAGAAGGTCGTCGGTGCTTGTCGTGGCAGTAACCCCCGAACCCAGTGGTGAACACCCGTGGTGAAGGGGGCCGTCCAGCTGAAAAAGGAGGCCTATCGGGTCTTATTATCCTGTGGGACTCCCAAGGCAACAGACAAGTACCGGCAGGCCAAATGTGCTGCAGCCAAAGCTGTCGCAAATGCAAAATCTCAGGCGTGGGAAGAGTTCGGTGAGGGCTAGGAGAGTGAGTATCGGTTGGCATCAAAAAGGTTCTGGACCACCATCTGACGCCTCAGGAAGGGGAAGCAGTTCTCCGCAAACACTGTTTATAGTGGCAGTAGGGAGCTGCTCACCTTGACTGGGGATGTTGTCGAGAGGTTGAGAGAATACTTTGAGGACCTCCTCAATCCCACCAACACACCCTCTATGGAGGAGGAAGACTCTGGAGGTTTGTGCTGAGATAGTTAATAAGCTCCTCGGTGGTCGGGCTCCAGGGTCGGATGAGATCCGCCCTGAATATCTCAGAACTCTGAATGATGTATTACTGTCTTGGTTGACACGTACCTCCGGATTGGCAAAACGGGGTGGTAGTCCCCCTTTTTAAAAGGTTTATGCAGGGGTACTGGAGAGGAGGATCCGACCGTTAGTTAAACCTTGGATTCAGGAGGAACGATGTGGTTTTCGTCCTGGCTGTAGCACTCTTGATCAACTCTATACATGCCACAGGATCTTGGAGGGGCCTAGGAATTTGCCCAATCTGTCCAATGTGTTTTGTGGATTTGGAGAAGGCTTTTGACCATGTTCCTCGGACTATCTTGTGGGGTGTGCTCCGGGAGTTTGGTGTTCTGGACCCATTGCTACGGGCCATTCCATTGTTGTATCACCGGAGCCAGAGTTTGGTACGTATTGGTAACAACAGGTCGAATTTGTTTCCGGTGAGGGTTGGAGTCTGCCAAGGCTGTCCTTTGTCACTGATTCGGTTTATAATTTTTATGGACAGAATTTCTATGCACAGCCAAGGCGTTGAGGGGTTCTGGTTTGGTGGCCATCGGATCTCGTCTCTGCTTTTTGCGGGTGGTGTTGTCCTTTTGGCATCAAGCCGGGATCTCCAGCTCTCATTGGAGCGATTCACAGTCGAGTGCGAGGCGGCCGGGATGAAAATCAGTACCTCCAAATCCGAGACCATGGTTCTCAGTCGGACATTGGTGGAATGCACCCTCCGGGTTGGGAACGAGGTCCTGCCCCAAGTGGAGGAGTTTAAGTATCTTGGGGTCTTGTTCACGAATGAGGGAACGATAGAGCAGGAGATCGACAGACAGACAGCTGCAGCCTCTGCTGTTAAACGGAGCCTGTACCGGTCCGTCGTGGTGAAGAAGAAGTAAAGGCACAAGGCAAAGCTCTCAATTTACCCGTTGATCTAAATTCCAACCCTCAACTGTGGTCACGAGCTTTGGATAGTGACCCGAAAGAACAAGATTGCGGATACAAGTGGCTGAGATGAGCTTTCTTCGCCGGGTGGCGGGGCTCTCCCTTAGAGATAAGGTGAGAAGCTCTACCCTTCGGGGAGAGCTCAGAATAGATCCACTGCTCCTCTGCATTGAGAGGGGCCAGTTGAGGTGGCATCTGATCAGAATGCCTCCCGAACGCTTCCCTGGTGTGGTGTTTCGGGCATGTCCAACCGGGAAGAGACCCCGGGGTCGACCTAGAACATGCTGTAGGGACTCTCTCAACTTGTCTGGGAATGCCTCGGTGTCCCCCCCGGAAGAACTGGAGGAAGTGGTGGGGGAGAGAGATGTCTGGACTTCTTTCCTTAGGTTGCTGCCCCTGCGACCTGGTCCTGGATTAAGCGGAAGATGATGATGATGATGATGATGATGAAACTCAAATACTTTGGCGTATGGATAACCATAATTGCAAAGATGTTTAAATACAAAGCCCCTTTATCATGTCTTAAGCAGGATTTTGATTGGTGGTTTTTTTCTCACTGAGGAAGGATGAACAAAATTTGTATATTTATTTCAGCAAATGTCAATATTATAAAATAGTTTTTTTTAAAGAAGGGGTGAATGGTCAAATATATACATTTATTTGGAGTGAATGACAGCCAAGACTTGGAGGTGGTGTTTTGTAAAGGTCCAGAAGAGAGAGGGGGTGTCATTTGTCACTTCCATACCTTCAGTATTATTAATAGGTCACCTTATATTATAACGGTTTCATATTGGATAAGAAATTACACCAGTGCTAGTTGATTGTCTTTAGAAAGAGAATATACTCGACCAACCCTGATTTCTTTAGTGTTATGAAATACACCCTCAATATTTGGTATCAACTCAGGCAGGATTGTAAATTTATTGAACCTCCACTTCTGTTCCCTTTTGTGAAAATTGTATGTTTATACCATCTTTAGAACAGATAAAGCTTTGTAGGTCTTGGTAACAAGGTGGTGTCACTTCTTTATATGAGCTACAGTATATATTGGTGGCACCTTTGCTTCATTTGAGCAGATGGTAGAGAAATTTCTTATTCCTAGAACACATTTTTTCTTTAATTACCGCTGAAGAGTTTTATATCCTTTTGTTTTACACTCTCTCCTCAGTTCCTAAGTATAGCACGGATGCCAAACACTTCAGTTAGCATGGAAGGAGAGGCTTCATAACTATAGAAAAGCTCTTAATGCTACTAGCCCACCGCTTACAGACTAATATATATTGAGAGGGCTTTATGTGACTTGTGAAGTCGAGCACATATTATAATGCTTCCTGCATCTCTGGCGTGGGTGTTTTTTTTTTTTGTTTTTTTTTAATAATTATTAATGCAATGTTGAGACAACACCCCAAGCTCTCCTACTGTTTTTGTTGGCACTATGTGAAAAACACCATGCATCTTGAATATTTCATTAATTCATTTTCTGAACCGCTTAGACCTATTTAGAGTTGCGGAAAGGCTGGCACCCATCTCACCCGACTCTGGGCGAGGGCAGAGTACACCCTGAACAGCTCTCCAGACGATCAGAGACACGCAGACGGCTATGCAGGCACTCCTGATGAAAGTCAGCAATGGTTCTTTTACATGAACCTCTCACCATAGACAGTGAGAGACCTGGCCGGCCTTTGATAACCCAGGTTAGTTGCACTGGGAACAGCAGTGGCAACTCATTAATAGCGGGACTTGGGATCAGTAATCCAGCGCCCTACCACCAGGCCTCGACTGCACCGCTGATAGACTAACATAAATATAATTGCAGATAGCAGAAATAATGTTAAAAACCTATTTAAAATTCAAAAACTCAAAAATTAATTAGGAATAAGACCAGTAATTAAACATGCAAGAAATGAACTTGTAGTAATAATGACCTTTGAAATGTTTTTATGTTAAAATTGAAAACAACAGGTAAAAAATTTCTTAAAATAAATTTAGATATTGCAATATCTAATCCAGTAAATACCCCCCATAGCTTGATTTTGCAAACAAAGATATTGGTTGTCCACGTCATCGGCAGACGTGCTCATGGCTAACAAGACCAATGCAGGAGCACTAATGGGACCATTTGCAGTGTCTGCAGTAGAAGGTTTGTTACACACACAGACACACACAGACACACACAGATACAATAAGAGGGGGCTGCGCCGCAAGGCAAAGCTTTGAATTTACCCGTCAATCTACATTCCAACCCTCACCTACAAGCTTTGAGTAGTGACTGAAATAACAAGATCGCAGATACAAGAAGTTAAAATGAGCTTCCTTTGCCAGGTGGCGGGGCTCTCCCTTAGAAATAAGGTGAGAAGCTCAGCCATTCAGGGGAGCTTGGAGTAGAACCAATGCACCTCCACATTGAGAGGAGCCAGTTGAGGTGGTGCGGGCATCTGATTAGAATGTCGCCCGAAACGCCTCCCTTGTGTGGTGTTTCAGGCATATCCAACTGGGAAGAGACCTCGGGGTCGACCTAGATCACACTGGAAGGATTATGTCTCTCAGCTGGTCTGGGAATGCCTTGGTGTCCCCTCGAAAGAGCTGGAGGAAGTAACTGAAGAGAGGGACATCTGGACCTCATTCTTCAACGACGACGACGACCCAGTCGTATATTTCTGATTTTTTTTTTTTTTTTACCATCGAAATCTTTTTGACCAATTTTGAAATACATCAGGTAAAAATATATGCAAGCAGAACATCAAAACATAAATTATATATTGCACTTCACCAGTTGGTGGCTCCTTGAGAATCAAAAGAAACAACCACATTTGTGTTTAGAATGGGACTGTAATTAATCATCTGAAGTTTGGAGCAGCTATGATTTTATGTATGGGATGTACATTTAATGCGTGTGTGTGTGTGGGGGGGTATATGGCAAGTTTATTGATTTTCTATTTATACATCAACAACAAACAAAACATTTTGAACCATGATACATACAAAAATAAATACACACATATACATACATATTTATATATATATATATATATATATATATATATATATATATATATATATATATATATATATATATACACACACATATTATATATATATAAACATACATACACACACATATATATATATATATATATATATATATATATATATATATATATATATATATATATATAGTATTCTGTAAGATAAAATAAACCTAATTCATAAATTTCTAAATTACCGTATAGAGAATTAAATAGAAACAACTAATAATATGGTAAAAAATAAAAAAGGCAGAATAATAATAATAAATGAAATAAAATAAAGGAAATGGTGGCCCGGTGGTAAGGTACTGGATTGCCGATCCTAAGGTTGGGGTTACAAGTCCACTGTCAATGGTTATGACTGATTTCCCCCCAGTGCAGCTAACTGGCCATGGCCGGCCGTGTCTCTCACTGTCTATGATAATAGGTTCATGTAAAAGAACCATTTCTGACTTTTGTCAAGAGAAGCTGCAAAGCTGTCTGTGTGTCTCTGCCCTGTGATGGCCTGGAAAGCCACCCAGGGTGTACTCTATGCTCACCAGTAGTTGGCTGAGATGGGTGCCAGCCTCCTTGCGACCCTAATTAGGATTAAGTGCTTCAGAAAATGAATGAATGAAATAAAATAAATCAAGTGTGCATTCCTCACAGTAAATAAATTACTTTTGTCCATTACCTCACTGTCTTAACTCCTTTTTAATGTCAACAATCTTTATCAGTTTGAGAAACATCTTCCAAATGTAATAGAACTCAGAAGCCCTGTTTCTAACAATACAGGTTAGTTTCTCAAGAGATAAACTTAAAGTTCATTTCTTTAATGAGTATTATGGTCTAAAAGGGGGTGACCTACATTCTTCCAACATAAAACAATAGAATATTCAGCCTGTAGTAAACAAAGACCAATCATTTTTCTGTCCTTGCCTGACAAAGAGCAGTCATCTGTATAAATGCTCACAATACTTAACTTATGACATAAAAGTGACAAAGTGTGATTACAGAGATATATTTTAATACAGAATTTTAGCTCTAGAATCTTTTTCTCCTTTCACTACCACAAACATTTAATTTCTGTAACCGCTTAATCCTAATTGGAGTCGCAGGGAGGCTGGTGCCTAGCCCAGCCGACTCCGGACGAGCGCAGAGTACACCCTGGACAGCTCGCCAGGCCATCGCAGGGCGGAAACACGCTGACGGCTTTGCAGCCTAATCTTGTCGAAAGTCAGCAATGGTTCTTTTACATGCCTCTCACCATAGATAGTGAGAGACATGGCCCGCCTTTGATAACCCAGTGAGCTGCACTGGGGGGGACAGTGACAACCTTGTGGAGAGTGGGACTCGAACCCCCAACCTTTGGATCAGCAATCCAGCATCCTATACCATTAGGTCACCACTGCCCTCTACCACAAACAGTGATGGAGTAAACCCTGGAGCTTGTTACATTTATAAAAGTTCAATTACACATTTTAATGACTTTTTAAATCACAGGTTTTGCTGCACTAAAGTCCCACCAGATGTATATTTTCAGCAGGCTGTACATGTGTGCCATTTTTCAAAAGTTTTTGAAAAAGGAAAAGCGCTAAAAAAATATATATATATGTGGAGGAAGCACGCTCATACCTCTGGCACTGGAATCAGACATCAAACAAATCAAACAGTGAACATCACCCTTGTCAAAATTAAAGTTTGTGGCAGATCAGATAATGCATGCAAGAATTACATTACCTTCCATATCCATGTTGAAATTGTTTTTAATTTGCAGCCCTGACAGTTATATAGAACAAGCTAATTAAAAGATTTGGTCGGCCTGCAAATGACATTACAATTAGTTCTAATAGAATTAGGACATTAGTTTTAAAAATGCCAGATGACGACATTATAACTATTTGTAAGTCATTGGCATATCCACATGTTCGGGGTAGTACATTTATACAACTTGTGCATTTTTATAAAGATTGTAAAACAGTATGTTCGAATTATATCAATTTATATGCAACTTCCTGTTTCATTATAGTTCCATTTAACAGGAAGTTGCATTTAAATTGCAGCAACTTAAACATACTTTGACCAAACTGTCCCACAGATTTCACAAGAGTCCTAGCCTGAACATGTAGACATGCCAATTGTCACATATAATATACAGTGCCAACTATTGAAATCCGGGGGTAGAAATATCAATATACTGTATTATACAGTATTATACTTTGTCTTCCTTTCGGCTTTTTCCCTTTTACTCGGGAGTCGCCACAGCGAATCATCTGATTCGCATGTTTGATTTGGCAGAGGTTTTTATGTCGGATGCCCTTCCTGTCACAACCCTTTTTAGCAAGGGACAGAAACACGCTGACGACTTTGCAGCTACTCTTTACGAAAGTCAGCAATGGTTCTTTTACATGCCTCACACCATAGACAGTGAGAGAGATGGCCCGCCTTTGATAACCCAGTTAGCTGCACTGGGGGGACAGTGACAACCTTGTGGAGAGTGGGACTCGAACCCCCAACCTTTGGATCCGCGATCCAGCGCCCTTTCCTACTAGACCACCACTGCCCCTATACTGTATTATACTTTGAACTCCTGTTATTAGCATGCTAACCAAGTTTATTTGTTTTTGTTCAGAAAAGAAATACATCCATTCATAACTGGATTATGACCCATGTATGAATAAATCCGGCGGCACGGTGGCGTAGTGGTTAGCACGTCCGCCTCACAGCAAGAAGGCCTGGGTTCGATTCCCGGCCTGGGCGTTTCTGTGTGGAGTTTGCATGTTCTCCCCGTGCTTGTGCGGGTTTCCTCCCGCAATCCAAAGACGTGCACTGTAGGTTAATTGGCCGTTCTAAATTGACCGTAGATTCTCTCCTGCAGTGGCACTGGAACCCAGTCGTATCGGCACTTGCCTTTCCATTGGATCCTTCCGGTGGCACCGAGACGGGGGACTTGCTGCTTGGGTAACAGCCTGTCCCTCATTACTCCCTACCCGGGCTCTGCGCACTGGGGAGTATCACCAACCGGGATACCAGCCAGAGTGCAGCCATGGTCCTTTGGGACTGACGGAGGCCTACCATGAATAAATATATATCCTTTTGATTTGATTTTATTGTGTGGTTTTGTTGAACGGCTCGTGATCCTCCCCAAATGTCAATGTAAATGGTCCTCTTCAGTGTTTGATGGTGTGTCATAGGTTCTAGTCCAGAGGTGAAGGGCCCTTCATTGCAGCTTGGGTTCATTTTAGGAATTGAGCTCTGTAGGACCCTATTGAAACTGAAGGAATAGGGGTTTTTTTTTTGTTTCATTTTTTTTTTCTGAAGAGTTGTGTTTTTAGCCCCTTCCCACTGTCAAAAAACCCAAAAGAATTGGCACAAATTTAGATCCTGACATTTAGATCATGATTTAGTGAGGCGTTAGGGTTTGGATGACACAACCTCGAAAAGTCAAACAAAAGAACAGCTGCTTATACCGAGAGGAGTGGTTCTCAAATAGTGATGCAGGGGTGACCCCAGGGAATATGCTTTTTTTGCTGTATTAGAATAAAGTGTAATTGTACATCCACTACAGCAGGTGGCAGTGGCTTCCTCACTGTCAGAGTGTGCCCATAGGTAAAATAAAAAGTGAAGTTAATAACCCACCATGGAAATTTTTAACAGGGATGGAAAGAGAGGCAGAGAGAGACGAAGACAATGAGAAAAACGAAAGTCTCCCGAAAGCTAAGATGAGGAGGTATGATGAAGGGGATGTAGCACTCTGCTTCACTGTGCTGTGGTGAGAAACGAGAAAAGACCGCTGTGTTTACTGTGTCTGAAAACATTCGCAGCAGAGAACATGAACCCAAATAAATTCAGGCATCATTTAAAGACCTCACACCCTGATCATGTGATGAGCCCCATGAGTTTTTTCAGCGAAAACGTGCCGAATATTGCCAACAACCATCCCGCTTTTTGAATGCTACTCCAGCAAACCAGCGAGATCTGTTAGCATCAGATAAGGTGGAGTACCAAATTGCTCAGTGTAGAAAACCCCACAGCACAGAACAGAGGAACTGATCCTACCTGCAGCACACACACGGTCTCTGTCATGCTGGATGATGTCAGCGCTGTGAAAATAAGTCCAGGTCCCAGTTCAGCATTGAGCAGGAGCTGAAAGTTCACTATCGTGCTTTAAACCCGGCTTCGAAAGGCTGTGCACTGCGAAATGTGCTCATTATAGCCATTAATCTGGACTTAATCATTTTGATCAATAATAATAATAATAATAATAATACAAATTGTTTTATTCATTTTTGTTTTGTAGGTTAAAGTGTTTTATATATTGTGCTCCTGAGTTAATATTGCTGATCAATTTGAATTTATTATTTATTGATTTTATTTTATTTTTCAGTATCAAATGGTTCAAATTGTTGGTCAAAAATATTTACACTTTAAATAAGGATAATTTTTTGTAATTTCAGGCAAATTGATCCACTTTAAATCTTTTTGTTTAAAGACTAAAAAAATTGTTAATAAAGTTATTCTTTGTTGGAAATTGATCGAAATTTCTTCCTGTTTTGTATTTCATAATGTTAAGAAGGATACATTGTTATGCAGAGGATTACTTATAACAATTTTTAGACAAATTACACTTTATATTGAGGGGGAAGCGAAATGTGTTCCTCTTCCTGGGGGGTGGGGGTGGGGGGACGACAGAAAATAATTGAGAAGTACTGACCTAGAGTGAATGAACCTGGAGTACCCATATGAAAATTGGAGTTTTAATACACATTATCTCCACACACCCAATGCCCTGGTAATCATACTGTAGTCATACTGCCACCTTCTGTACAAAGAAAAGAGCAATATATTGCAGAATACACCCTGGACAGCTTGCCAGGCCATCGCAGCGCAGAAACGCACTGACGGCGATGCAGTTACTCTTTACAAACGTCAGCAATGATACTTTTACAGCCTCTCACCAGACAGTGGGAGACATGAACAGCCTTTGATAAACCCAGTTAGCTGCACTGAGGGTACAAAACATTTCTTTTAGACAATTAGAAAGACATTGTTGATGTTGGCTGGTAGATATTGTAATTTTTGTTTCATTAATCATTTAATTACTGTATTTATTTTTGTAGTAGAATGAGGGTATGGCCCCATGAAAAAGAACATGGCTTCACACATGCATGACAACTTTACATGAATAATAACACTCCCAGCCCTAATACATTGAGGAAGACACCCATGTGCAGATGGTGTTGCTGGACTCCAGTTCATCATTTAACACCATCATTCCACAGCTCTGGTCGACAAACTGGTATCCCTGGACTTCAACACCCCACTGGTTTCTGGAATTTCTTACTGAAAGCCCATAGTTAGTTTGGGTCAGTCAGAACACTTCCAGTGTCATCACCCCTAGCACAGGCTTCCCTCAGGGGTGTGTCCTGAGCCCTCTGCTGTTCACCCTGATGACGCATGACTATGTCCCTAGGCCTGCCACCAACCACATTGTAAAGTTTGCGCATGACACAACATAGTGGGTCTGATCAACGATGACAATGGCCTGGCATACAGAGAGTTCGTAAAACAGCTGGTGGAGTCAATAACCTCATCCTTAACGTTAATAAAACTAAGGAGTCATGGTCAACTTCAGGAAAAATCAGTCCAGCTGCATTCCTCTTCTCATCAATAACACTGCTGTATATGTGGTCACCTGCACTAAAGTCCTAGGGATGCACATCACAGATTCATTAACCAGGCTGACTGCTTGGTCGTGCCCCTTTTTAGTGTTATTGCACTAATTCCCTCTGAGACCTGTTGAGTGTGGTGTGGAGATTGCAAAGCTTCTGATCGGAAGACTGGAAGGAGAGTGGTGAGGACAGCAGAGATCAATGGGACTTCCATCCCTGCATTCAGGACACTGAACCGAAGCACTGCTCGTCTTGAACAAAGACATTATCATCGACACCCCACCATGGACTGCTCTCTCTACTGGCCGTACCACCAGGTCCTGTAATGGCTTTTTTCCATATGCAATCAGACTGTTAAACAGTCAATGAAAACTGCTGCTCATATCATACACCTACTCCTATAGTGGTCATAATGTCTTTCATGCACTCGTTTATAGCTTTTAAATTTACTTTGTATTATATATGAAAAAATCATTTTTAAATTAGTCTCACATTTTTGTATCTTGCACAACTGGAATTCCACCGGATACTTTCTCACGGTATTTTTCACTACTGTAAATTACACAGGTCACTACACTTCTGCACTTTATAGTATTTTGCTGATATCTATATCTACAGTTTCAATCATGTGCTGAAACAATCACAACAACATTTCTTTCTTTGCACACTCGCTGAATAACAACAAAGGTGTTTAAGTCTAAGTCTATTTATATTACAATGTCTGGTGAATCTGATACTGACACCTTCTAGATGATGTAAATAAAATTCTCACAAGAGTATAATTTTCATGTGCAGCTCAAGAGGTTTGTCCTCATGCATGCCAAATTATCTTTGCACACTCATCAGACCGCCCGAGATATTGGGACTTTTTGTATTACAATGCAGGTTTGATAAAACAGCAAATTTTGATGTTTGGAATGCTGTCAAAAGAAAATATCTATTACTAAACTTCAGGTGATTGAAGTATCAGTATTGGTTATCTTTACAGCATAACTTGTGCATATATAATAGGTATATGATTTTTTTTAAAAAAATTATTTAACACCCCCCCTCTCTCTCATTTTTTCCTCTAATTTTAGTCATATTCAATTTCCACCATTCCAGCATTGCCCTCCCTATCACACAACCACCACCAACCAGGGACGGGTGTAGCTTCTTTTCAAACTGCGTATTTGGAAGCAGCCTAATACACTCAGTGGGAAAGCAATATCCACCCTTTGTACAAATGGGCTCATATACACCCATGATTTGCTAGTACCATAGACATACATACATACACACACTAGATCATATATCATATACATATATATATATATACATATACATGCATAGGGGGCAGTGGTGACCTAGTAGTATAGGGCGCTGGCTCGCTGATCCTAAGGTTGGGGGTTCGAGTCCCACTCTCCACAAGGTTGTCACTTGCCCCAGTGCAGCTAACTGGGTTATCAAAGTCCAGCCATGTCTCTCACTGTCTATAGTGAGAGGCACGTAACAGAACCATTGCTGACTTTCGTAAAGAGTAGGCTGCATAGCCACCAGACACACGTGTGTGTGTGTGTGTGTGTGTGTGTGTGTGTGTGTGTGTGTGTGTGAGTGAGAGTTATGTACTGGATGTCCTGCCATACTCGTCCAGGTTCCCTAGTGGTCAAAAAAATGACTTTCAATTCTCTTTCAACAAGCCACCTTGGCTATCTTTATACCCCTTTTGAAATTGTGTCTAGCCATGTATTACCGCTCTGTCACCAGACCTGTAGGCTGCCAGCATTTGGCAATATATAGATGGCAAAGAAAGCAAAAGTCCTGAAGCAGATAATGGGTTCGACATTTAGCTGCCAGGAGCTATAAGTCCAGAGAGCAGTGTCTTTTAATGATGGCAGTGTTTGTGCCCCAGTTGTCTCTAGTGTGAACACACAGTCCATCCCCACAGGTCTTTCACCACATGCTGTTTCTGTCTCTGTGGTGGCTAGCATAGCCAGCTAGCTCAATAGCTGCATCCAGGACTCCTGAGTATAGCCAGGTCTCAGCGATTACCATCACACAACTGTCCCGGACGACTGAGAGTATTGATAGATAAAGTCACAATTCATGCAGTTTATTGTTAAGAGACCTGCCATTGGCAATGAAGACACTGGGAAGCTGTGGTCTTCAAGGATTTCTATTTAGCTAAGCAAGAGCGCCACCCTGGCATCTCCGCTTCTGCTCCCTCTGGCCCCTACCACTCAAGATGAGCAAAGTCATGAGAATTAACTAAACTGAGGAACCACCAGTGACACATCTTAAATTTCAATGTAAAATCAGTTTTGTTATAGAGCTTAAAAAACACTGCATTATATCAAAACATCCCTTAGATGTTTATAAATAAGGGCTTGTGGAAAATATCGAGGATTAGATGGCAGGACAGAATCCCAAATACTGAGGTTTGAAGGACAGCAGAAGAGGTACCTGAATAAGATGAATTAAGAAGGCGTAGACAGGGTTGAAAGGCCACACTGCAAAAAAAATTTTCAACATCACCAAACAGGCCTGAACATGGAACACTCGTGGGCAAAAGAAAGTGGTGACTGAAAAATTTCTTTAGAGAACTATAAAAGAACCGTAGTGGAGTGAACTTGACTTGGACATGATTTGTGAGAAAGGCCTAAAACCAAGATGAATGGAGAAAAGTGATTGATGGCCTTTGCTCCACCAGAGGCAATGCGGTAAATTAGACTGAATATACCCTAGTAACATTTTCAGCAAAGAGCACCACAGATGCAGTGTTTGCCTTGAGGATGTTAATAGAGAAGTACAGAGAAGGTCAGAAGGAGCTGCATTGTGCCTTTGTGGATCTGGGGAAAGCACATGACAGGGTGCCGAGAGAGGAAGTGTGGTATTGCATGAGAAAGTCTGGAGTGGCAGAGAAGTATGTTAGAGTGGTGCAGGTCATGTATAAGAGATGTAAGACAGTGGTGAGGTGTGCTGTCGGTGTGACAGAAGAGTTCAAGGTGGAGATGGGACTGCATCAAGGGTCAGCTCTGAGCCCCTTCTTGTTTGCTATGGTGATGGACAGGCTGACAGACGAGGTTAGACAAGAATCTACATGGACTATGATGTTTGCAGATGACATTGTGATCGGCAGTGAGAGTAGACAACAAGTGGAGGAAAATCTAGAGAGGTGGAGGTATGCCCTGGAAAGGAGGGGAATGAATTTTCGCCTCAGTAAGACAGAATACATGTGTATGAATGCCAAGGACCCAACAGGAACGGTGAGGTTACAGGGAGCAGAGATAAGGAAGGTGGAGGATTTTAAGTACTTCGGCTCAACAATACAGAGCAATGGAGAGTGTGGACAGAGGTGAAGAAGCGTGTGCAGGCTGGTTGGAATGGTTGGAGAAAAGTGTCTGGTGTGATGTGTGATAGGAAGGTATCGGCAAATTGAAAGGAAAAGTGTACAAGACGCTGTTGAGGCCAGCGATCTTGTATGGTTTAGAAACAGTGGCCCTGAGGAAAAAAAAAGACAGGAGGCAGAGCTGGAGGTAGCAGAGATGAAAATGTTGAGGTTCTCTTTGGGAGTAACGAGGATGGATAGGATCAGGAATGAGCACATCAGAGGGACAGCACATGTAAGACGTTTTGGAGACAAAGTCACAGAGGCTAGATTGAGATGGTTTGGACATGTACAGAGGAGGGATAGTGAGTATATTGGTAGTAGGATGCTGAGGTTGGAACTACCAGGCAGAAGGCCCAGAGGAAGACCAAAGCGAAGATTCATGAACGTGGTGAAGGAGGACATGAAGGCAGTTGGTGTAATAGAAAAAGATGCAGAGGATAGGGTATGATAGAGGCAGATGATTCGCTGTGGCAACCCTGAAGGGAAAAGCCGAAAGGAAAAGAAGATACCCTAGTAACATTTTCAGTGCAGGGAACAGGAGAGTCTTCACATGAAAATGAACAGTTATCTTGAGTTTATGGTCTTGTTTAGTTCATTCATCATGTAGATGACGGTCCTTCAGGAAAGCAAAAAAGCTATCACAGTCACTTTTTTACCGAAGGACTGCCATCTAGAAGTTGTTTAAGTGACTGACACGACAGTAACAGTTAATCTTTAATTTGGCAAGGTGCTATTTGGAGAGAGTGTACCCTTTTATATTATGCACGAGAGTAAATTAAAAAAAAAAAAACAATACACATTTGAACCCCACGCGAAGTTTTTTTCCCCAAAAGTCTGCCAGAGGGTTGTTGGGTAATTGAAAATGAGTGCAGATACAGGCAATTAAAAAAAAATGTTATATCCTTATTTTTTTCCTTTGCTTACTTTCTTGGCTCTCTGCACTTCATGATTTGTTAGTCTATATCCCTTTCTTTTGAGGAAGAGGTACAGTATTTTGTCATTTTAATCTTACTTCTATCTGTTCCCTAAAAATATCATCTCATCTTCCTCCACTTAATCTAGGGTCGAGTCGCAAGGGCAGCAGCCGAAGCAATGAGGTCCAGATATCCCTCTCCCCAGCCACTTCAAGCTCTTCCTGGGGGACACCAAGGTTTTCCGAGACTATCCGAGAGACATAATCCCTCCAGCATGTTCTAGGTTGACCCCGGGATCTCTCCCCGGCTGGACATGCCCGAAATACCACACCACGAGGGCATTCGAGAAACATTTTATCCAGATGCATGAGCCACCTCAAATGGCTCAACCAGAAGAAGACCTACTCTTGGCTCTTCCTGGATGGCTGAGCTTCTCAGCCTAAGGGAGAGCCCTGCCATCTGGTGAAGGAAGCTCATTTCAGCTGCTTGTATCTGCGATCTTCTTCTTTCAGTCATTCCCCAAAGCTTGTGACCACAGGTGAGGGTTGGAACATAAGTAGACCGGTAAATTGAGAGCTTTTCCTTGCGGCTCAGCGCCCTGTTTATAGCGGCACTGATCCGCCAGTCGATCTCCCACTCCATCCTTTCCTCACTCATGAACAAGACACGGAGATAATGAAACTCCTCCACTAGGGAAAGGACCTCATTCCAAACCTGGTGGGTGCATCGTATCCTTTTCCGGCTGAGAACTATGGCCTTGAACTTGGAGGTGCTAATTCTCATCACGACCACTTTACATTCGGCTGCAAATCGCTCCTTTGAGAGCTGGCGGTCATGAATTGATACAGCCAAAAGGACAAAATCAACCACAAAAAGCAGAAATGAGATCCTATGGCCACCAAAACAGAACTCCTCAGTGCTGTGGCTGCGCCTAAAAATTCTATCCATAAAAATTATGAACAGAATCGGTGATAAAGCAGAACCTTGGTAGACTCCAACTCTCACTGGAAACAACTAAATCTGTTGTTTCCAATGCGGATTAAACTCTGGCTCTGGTGATACAGAGACCATATGGCCTGTAGTAACAGGTCCAGTACACTGTATTCCCAGAGCACGCCCCACAAGATAGCCCAAGGGACACAGTCAAAAGCCTTCTCTCAATCCATAAAACACATGTGGACAGATTGGTCAAACTCCTATACCACCTCCAGGATCCTGTAGAGTGAACAGAGTTGATTGAGTGCTGTGGCCAGGACGGAAACAACATTGTTCCTCCTGAATCTGAGGTGCAACCATTGGTCAGATCCTCCTCTGCTGAACACCTACATAGACTGTCCTGGGCAGGCTGAGGAGTGTGATGATAGTTCCACGATAATTATAACACACTCTCTGGTCCCCTTTTAAAAAAAGGGAGACAACCACCAGGGTTTGCCAACGCAGAGATACGGCCCCCGATGACCACACAATACTGTAGAGACATATCAATCAAGACAGTCCTCTAAGATCTGAGATATTCAGGGCAGATCTCATCCATCTCCTGGACTCCAACCACCGAGATTTTTGACTACCTCCTCTTGACAACCCCCACCCAAGCCCCCAAGGTCCTCCTCCTTCACTGAGGGCATTTTGTTTTGATGAGGTCTTTAAGTTTTCCTTCCATCTCCCAACAATAACCCTAGTGAACATGAGAAGCTTCCCACTTCCACTATAAACAGTATTTGTGAAGAGCTGCTTACCCCTCCTGAGGGGGTGGTGGTCCAGAACCTTTTCACAGCCAACCGATAGTCACTTTCCAGATCCTAACTGAACTCTTCCCACCCGGGATTTTGCATCAGCGACAGCTTGGGCTGCAGCAGTCTGCTGGTATCTGCCTGTTGCCTTGGGAGTCCTGTAAGCCAGTGGTCCCCAACCACCGGTCCGCGGACCGGTACCAGTCCGTGGCTCAATTGGTACTGGTCCCAGAAGAAATAATTAATTATTTCCGTTTTATTTATTATCTGAGTCTGAACGATCTTTAATTTTGAAAAAGTATTTTATTTTGAAAAATAACCGGATTCTCTCGGTTATATGAGCGCTAAAATGTAATCCACAAGGGGCACATGAACGGAGGCGTGCTGGACATGTTTCAAAAAATAGCGGGGATTTTGGGTGAGACTGAGCCTCAGCCTTCTTTCTCCCAGCTGGTGCATGATCACCTGTTTATTTTTTGTTTTGTTTTGTTTTTTGAAAGAAAAGTTCAAGCTCTACTTCCCAACCAACGTTATTTCAGCTGTTGAAAAATAGCATTCATGGAGTGATTATTATTATTATTATTATTAATATTTTATATAAATGTTATATTTAAAATACAAACAATCTATGGAACCCCCCCCCCCCTCCTCCCCGGGTTGACCAGTCCGTGGTCATAAAAAGGTTGGGAACCACTGCTGTAAGCGAATAAAACCCTTTAGGCCTCCCTTTTTCAGGTGGATGGCCCCCTTCACCACTGCACAGGAGACCCCAAGTCCAGCTTGGTCCTGCCAGGTCTGGAGGGAAGCCTCACCTGTCATTAGAGCCAGCTCACCACCAGGTGGTGATTGGTTGACAGCTTTGCTTCTTCTCTTGCTGCTGCAAGTCCGGTGACACGCCTACAAAGTTGAACATCAAACAGTGGCCTTGGATGTCCTGGTACCAAGTGCACTTATGGACACCCTTATGTTCGAACATCCTGTTCATGATGGACAAACCATGAGGAGCACAGAAGCCCAACAAAGAAACACCATTCGGGTTCAGATTGGAGAGGCCATAGCTACTGATCACACCCTTCCAGGTCACACTATCATTGCAAACATGGGCGTTTAACCCTAACAGGACAACGAGGGAGTCCCCAGGGGGAGCGTTCTCCAACACCCCCTAAAGACTCCAAAAAGAGTGGGTACTCTGAGCTGTCATTTGGTGCATAAGTACAAATGACAGTCAGGACCCGTCCACCATCCAAAGGATCTAACCCACCAAAGCGGTGACATTCCATGGAATGTCCCTATAAATATACAGGCGCTCCCCGGCTTACGTTTCTAATTGGTTCGGACGGCCGAACGTAAGTTGAAAGTGAACGGTTATTACAGTGGCGTGTGACGTATGACGCTCATACTGTACTATACATCCATAAATACAATTACCGTATCTCATAAAACCCCCCTAAATCAATGATTATAAACATAACATTGTAAAATAATATAAAATATATCATATAATATCAACGTTAATTTCAAATAAGTCACTTATTTATACCGAGTTAGTTTACATGAAGCTTAAAACAGCCAATCAACGCTTACAATATGTGAGGCGCTCAATACCGAAAGTAGTGTACTTGCAAAAGTAGTGTACTTGCTGTGGGTTATACAGACTTCCGGTCTTTCAAGTGCACAAGGGTGCCATTGAACTCGTTTAGAACACAGCCTGCACTAATGTGAATCCCAGCAAAGCTGAGCATTCTTTCTTTTGTGTAAGCAAGTAAACTTTATTCAAGAGATGCATACAAAGAACAAGTACAAATCCTTAACGAATATTAATATAAAAAAGATTCTGCTAAAAGATAATAAATATCTGTAATTGTTCTGTAATGTGTGCATTCAAGTTTTCATTCATATTACAACTCTCTTTCCTTAACTGAGTATGCATGATAGATTGCGCCGATCCGAGCGGATAGTTAATTTATCTGTGTATGAGACTTGCACCCATGCTAGTAGGCTTACGCTTCTGACCAACCATATTTGCTTAGGGTTACAAAAGTCCGCAAAACAGTGTAAACACAAAGATCACAGAGATGACGTCTTCACACAAGGATAACAAGCGATAGAACTGATCTTCTTTTTTTTTCTTCTTATTTTACTTTCGGCTGCTCCCTTCAGGGGTCGCCACAGCAAATCATCCACCTCCACCTCACCCTGTCCTACGCTATAGAACTGATATATATATATATATATATATATATATATATATATAAAATCTTCTTCTTGTCCTTTCGGCTTTTCCCTTCAGGGGTCGCCACAGCGAATCATCTGCCTCCATCTCACCCTATCCTCTGCATCTTTTTCTCTTACACCAACTGCCTTCATGTCCTCCTTCACCACATCCATGAATCGTCTCTTTGTGTGTGTGTGTGTATATATATTATACACACACACACTCAGTTTGTAAACAATGAATGAAGCGTCATTGCGTCATTATGTCAGCGTACTACGTCGGTACGTCTAAACTCAAAATTAGACTTTTTTTTTTTAAAAATCCCATAAAATCGAAAAAACGTAAAACGGATGAACGCAAGTCAGGGAGCGTCTGTTCACGCCCCTCTCATTTCTACTATGTTGTGTCATTTCTATATGCTTTCGCGTCTATACAATATCAAGAAGTGTATATTAAATGTTACACAGTTATATGCATATGTAAATACTGTAATGTATTAATATTTAAACAGAATTTATATATACTTTAAGTACTGTACTCACCTCTGACAATAGCTCTTCCTCGCGGTGCAGGACTTCACAAACACTAGTATAAAATCACAAAAAAAAAAAATCCCACGGGAATGTGCCAATCAGCCTGCGAGATTGAGTTGAGTGGGCGGGAGGCAACAGCGTCACGCATCTAAGCCAATCAGCTTGCGAGATTGAGTTGAGTGGGCGGTTCCTGTCTGAACTGGGGAGGAGGGGCACTTCAGTCTGTCATTTGTAAACAAGTGCCTGCCTTGGGTCCCTGCCTTCCGCTTGCTTACATGCAAGTTTCAGCGCGAATTTTGAATTATTTTATTTTAATTTTTTATTAAAATGCCGCGATGCACCAGGACCACGATGCTCAAATCGCGAGGTGGCAAGGGATGACTGGCCTAAATATAATCATAAAAGTTATAATGTTTAGCATGTAAATTTAGAAATATCCCCAACTGCAGTTTTCCAGGTTGACTTTTATTTCTGAGTTTCTGTAAGTATAAACTGCCAATGCATATTTTTTCTGATTTAATTTTTCTTTTGAACTGCTAGAATTGACAACATAGACAAACATTCTCTTGCTAGCGTCTTCAAACTGAGTCTGCTTACCTGGGTGCTGGTGTTTTAAGTGTCTAAGTATGTTTGTTGTTCTGAAAGCTTTTGTGATGTTTCTGTCTCCCCTCACAGTCTCACAGTGAAAAAAATTCCACATTAATGGTTTTAGCCTGTGGCTTTAAATGTGTGCATGACTGTGAGATAATTAATTACCTGCACCAAAATTGTACAAACTTGATCAGAATCAGAAATATGTAAGAATAATTTCCGATTACTGGACGGTTTGTATGTTCAGCTTGATATAAATCTTACAAAGAAACCTCTGACTTTAATGGACACTCACATATACAAGAAAACAGTTAGGTATTATTTTGCTTTCATATCACTTTCATAACTTGTAAATGGAAAAATAAAAAGAATGATTTCTGCTTTAAGATATGTCAACGTTTTTGTAAATGCACTATGTGGTGGTTGACCTATTATTAAAGTTATTTAAAACTGTTCAGTAGCTGTCTACTATTGTTAAAGATTAGGTACCATCAAATAATGAATTCTAAAATTAATAAAAAAAAATACAGCAAAGATCAGACAGACAACAAAACCCAACATGTTCAGTTTCTGCTTCTTCTTGTCTTTTAAACATTTTCTATTTTGACAATAGTCAGCTGGGCATCATGCACAGAAATCGATTCAGAAGAGAGGCTTGAAGACGTGCAGACTTGGAAAGACTTGTCTGTGTTTGGTGAGGCTACTTCCCCTGACTTGTTGCCCATCCCTGCATAACTGTCTGTGTGAGGCTGTGTACAGCTGACTATTTCTGGTGTAAATGTTTGCGTGTGGGACTGTGTAAATGGAGGGGAGTGTGTACGGTCGAATGAAGGAGAGTCTGGAGTTTGAAAGCCATTCATAGTAGCAGAGTTGACGCTGTCCAGAGAAAATGGCTCAATATTATCAAGAGTCGATCCATCCATTTCATTGTACCTGGACTGGACTTGGCTGCATACGCCTTGGCTGGGGGTGAAGGTGCTCTGGCTGTAGGAAGCTGAAGACAATGGGCAAGCAGGCACTGTGGGGGTTGTACTGTGCTGAAAAGAACATGATTCCTGTTTAATTGCAAGTTTCTGTAATGTGTTGAGGATCTGCTTCTGAATATGTGTTTGCTGGCTCTGCTCTCTCTCCAGGCGCCCCTGCTGCTCTACCATCATCCTCAGAGCCAAGCCAAGGCTGTGCACTTCTGAAGCCAGAGACCTGACATGCTCCTGCAGTGAACTTAACGGTCCTGTGTCCATATTGCTCTGCTGGCATAGAGAAGACTGCTGTTGACTGGTGGGAGCCTGAACCCTGATAGATGAACTGGCATTCTGTGGCCCAGTACTTGATTGGCCTGGCAAAGGAATCTGAATGCCAACACGAGGTGACTGTTCTATTGAGCGGGTGGGCATATTTGCCCGTTGCTGATATCCCTGCCGAAAAAAGTGAAGTCCCTTCTGGAAAATATAAATTTGTTGAACAACTTTAAAATGCATTAATGACAAATTGAAAATAAGAGGCAATACTAATAAGGTGATACATGACGTCTACTCACCACAGATCGGGTAGATGTGGGGTTGAACGAGGTTGTCTGAGGTAACATGACCTTCCTCCCTTCTGAATAAGGTAAACATGACTGATCTCTTCTTGCTAATGACAAAGTCTGTTGAGTAGACTGAGGGCCACTGTCCCGTACCTAAATGAAAAAAAGAAAAAAATGTTTGTCAAAAGGTTACATTAATATTTACACCCCTCCTGTATTTTTTTTCTTTTATTGCCAGTCACACAAAAAAAAGTCCACTATTAGCCTAAAATTTCTGAAATTTCATCATTTGGTATGTCACGCACATCCCAATTCTTGCTCACCCTACGCACGGTCAAGAATGGCATCAGCATTTTTAGGATTCAAACGAGTAGACAGACAATACTGCCCTCATTTGTAAGCCATGCATGACTACTATTCATTCATTCATTTTCTGAACCATATAATCCTAATTAGGGTCGCGGGGCGGTTGGTGCCCATCTCAGCTGACTCTGGGAAAAGGCAGAGTACACCCTGGACAGCTTGCAGGACCATCTAAAGCATGTTTACGAATGTAATATAAAATTAATGCTATGGTTTAACTGGCAATGACTCGTAAACACAAATAATTTCCCTAAATATTTTTCTACCAGCCATAAAAGAGGGAATGATTCATTTGATTTATTTAAATTTCCCTGAAGTAGACCTATTTGAGCAACCAACCTATAGTGATCTTTTATTCGCTATCATACATGTTCAGTTACAAGACATAGTTGTTATAGTATGTACTGCACAGGAACATAAGAAAAACAAACTAATTAGATTTTTATGGATTCTTTTTACATTCTCAAATTGTTGAGTTGTCACATGCATGCCGTCACAATGGTTATGCAGGCTCCATTACTGCATCTTTTGAAACTTATTCAAAAGTTTTAGTATAAACTATACAAGAACACAATCAAACTAAGTTGAGATTTTATTCTTATTATTTTAGTAATAACAGATGATTCGCTGTGGCGACTCCCGAGTGAAAGGGAAAAAGCCGAAAGGAAGACAGACAGATTTTAGTAATAACAGAGAGACTTTTCTTTGTATTTTGAAAGCACGCCAATTGCAGGCATGATTTTTCTTATTTTTGTCTGAAATTCAAAATTTTAAGTCGCTGGCAGAAAGATTTTTGAGAATAGTCCAAGAGTCTAGTCCAGGGGTCGGCAACCCGCGGCTCCGGAGCCGCATGCGGCTCTTTCATCTCTCTCTAGTGCCACTCCGTGGTTTTCAAAATAATGTTGTACTTTACGGTGGCCGACGAGGGCACCACAAGGTGCTTATTTACTCACATCAGAAGCACTTCTGGCTTCCAGGGCTTAGAGAGTTAAACCAGCTTTCACCTGAATGATGTGGGTACCCATCCAAAAATGCTCTTTTAGGGTTAAAAATTACAACATTAATATAACAAATAAGTAATCATAATAAATAAATAAAAAAGATCCAACGAAAGGATGGTAAGGTAGACCACCCAACCCGTTAATACATCTGGCTGCACCCTGTCCCATGCTTCGTGGGACAGATATTCTTTTTCTTTATAAAAATACAAGAAGGACTCGAACACATTCATTCACTTTCTGAAACACTTAATCCTAATTAAGGTCACAGGGAGGCTGGTGATTTTTTTTAATTTAAATATTTTTGTAGCAAGCAGAATTGTAACTTAATTGTCTCTGCAGTCTGCAACAAATTGTTGTTTTATATTAACATGAAGGAAAAGGGTGGAAACATTATATGCAGTGTTATTTGATTTTAAATGTCAAAAGATGATTTGAGGCTCCCAGTGTTTTCTTTAACGTGGAAAACGGGTCCAAACGGCTCTTTGAATGGCAAAGGTTGCCGACCCCTGGTCTAGTCAATGCAGCCATGAGGGAGGCACAAGCCAGTGTTTTCTATCACGCCGGTCCCAAGCCCGGATAAATGCAAAGGGTTGTGTCAGGAAGGGCATCCGACGTAAAAACTGCGCCAGATCGAACATGCAAAGCATCAATATTACCTCCATACCGAATCAGTCGAGGCCCGGGTTAACAATGACCACCATCAGTGCTGTTAATCAACAGGGAGCTGGTGGAAATTGGACGACTGTTGGTCGAAAGAAGGAGCGGCGGGAGGCGTGTCCGTAGGTAGTGAGAGAAGAGGAAAAGCATGAGTCGAGGACTGAGAGTTGGGACTTTGAATGTTGGAACTACGACAGAAAAAGCTAGAGTGCTGGCTGACATGATGCAGAGGACATACTATGTGTTTAGGAGATCAGGTGGAAAGGTAGCAAGGCTAAAAGCTTAGGAGCAGGGTTTAAGCTGTTTTATCATGGTGTGGATGGGAAAAGCAGTGTTCATTTTTGCTCAAGAAAGTAAGGAGTCCCAGGGACTTGCAGATTGGGAAAGTATGGGTCCAAATGTAACAGTAATGAGTCCTGCCAAATGACGTAAAAGATTTGCCCCAAAATGCATAAACTTCAAATAAATCATGACCAACACAAAGTACATTTTTATAAGATTAAGTTTATTAAGTTCACAGATAAAACAAACTCAAAAACATGGTCATACATGATATATAAAATGAAAAAATAATTACATAAACATAAAAATAAAATACTGTTTTTATAATCACATTCATACTCATGAAAAAAAATGAAAGAAAACAATGCTGACAGTCACTGATGAATTCTTGATCTAATATTTATATGTTGTCATGATATATTCTTCTGCGCTTGGCATTTTCCCACACCTTGAGTGCTTTGTGCAGGTCCACCTTTCCTGCAAGCTGAACCTTCATGAGCATGCTGACATTGAGCCTATTCCGCTTCGTGGTCAGGATTTTGTTTTGCACTGAAAAATCCCCGCTCGCATCCTGCTGTATGGATGGCAGATGTCATTGCCAACTGGGCAAGGTAAAGCAGGTTGGGGAAATCCTCCTTGTGGTATGTGGCGATCATCTGCCAGAGAGGTCATGCTGTTTCGAGGATATTGCTGAGGATTTACCACTTTCTTCAGCAGGGACCATTCTTTTTTCATCGCTGAAGGAATAATCTTGGGAGCGGATGTAGTTTTGTGATGTGAATCATCATCTTCAGTGAATTATCTTCTTGTTCAGTGAGAAGAAATTACTAAGTGTATGCTGATTTTCATCGACTTTGAAGACTTTTTCGGGGGTATGTTGCAAGAGCTCTTAGACTTTTAACGTTGTTTACTCTCGGCAGCTGATCGGACATGAACGAAGTCTCCAGAGCAGACAATACCAAATCTCCCGAGCACGAGAGGCAAAATCTCACGCTACGAGAGGTAAAAATACATGTAGGCCACGCCCACAAGACGTGAATTCAAAACGTATTCCCTGCTTGACAAACTCAACTTGAATTTGATTCCTTGAGGGATCGGAATTCCAGATGAGCTCAAATGTACCCACATTTATTAAACATTTACTGAATTAAGACAACTTAAAAAACTAAAAACAAAAGCGTTATTCCCTCTCTCTCTCTCTCTCTCGCGCTGCGGGCCGCACCCACAAGACGTGAATTCAAAGCGCATTACCTGCTTGACCATTTACTGAATTAAACAAAATGGCGGCCTTGTCAAAGCATCGATCGATTTCGGAAAGTTTTTGGCAGATTTATTTGTTTTGGGGCAATATTACATAAATTGATGAAAATTATTGAGACCGGTGGATGTACATTGGTTTGCTACTATGCGTCCCCATGGATTTTCATGCGTCAGGGACGCAAGGACGCACGCAAACGAGAACAATGGAAGAACAATGGAGTATGAGTCACCTTGAAGGAGGGGTTGGTCAGGAATGTTCTAGAAGTGAAAAGAGTGTCAGACGGAGTGATGAGTCTCAAGTTAGAAATTGAAGTTGTGATGTTCAATGTTGTTAGTGCTTATGCTCCACAGGCAGGATGTGAGCGAGAAGAGGAGGAGAGATTCTGGAGTGAGATAGATGAAGTGCTGCAGAGTACCCTCAGAGGTGAAAGAGTGGTCATTGGGGCAGATTTCAATGGGCATGTTGGTGCGGGCAACAGAGGGGACGAGGAAGTGATGGCCAGGTTTGGTATCCAAGACAGAAACGCAGAAGGACAGATGTTGATAGATTATGCAAAAGGGATGGAAATGGCTGTGGTGAATACTTTCTTCCAGAAGAGACAGGAGCATTGGGTAACTTATAAAAGCGGAGGTAGGAGCACACAGGTAGACTAGATCTTGTGTAGAAGATGCAATGTGAAGTAAGTTAGTGACTGCAAAGTAGTATTGGTGAGAGTGTTGCCAAACAGCATTGGATGGTGGTGTGCAGGATGATGCTGGAAGGAAGAATGTCTTTAAGGAGGAGTTGAAACAGGCTTTGGGTGGTCAGGAAGTGCTTCCAGATGACTGGACAACTACAGCTAATGTGATCAAGGAGACAGGTAGGAGAATTCTTGTTGTGTCATCTGGAAGGAATGTAGATAAGGAGACTTGGTGGTGGAATGAGGAAGTGCAAGAGTGTGTACAAAGGAAGAGGTTAGCTAAAAATAAGTGGGACATAGAAAGGACTGAAGAGAGTAAACAGGAGTACAGGGAGACACAGCGTAATGCGAAGGTAGTGATGTCAAAGGCCAAACAGAGGGCGTATGATGACTTGTATGATAGGTTGGACACTAAGGAGGGAGAAAATGATCTATACAGGTTGGCACAGCAGAAAAATAGAGATGGGAAGGACGCGCAGCAAGTTAGAGTGGTTAAGAACAGAGGGAAATGTATTGACTGATGACAGAAGTGTGCAGGGAAGATGGAAAGAGTACTTTGAAGAGCTGATTTATGAGGAAAATGAGAGAGAGAAAAAAGAGTAGAAGAGGTGACCGTTGAGGAACAGTAAGTAGCAAAAGATTAGTAAGGGTGAAGTGAGGAGGGCATTGAAGACAATGAAGAGTGGAAAGGCTGTTGGTCTTGATGACATACCTGTGGAGATATGGAAGTGTTTAGGAGAGCTCGCAGTAGATTTTCTGACAAGAACATTCAACAAGGTCTTAGAGAGTGAGCAGATGCTGGAGGAATGGAGAAGTGTGATGGTGCCCATTTTAAGAACAAGAGAGACGTGCAGAGTTGTAGCAACTACAGAGGGATAAAGTTGATGAGCCATACGATGAAGTTATGGGAAAGAATAGTGGAAGCTAGACTAAGGGCAGAGGTCAGCATTTGTGAACAGTTTGGTTTCATGCCAAGAAGGAGCACCACAGATGCAGTGTTTGCTTTGAGGATGTTAATAGAGAAGTACAGAGGGAGCTGCATTGTGCCTTTGTGGATCTGGAGAAAGCATATCCCCATGGACTATGATGTTTGCAGATGACATTGTGATCTGTAGTGAGAGCAGAGAACAAGTGCAGGAAAATCTAGAGGTGGAGGTATGCCTTGGACTTGAGAGGAATGAAAATTAGCCTCAGTAAGTCAGAATACATGTCTGTGAATGAGAAGGACCCAAGAGGAACGTTGAGGTTACAGGGGGCAGAGATAAAGAAGGTGGAGGATTTTAAATACCTCGGCTCAACAATCCAGAGCAATGGAGAGTGTGGAAAAGAGGTGAAGAAGCGTGTGCAGCCAGTGATGTTGTATGGTTTAGAAACAGTGGAACTGGGGAAAAACAGGAGGCTGAGCTGGAGGTAACAGAGATGAAAATGTTGAGGTTCTCTGTGGGAGTAACGAGGATGAGGATAGGATAGGATAGGATCAGGAATGAGTACTACATCAGAGGGACAGCACATGTAAGATGCTTTCGAGACAAAGTGAGAGAGGTTAAATTGCGATGGTTTGGACATGTACAAAGAAGGGATAGTGAATATATTGGTAGTAGAATGCTGAGGTTGGAACTACCAGGCAGAAGACCTAGAGGAAGACCAAAGAAGAAATTTATGGATGTGGTGAAGGAGGACATGAAGGTAGTTGGTGTAAGAGAAGAAGATGCAGAGGACAGGGTGAGATGGAGGCAGATGATTTGCTGTGGCGACCCCGAAGGGAACAGCTGAAAGGAAAAGAAGTCGTCTCAGGGTCTAGTCACATCAGGGTCTAGTCACATGTAAACTATATAGTGAATCTTTTTCACAATCTTTTTCCAGTGACCCTAATTAGGATTATGCAGTTACAGAAAATGATGATGGATGAATTTGATTGTACCGGGGGTCCAGTTGAATTCCTTGAGTATTCCAGCACGAGCTGCTCAGCATTGGCTTATGAGACAGCTGCTATTTTAGCCTGCAGTACTGGTTTGAAACTGTAGAGCTGATGTGTGTGAGATAGTGGAATTGCGTGGAAAAACATGTGCTTCCTCTATAATGGGTTCATTCCATGTCACATCAGAGAATAATCACTTGTCAGAAGTTTTTAATAATTAAGTCTAGGGATTTATTATTTATTTTGGAGGCATGTAACCGATTCGATCAGCCTTCCAACTCGTTCTGATCAGAGAAAATCCCGTATTATATTAGAGGAGAGATTATCATGATGTGAGCTGAGGCCGACAGCTGGTGAGGCAGATTTACAAATAGAAACTGCTCCGTGTGTATGTGTGTGTGATTTGATTTTTGACATTTGATGGGTTAAATACAGAGACAAAAGAAGTAATTGGACATCAATTATTATAATATTTTTAATACTTTGATGCAAATTATTTGTTGTAATTGATGCCTGAAGTCTGGAAGATCACTAAGTATAGTGGTGCCTCAACTTACGAGTGGCTCTAATAACGAATTTTTCAATGATACAATCTGCCCCATCCAACGAGAAAATTTTCGACTTACAAGCTCTATTGGGGAAATGGCTTTTCCAGGTTGATTAGCCTTGTATTCTTCCCCGTGTATTCCTCTGCGCTCCAAGAACGCCTTTCTCAATTATTTTCTGTTATGGCCCCTATAGGAAGAAAAAAACATTTTACGTCCCCCCAAGTGCACGACGATAATAGCGTTTACCGCACTTCATATCATTTGCTCAGTGCTTTTTCCCTACAGCATAGAAAACACAGTGAGAGCACCACTGCCACCTAGTGTAGAGGATGAGCAATCACACTTATAAAGCTGGTCCACCAGTATATTAAAAAGCATGTTCCCCAGGGTCATAAGCACCAATTCGCCTCGTATTCTTCCGCATGTATTCCTCCGCTCTCCTTTCCTTTCTCCTTGGTAGCGTGCACGTCCACAAAAGTTTTTCTTTTCTGTGATTCGGATTTTGTGATTTTTTTTTTTAGTCTTATTTTTTATTGTGCATATCCCAATGGTAAGATGGGTCGTAAGAAGGTGGCTGATGTATTGAAGAGTAGAAAATCAATTTCTCTTGAAATGAAGCTTGAAATCATAGATAAACATGAAAAAGGAATCTGTGTGGCCAATCTGGGTAAGGAGTATGGGAAGAATACATTGACCACCTGTACAATTCTCAAACAGAAGGCCTTTTTGAAGAGTGTTAAACAAGCAAAGGGGGTTACTATTTTATCTGAGGAAAGATCAGGACTCAGTGATGAGGTGGAGAGGCTTCTCCTGTTATAGATCAAGTCCAAAGAAATCAACGGCGATGGGAGTGCGGCCAAGCCAACAGAAGTGATCAAAATTAGTGAAGTCAAATAAAACAGTAAAAAAAAAAAAATCCAAAAATTAAATTAAAAAAAAAAAAAAAAAGTAGCGTAAGTTGATCTTAAATGCTCTTAAGTTCAGATGCACTTACTGTATTGTTTATTGACATTGTTTATTCTTGTTTTATTATTTATTACTAATTGCAGTATTATTAATGTTACTGTATGTGTGTTATTATTATGAAATATTTATTATTACATGTTTATCTTAAATATCTTCTTCTTTTCCTTTTGGCTTTTTCCCTTTTTCAGGGATCACCATAGCGAACCATCTGATTTGCACATTTGATTTGGCATAGGTTTTTACATCGGATGTCCTTCCTGACACAACCCTTTAGCAAGGGACTGAAACACGCTGACGGCGTGAAAGTCAGCAATGTTTTTTTTACATGAACCTCTCACCATAGACAGTGAGAGACATGGCCAGCCTTTGATAACCTAGTTTGCTGCACTGGGGAGTTTATCTTAAATATATTACATCAAAAATACATGTTTATGTCAGGTTATATAAGTTTGGGAGGGGGTTGGAGCGGATTAATTTGGTTTTCTATCGATTCCTATGGGAATTTTGTTTCATCGATGAACGTTTCCACTTAAGAGCTCGCCCTCGGAACGGATTAATTTGTATTGTGATTCTTCAGGAATCTGGTGAAAGAGTGAATGATTTTAGTAAAACATGAAGGGGTGTTTTATGCAAAGAAATTTAATTAATAATAGTGTTGAGTGATAAGGCCCAGTGCAACATAGATTATGGTTTAGTTTTGTCAATAAACTGTATTTTCTAAATCATCCACCACTGTCTATCAGGACATACATGACCAAAAATGTCACTGTTAATTCTGGAAATGCTGAGCCATATGCAGGGATATAATTAATCACAGCGGTGATTGGATCATTTCAGGAGCGTGAAAAGAGCAGTATGAGCTGTAGATGGAGCCATAGATTCTGTTGGAGAAATGAGGAGAAACCCAGCTCTCAGTGACTGAAAGTGAATTGTTTTCACCTGGCTTTTTATATCTTGTTTATAAACACCTTTTCATCCGAATGGAATTCATTCATTCATTTTCTTCTTCTTCTTGTCCTTTTGGCTTTTCCCTTCTATGGTCGCCACAGCGAATCATCTGCCTCCATCTCACCCAATCCTCTGCATCTTTTTCTCTTACACCAACTGCCTTCATGTCCTCTTTCACCACATCCATGAATCGTCTCTTTGGTCTTCCTCTAGGCCTTCTGCCTGGTAGTTCCAACCTCAGCATCCTACTACCAATATACTCACTATCCCTCCTCTGTACATGTCCGAACCATCTCAATCTAGCCTCTCTGACTTTGTCTTCAAAACGTCTTACATGTGCTGTCCCTCCAATGTGCTCATTCCTGATCCTATCCATCCTCGTTACTCCCAAAGAGAACCTCAACATTTTCATCTCTGCTACCTCCAGCTCTGCCTCCTGTCTTTTCCCCAGGGCCACTGTTTCTAAACCATACAACATCGCTGGCCTCATCACCGTCTTGTACACTTTTCCCTTCATTCTTGCCGATACCCTCCAATCACACATCACACCGGACACTTTTCTCCAACCATTCCAACCTGCCTGCACGCGCTTCTTCACCTCTTTTCCACACTTTCCATTGCTCTGGATTGTTGAGTACTTAAAATCCTCCACCTTCCTTATCTCTGCTCCCTGTAACCTCACCGTTCCTCTTGGGTCCTTGGCATTCATACACATGTGTTCTGTTCATTCATTCATTTTCTGTAACTGCTTAATCCTAATTAGGGTCACGAGGAGGCTGGCGCCTATCCCAGCTGATTCCGGGTGAGCGCAGAGTACACCCTGGACAGCTCGCCAGTCCATTGCAGGGCAGAAACATGCAGATGGCTTTGCAGCTCCTCTTGACGAAAGTCTAATGGAATGAATCCTTAATTTCTAATGGGTCTCTCTCTCTCCTTCTTTCGTTCTTTCTTTCTTTCCCTCCCCCCTTCTCTCCCTCTCCCTCCAATGATTTTTTTTTATGAAATAAAAGTACATACCTCCGAATGTACCTGTTTATCGGCAAGTGGAGTGATGGGCAGTGAGTTTCTGTGGTTTGAAGCCGTTGCTTCCGCCAGTGTACCGCAGTGGTTAGCATCTTTGACTTTGGTAGATGAATGCTTAGAAGAAGCGGATCCCAAGGAATTATTGCTGCGGCGAATCGCAAGTCTTTTTGCATGTCTTTTTGCCTTAGTTGCGTGATCAACCAACGAAACACATCCACGAGATCCATAGCTAATCAAGTCATTGCAATAAACACAATAAACTTTCCCGGGCACATCCGATTTCTTCAGAAATTGTCCGAGTGATTCAGTTACCTCGTCGTGTTTTTTCCCGATTTTTACTTTAACAGTAACTTTCCGCTCCAGCCAATCCCATCGGAATTTGTTTTTAACATTCTTGTCGATTTCCAGCACTGAACAGTGACCCTTTTTTAAAAACTTCATTATTCCGCCACCATGAAATTGTAAAGTGAACGATACGAGCTTTCTCATTGGTTAGTCTAATCCAGCCAATCGGTGATCCGTTTACTAAAGTTCACGTCACTTCCTGTTAGGTCTTTGTCCATGGAAAATACGTTGATTTTAACATAATTCTCATTGACACCAAGGAAAAACACACTCATGCCTCGGTTTAATGGACTAATAGGGGGTAACACTGGTCCGAAGTTTCCGATTCCGTCACGAAAAACTTTTACTTCAGCACACTATGTAATCTGCAAATGTAATTACTGTCTGTCTGTCTTCCTTTCGGCTTTTTCCCTTTTACTCGGGAGTCGCCACAGCGAATCATTTGATTTGGCAGAGGTTTTTACATCGGATGCCCTTCCTGTCACAACCCTTTAGCAAGGGACAGAAACACGCTGATGACTTTGCAGCTACTCTTTACAAAAGTCAGCAATGGTTCTTTTACATGCCTCTCACCATAGACAGTGACAGACATGGCCCGCCTTTGATAACCCAGTTAGCTGCACTGGGGGGGACAGTGACAACCTTGTGGAGAGTGGGACTCGAACCCCCAACCTTTGGATCAGCGATCCAGCGCCCTATACCACTAGACCACCACTGCCCCCCAAATATAATTACTGTATACTCTGTCAATGTACACCATGAGATCAGAGGTCAGGAACCTTTTTGACTAAGAGAGCCACAAAAAAAAAACCGACATACTGTACTGTATTTTAAAATCGAATCCTCTGAGAGCCAGATTAGCCTAATGTGCATGTTCTTAGATTATGGGGTGTGTGTAAGTATGTGTGTATGTATGTATGTATATATATATATATATATATATATATATATATATATATATATATATATATATATATATGATAATATACAGCATATATACACACACACACATATATATATATATATATATATATATATATATATATATATCTCAGGGACTGGGGCAGTGGTGGCTAGTGGATAGGGCGCAGGATCGCTGATCCTAAGGTTGAGGGTTCGAGTCCCCACTAGGTTGTCACTGTCCCCCCAGTGCAGCTAACTGGGTTATCAAAGGTGGGCCATGTCTGTCACTGTCTATGGTGAGAGGCATATAAAAAGAACCATTGCTGACTTTCGTAAAGAGTAGCTGCAAAGTTGTCAGCATGTTTCTGTCCGTTGCAATAGGGTTGTGACAGGAAGGGCATCCGATGTAAAAACCTCTGCCAAATCAAATGTGTGAATCAGATGATTCACTGTGGCGACTCCCGAGAAAGGGAAAAAAGCCGAAAGGAAAAGAAAGAAGATATATGTACATAAGGGGTCGGGAACCTATGGCGCGCGAGCCGGATGTGGCTGTTTTGATGACGGTCTGGCTCTCAGATAAATTAGATGGCCTTTCTTAACAGAATAACGAAGACATAATTTCACTGTCATTTAAATAAAAATATAAAAAAAGCCATCAAATAAAACAAAAACAGATGACTAAATTTCACACATTTAAATCTATACATCTATTTTCAATGCAACGTCACTATAGCACACAAATGGACAGACATGGAAAAATTTGAACCCGCAGACCAGTTGATTGCCAGAACTTGGGACGCGCTTCCTGTCACAAACACTGCAGCGTGTGAGTCCAATAAAATTAGTGTTTCGAGGTATCGGACCCGCCCGCATACAAAACGGATTGGCTCTCCGCTTTACACCACAGTGACGTGGCATTGAAAATAGATAAATAAATTTAAATGCGCGAGATTTTTTCAGTCTGGTCATCTGGCGGTCACTTTCGGAAACAACGGCCCGCGTCCGGACGATCCGGATGAATCGGAAGCTACAGATTTTGTCCGTTGCATCCGAAATCCATTAAAGCGAAGTCCGTAAAACCGAGACATGAGTGTAGGCTCCTAACCACCCCCCTCCCCCATTTGGATTTGGACGATTCACAGAAATGATCATTTTTAAATAAGGCGGAAATTCACGGAAGATTGCCATGTATGCAATTAGTGCCTCTGCATTTAACACATCTAAAGTAGGCACATGCGCAGACACACACACACAGAGCAGTGGGCTGTCACACACACACTGGGGCCATACAGAGAGTTGGGTGTATTGCTCAAGGCCACTTTAGCCATGAAGGTGGAAGAAGGGAAGGTGCAGCTCACCCTTCACATGCCACACATCGCATCATGAGCAACACAAGGTTGTCAATGATCAGTAATGCACATTCATGTTTACCGCAAATGTTCTCTCTGCGTCACTGCCTACAATTTCATGCACATTAATTTTACTCCAAACATTCCATAAAACAGAGAGAAAATTATTATTGGGTGATTTTTCAGGTAATTTCAAATGTTCAAAGGGGTTTTTTTCTAAACCAATACCAAATGTCACTTATAACCATGTTTTACTCATGGGACAACATTTTTCCTGCTGGTTTGGGAACCAAAAGAAGTGAATTTTTGATCCCAAAACCACTTCTCTGACCATGAGGCCCCGGATACTTTTTGTAGTACAGTTGGCCCCCTTCTTACGAAAACCCGTGACTACGAAAAATCCAGTATACGAAAAAGATTTTCCTAAATTTTCGTACTCCGTATACGAAATAACTTCTTACGAAAAGCGCCAAACACACCATTCAAACAATGCGCGAGTTGCTCTCTCATTGGCTGTCTCCCAACACCCCCCCGCTGGCCTCCCATTGGCCTCTCATTGACCAGGAGGGAGCTGAATCTCCATAGTACTGCACCCATAAAGCTTGTTTGTCACATGCGTAAAGGAGAGCTGTACTGTCTTTTCCATAGAATTTGCACCCATTTTCCATGTAAAAATGCCGAAGCTCTTCTGTAGACTGCGTTCTGCGCCTTTTCACTGCATGATCCTTGCATGCCGTAGTCCAGTGATAAGGAGATATGAGAATATCCTCCTTTCTGTAGGATTTGCACCCGTTTTCCATGTAAAAATGCCCAAGCTCTTCCGTAGACTGTGTTCCACACCTTTCCGCCACGATCCTTGCATGCCGTAGTCCAGTGAAATGGGAATATAACACATAACACATTATTAGCCAATGCTGAGCCGCAGAAATCACAGAAAACGTTTCATTTTGTCCATAAACCAACTGATGACAGGCAAACCAAGTTGGCAAAACATTCGTTGCATGAAAGCCCTTTTAGATTTAGCATCACGCACATCTCTGGCAGCATTCTCATCCTCAGAGTCACTAGAATGTGACCTCTCACTGTCTCAACAAGAGGTGTCAACACCACCCAACCTGTTGTCATTTCCAGGAAAAAATAACTACCAGCTTCCACAGTTCAGGCAATATTAGTAAACATGGGATAAAATTACCAGTTTTGTGCTTTTTACAGACATTTATATTAAAATAAGCTTCTTTATCACTTAAACGTATTTCATATGCAGATGTTATGCCTTCCCATTTAATGAGTACTTGCGGTGCTCCTTCCAGCATAATATGATACGAGCACTGATTGAGTAAGAATGGTTGATTGAGAAGAGGGAGAAAGTTTATAGTGCAACTAATTCTGCTCAACAAGATATAGCACTGTGAGCAAATATGTGACCCACTCCAGCAGAATACAGATTAAGTAGGAAATTTGACATACCAAGATTGACAGAGACTGGGAATATTGATATATTTCGAAAGAGAATTTAATCTTCTTTTCCCATTTTTCAGGGGTCGCTATAATGAATCATCTGATTCACATGTTTGATTTGGAATAGGTTTTTACACCAGATGCCCTTCCTGACACAACCCTTTAGCAAGGGGCAGAAACATGCTGACGGCTATGCGGCTACCCTTTACGAAAGTCAGCAACGGTACTTTTACATGAACCTCTCACCATAGACAGTGAGAGACATGGCCGGCCTTGATAACCCAGTTAGCTGCACTGGGGGAACAGTGACAACCTTGTGGAGAGTGGGATTATAACCTCCAACCTTAGAATCAGCGATCTGTCGCCCTTTACCACCACGCCACCACTGCCCTGGAAAGAGAATTTAATATGCTTCAGAACATGGTAAATTACATGATCATACATAAAAATTGAGGGAGTTACATCACTTTGTATGACGCTATAAGAAAATGCTACTTTGGAGAAAATAACTATTATAGTTACAGAACCAGTTTCTGAACGTTCAAATGTGAACTTGTCAACATTCATAAACTAAATGAATCCGGCTCTCAACCAATCAGCACCATCTTTCCAGTGTCTTCCTAGCAACAGAGGAGTTATATTTTCACAGAATCATGTCGGTTTTGAGGCTTCTCAAAATGCTTTGACAATGTGCAGTAACTTTGGAGCCCTGCTACAGGATAATGACTCAAGACAGTGCTGAAATATTTATCAGTAATCCTGGTTTACTATATGTCTATACACTGAGAATAATTGCATCCATATTATTCAAGAGTACAATTAAAATTGAGGGACCCAAGACATGCACTGCCCTCCATAATATCAGGACCTCTGGTTCAAATGTGTTCAAAAGCCTTAAAATGATTAGATTTTTATTGTAGAAACATACTCTCAAACTGAAAATTGTAGAAAAATCTAACCTTTAACTCAAGTTAATTATTTTTCATAAAATCACCTGTTCCACAATTATTAGCACCCCTACCAATTCCCAGAAATATAGTGGTACCTCACCTTACGAAAGACCCAACAAACGAAAAATCCAAGTTACGAAATACATTTACCTAAAATTTCCGTCTCTGCATACGAAAAAAAAATTCACGTTACGAAACGCGCTATCTCAAAAATTCAAACAATGCGTGAGTTGCTCTCCCATTGGCTATCTCCCAAAACCCCGCCCCACTGGCCTCCCATTGGCTAAGAGGGAGCTGCATCTTCATAATATCTATGATGCTTTCGTGTGCCTTCGACCCATTGTTCGTCATGGAGATGCAGCTCTCTCCCATTGGCTATTATGGAGCTGCAGCTCCATAATACCCATGATGCTTTTCACGTGCCTTAGATCCATTGTTACTCACTGAGTTCTAACACATGTAAAAGACTGTTGTTTAATGAGTTTTTCGAGTGTGCTCATTGCAACTTTATTTTTCGTCATTCATCATGGACCCCAAGAAAGTGATTCCTGGTGCGAGTAAAAAGAAGAGGCGGGCTCGTGGCATGCGGTTGAGTGACATCGCAAAGGAATATGGCCGAAACCCGTCTACCATCGGTACGATATTGAAGCAGAATGAGGCCTTAAAAGGTATACTTTTATAACTTTTAAAGGGTTTAGGGGTAGTACTGGGGGCCTTGGAACGAATCAGGTCTTTTACATGTAAAATGCTACTCAACTTACGAAAAAAAATCAGGTTACGAAATCACTTCTGGAACGGATTAATTTCATAAGGTGAGGTATGCCTGTACATGTAATTGAAGTATTTCTATCATTTCTAAATTAGTTTATAAAGTTGCTCAGCATATCTAGAAAATAGCCACTCAATTGCACCTGCCAATACCTACTGTCAGAGGAATCATTACAAAGTTTAAAGCAACTGGAACAATGGTAAACAACAGTAGTAAACAAATCTGGACAAAGACGCAAGGTTATTTTGCCACCTTGCACAGTGATGAGGAAGGTAAGAGAAGTTCTCCAACGCTCATTTAAAGTTAAAGAATTGTAACAAATGAGAGCATCTTGGGGTCACAAAGTCTGAAAAACAACCATCAGGCGCCATCTACATGCCAACAAGCTGTTTGGGAAGCATGCACGGAAAAAACTTTTGTCGCTCACAACCATACACGCAAACGTCTGGAGTTCGCTAGGTGGTAATGGGACTTCAACTGGATTGAGTTATTAAAAGTGAAGACAGCATTTATTGACAAAATCTAGCATCAAACTTTAATATTCTTAACACATGTTTTAAATACATATAATCTGAATTCAGTGTTCTGGCCGGAATTCAGCATGGTGCAGTGCCATTCCTTTTTTCATGCACCACCGTTTAGTCAGCGGTAATGATCTTTTTCTAAACTACAGTACTCCTGCCTCCTTGGAACATTTCCTCAGCCGGAATCTTTCTCTTAACCAAATGCATCAACTTGACTCATCTTCTGTGAAGAGTTTCCAGCAAATCGACTAGTGACAGTAAAATGTAAGCTTCTATGAAAGGATTTAATTTCACTTACAGAATTGCAGTCTAATTTAATAGTATTATATTTTACATTTAATTAATGATAACATTTAACTGAGAATCAAAAAAAAAAAATGCTGTAAAGCAGATGTGTATAGTACAGATAAATCGATCAGTGCAGTTTACAAACAATGCAATGCTGAATAATACTTCACTTCAACTACACATTCCATGAATAACACATACAGTAATTCCAATTAAAAATTTTACATATAAAAACTGACTTATAATGATAATGTGTCTAATTGTATTTGCCTTTAATTAATACTGTATTTTTCAGCCCATAAGGTGCACCTAAAAGCCTTTAATCTTCAAAACAAAAACAAATGACGGTGCGCCTTATAATTCAATGTGCCTTATGTGTGGATGAAGCGCTGGACTCCCATCTCACTGACACCGTCAAAATCCAAGTGAAGCAAACTAATTCAGAGCTTGCCATCATTCCAGTGGACTAACCAAAGAGCTCCAACTGCGAGATATTGGCGTCAACAGGTCAGAAGAGGGATCCGGGCTTTATGTCAAAATACCGGCATTCAAGGTGACCATACATGGCAACAGCAAAATATATTTTCAGCGGAACTTTATCGGGGGGTGGGTGGGGTGGGGGGGGTCTGGGGTCGGGGTCCAGGGCGGAGCCTGTTTGCTATCTACAGTTGGTCAACATATCATCTAGCATAAACTAATTGGAATATAATTATTTGTAAACATATATGCATTTGCAATATAATATATACACAGAATTGAGAAATAGGTATAGGTCAACCATGGCTCTATGTTTTGTGTTTTATAAATGAAAGATGAAGAAAATACACAAATATTTCCTGTAAACCACTTTATAAATTTCTGAAACATTTTCAACTAACTGTCCCAGCCTGCTAGTTACTAATTAACGTTGAGATACTACTAGGTAAATAACAACGACAGTGTATTAATTTATATGACAACCATCACCAATGTATTGAGTATTTTCAAATTGAACATGAATTTGGCTGCAAATTTTTAAAAAAAAAAGTGAATAAAATGAAAATAAAATTCGAATACATATTAAACTGTTATCAACAATGCGAGTAAGTTTATCACACAATGATCAGTCTGTTTGTTGATTTTCACCTCAAATTTCACAATCATTTCTAGCCATTCCCACTTAAACTTATTCTTAACATCCTTATCTATTTCAGACACGTGGAATTCCTCTTCTTTCATTAAAGTTTGCACCATTTTAAACACAACACGCTGCAAATTTGCATTGAGCCGAGTCACTTTACATGAAGCTTAAAACAGCCAATCAACGAGCAGCTTACAATATGTGAAGTGCTCCACCGAAAATAGTAGGCACTTGAAGCAAGTTCACTTGCTTGTGCTTGAGACAAAGCACGGCTTATCCGGACTTCCGGGCTTTCAAGTGTGCAAGTGGCCATTGAATACTTGTTTAGTACTCAGCCTTCAGTCCGGATAAGCCACGCTTTGTCTCAAGCACAAGCAAGTGAACTTGTCAGAAGCGCCCCAATCCCCCCCCTAAAATTTTCTCAATGGATTTAGACGATTCACAGAAATGACCAATTTGAAATAAAAACCACGGAATTCCACGGATCCGCGGAAAATTGCCATGTATGGGTGACTCGCTCAGTAATTCGTGAGTGATTTTTCCACCTAATCTCCGTCTGTACCCTCAAGACACTCAGCTGGCTTAATCAGAGTCTCACTTTCATCATTAGGATAAAGCACTGCTACAGGTGTCACTCTGAGACCTCGGATTAAAATTCTTGAATTTAAAGTTACACTGATACAGCACTTTTCAGGTAATGACCTCTGTTCTGTAATGAACACAATACTCACGCTGCGAATGGGCGCAACCATGTTTCTTACTGTGATGACGCCGTTGCTTTAAGGGGGCGTGGCTGAGAGAAGTTTAGGTCATGACCTAGTGTTCTAATGCAGGGAATAATAGATAAAATATAATACACAGTATTCAACGTAATAAGCGCCCTGCTCCAATAAGCGCCCCTCCAGTGTTTTTGATCTTAGGTCTAATAACAGCCCATGTGTACTGGTAATAAAATCGTAGATCAAACTTACCAATTTTATTCGATCAGTCTCTGTAACGGTAAAATGAGGCGTTCACTGCCTTTAAAAGTGAGTTTACACGGTATTTCAAGACCCCTTGCCACTGGGGAATGTCTATAATGTTCATCAGTAACAACACATTTGATTGTTCTGCCGTGATTTAAAAAACAGAAAAATATTTTTCTGTGTTCTCTTGGTAAATGTCCAACAACCGATGAACCATTAGAAACTGCTACAGCAAAACTATCGGATGCTCTGAATGAAAGGAGCAATGAGCCAGATGTGGACCTCTCAGAAATTGATGAGTATTTTTCACCCAATTCTCCTGCTCACTAACTCATTTAAGCAGGTTCCAGGCCATGTGCTTTTGTTTATGTTCGTGTTGATTGGTTCAACGTGTCATGTGCTCAAGTTGACATTCATGTTGATTGGCTAGATTTTACTTCCTGGAAAATGTTTAAAGGAACAGCACCAGAAGGAAAAAGTAAGGGGCCTTTTATTAAAAAATTATGCTGTTTTCTGCTTATTTTCAGCTTTCATGTAAGTAGTTTGTTCAGTTCATTTTCTGTAACCGCTTCATCCTAATTAGGGTCGCGGGGAGGCTGGTGCCCATCCCAGCCAACTCAGGGCGAGGGCAGAGTACACCCTGGACAGCTCGCCAGGCCATCGCAGGGCGGAAACACGCTGACGGCTTTGCAGCCTACTCTTTTTACGAAAGTCAGCAATGGTTCTTTTCCATGCCTCACACCATAGACAGTGAGAGAGACATGGCCGGCCTTTGATAACCCAGTTAGCTGCACTGGGGGGGACAGTGACAACCTTGTGGAGAGTGGGATTCGAACCCCCAACCTTTGGATCAGCGATCCGGCGCCTTATCCCACTAGACCACCACTGACCCCTGTAAGTAGTTTGGTTGATACCAAAAATGAATAACACAAATACCAGTAAATCTCTGAAGGAATAAATTGATAGGATAAATGAGATGCAACTATGTGTGTATTGTAACTTCTGTGTATCTAAAGCTTGCTGTTCTACTTGTAATTGTGACATGTGCGCCAGGCACATGAAACTGTTGGGTGGGTGTTCCTGTGTCGGTTCTGGTGTGGGATTCGGAAAGTAACAATGTAACAATGAGGAATTGCCTTGAAATGGAATTAGCCAAGTGTTAAGCGCCGCAGGGCACAAACATATATATGGAAATGCTTTGTGAACACGCAATTATTGCTTTACATGCATATCCCCAAGTGTTAAGCGCCGCAGGGCACAAACATATATGTTAATGCTTTGTGAACACGCAATTACTGCTTTGCACGCACATCCCTCTGTATAAATAAGCGGACACTGCATGTGTTCGAAGAGCTTCCGATGAATAAACCAGACTGATTTCACTCGTGTGGTTCGTTGTCTGTTGCTCCCGGAGTACTCCTAGACGTTGAGATGCAGGAATCCAGGTCGTGCAGGTTTATCTAAGAGCTTCCACGGAGAGAGTTCTTACAATCTCTTTTATTGTTCTGTTATTATTCATGTTTTCCACCTTGATGGTAATAAGTACTTAGCGTTCCATTCCACTGGTAACATTTTAATAAGCGCCCACCCACTTCAATTTTTAAGCGCCCTGGTCGCTTATCACGTCGAATACGGTAACATAATAATAAAAAATAATAGCGGGATCTGGGCTTTATGTCAAACTTGCACAACTGTTAAACTCAGACACTGAAGATAAAGAATTTGATCGATTTGTGGAAGAGGAATGAACTGAAAAAGAGAGTTTATTGTTTTATATTGTTACAACTGAGCAATGTTGAGAGTTATTGTGAAGTGTTATTTTATATTTTATGCCGTTACCGCTGAACAATTATTATATAACAGTTATTGTGAGTTGAATCAAGTTTGACTCATCTGACTTTTGTTTCACTTGATGCTCCCTATAATCCGGTGCGCCTTATGTATGGACAGAGACCTCACAATCATCATTCGCTGATGTTGCGCCTTATAATCTGGTGCGGCTTATGGCCCGGGAGATGCTCTGAATTACTTTAATGATGTTAAAAATATTCATTTTAGTGTTATATGCACTTCATTTGCAAAACTGTTATTATACGCAACCTTTTTATGTGAAAAATTAATATTTGTAATTATTGTTAAAATATGATATGTAAACAATAATTACAAATATCAATTCAATCACACAAAAAAGTTTCATATATTAATACAGTTAAGCAATTATGTTTAAATAACCACCCTGTCTCTTCTTTGAGATGTGCCCTCTACTGCATGATGGCTTCACACAATACCAGTTGAAACACTGGAACTAGTTCAAACTAAATTAGAAAAAACAAACAAACAAAAAACATTCAATTTCAAGATACCACCATACACCACTTGTAATTCAAAATTTCAAGACCGTCTGAAAATCTTTAGTGTTCTTCACAGAACTCCAATATGTGTTTGGCTTTGCTAATGGAACCACAAATCGAAAAAGCTAGTCTAAAAATTTACAAGTTTAATAAATCATGCCATTTGATAGTCAAAACCAGCCTTCAAAATGATACACATGTTTTTACAACCTAACTGTTTACTTTGCAGTAACATTGTCAGACTTTAGTCTGCTCAAATTTTTTGAGAGTTTCACGGTGACCAACTGCACAAAGGTTTTTAGAAAGCACATAATTTTGGGACATATGAATGTGGACCAGATTTAAATTTGTTCAGCCTGCTACAAGTATTCTGTAGCATGTGCAAAATCCTAAATCCCATCTCTAAACTAATAGATTTGGGGGGTGATTTTAATACAGACACAGAAACTCACAAAAATTAGTGTTCCATTTGCGAAGCTGTACTCGGATATAAGTGTTTGCACACGAACGGATTTGTCACTGTACTCCAAGACCAACCATAAAAAAACAAGTCAAATAATGTATATTTTTATCTTGCTGACCGAGACCAAATGTATTAGGGTAACATTGACATGGCCTCAGGATAATTTAGAAAGAGTGTTAATGTTATCGCAAAACTTAAAATTCAATTTTTAAAATTTATACTTAATAATTAATATTAGGTATATATATTACATCAATATTTAATAGTTCCAAGGATAGACATTTCAAAATTAAGCAAAACTTAAGCATGCTTTAGAAATACAAGTGGTTAACAAACTCGCCAGGAAAAAAGCAGCACCTCATGGGTTAAATGAGGGGTCCCCAACCCCCAGTCCACGGACCGTTATGTGAATCATTTGATACCGCCGCAAACAAAATCTTTCATGGTACAAATTATAGCTTTTTTTTATTCTGATCTTCTGGATCTTATTCTGAAAAATGACTGTGTTTGACATTGCCACAAAAACACTGAAAGCCCTTCTTTCTTCCATTTCCAACCACATATCTTTGTGAGGCGGGGTTTTCTGCGGTGACAGCCACCAAAACATGACTATGGAGTAGACGCTAACCGGTCCGCGGAAACATTTTCATGCATAAAACTGGTCCCTGGTGCAAAAAAGGTTGGAGACCACTGGGTTCGACAACTATTTTGTAAAGGAAAGTCACATGACCAGTCAACTATTACCTCTCATACTGACCAGATGTCAGCAAGTGTATATCTTTATGAAGGACAACGGAGTATGCTAGTGAAATAAATTACTTTGGCACACAGGAAACAAAGATGACAAAGTTACCCGCATTACCTTATACAATCCCTGGCAAAAAATATGGAATCATCAGTCTCGGAGGATGTTCATTCAGTTGTTTAATTTTGCAGAAAAAAGATCACAGACATGACACAAAACGGCAATTTGAACGATAACTCAAATAGCAACTTTCTGCCTTTAGGAAACACTAAAAGAAATCAAGAAAAAATGTGGTAGTCCGTAACAGTTACTTTTTTAGACCAAGCAGGGGGAATCAATTATGGAATCACTCAATTTGAAGAAAAAAATTATGGAATCACCCTGTAAATTTCCATTCCCAAAACTAACACCTGTATCAGATAAGATCTGCTTATTAATCTGCAGTTAAACAGGAGTGATCACACCTTGGACAGCTGTTGCACCAAGTAGACTGACATGAATCATGGCTCCGAGACTGGTTATTCCATAATTTTTGCCAGGGGTTATACAACATGATCGGGCATGGAATGACAGTAACCACCTCAGGATGTTTGGTTAAAACTGGATTTATGGAAACCAGACAACTTGGACAGGGTATACATAAGAATTACCATAAAACTTACATTTTATGATGTTCGCCTAAAATGTGCTACACCTGTTTGACAGACCACCAGCCACCACTGCCAACTGCCTTAGCCTGGGTGAAGCTTTATGATTTTGTGGTAATAGACTAACTATGTCCATGCACACACTGCATGCAATGCATGGATTTCCAAATGTCTACTAATTGTGCAGGTGCATGCATTTTCCAAATAAAAGTGGACAGTGAGGATAGAAACTGATTCATTATAAATGTTCTTGTGACACCAATATTCAAGAAAGTAAAGTCTGTTGGGCTTTTTACAGTGGCCACAGTGGCTCATCAGGCCGGAGCTTATCCCCGGTTTCCTTTGCGTGAAGCAACTAGGAGTTCAACTCCTCCTGGATGGGAAGTGAGTCCATCGCAGGTTACTTTCCCAGTATATATTTTTACTGGTACCCATTTAAACTGCTGGGTGAACAGAGGCACACTGTGGTTGAGACCTTGCCCAGGGGTCTTAGCACAGTGAGGGTCTCACTGGGAATTGAACACACAACCTCCCGATCATGAGCCCCGCACCCTAACCACTACACCACCGGCCCCACACAATATGCAAGAAAACCCAAGTGAAAAACAAAGTGGCAGACATACCCTTGCTCTGTGAAACAAAGCCTTGTCCAGGAGCCTTTTCCGAGCCACAAGAACCGGGTTTGCAGATGGTGGTGTGTACCTTCTCCTTGAAACTGGCCCAGCCACTGGTCCTGAGCCAAAGCCTGAGTGGACTGTCTGAACAGCATCATGGTTATTATTCTGTGCCAGAGATGTGACACTTATGATTCGGACATCCTCGTCCTTCCTCTCTCCCTGCTGTGGCTCCTGGCTAGCTGGACCGACTACAGCGGAGTGTCCTCTGGGTTCTAGAGCACCTCCACCCTGTCCGGCGGTGTCAGGAGGGGACGAGAAGCTACTGGCAGCATGGGGAGCTTCACGAAGCAGACTCCTCAGCTGTTGTTCGCTCCAGCCACTACGGCGCAGTTCACCTAACCCCATGTCCCTTGATCCTGAGGCTGTTGTAGAGCCACCATTCCCGGATATTGGAGTGTTGTTTTGTCGGCCTCGACCATTAAACTCCTTCAGGAAGAGGTAGATTGCCTGTGCAGACACTTTAATGTTCTCCAGCTCCAGCACAGCCTTGATCTTGCGAAAGCTCAGGCCCGCTTCACGCAATTCCACCACCTTGCGCTTAGCGGCATCATCCAGTCTGCCCATGGCTCCCGAGTGTTTTTTGAAAGTAAACAAAGTTTAGTTTATCCGTTTCAAGGTCCCAGATAAAACACAGCAGTATATATCACACATAGACGCTTCAACAAACATATCACTCATATACACAGTTTACCCGCAGAAACTCTACTGTAGTAAATAATGAAAAAATAAAATCAAACTCTTTGGTATTTGTCTTTACAAACATCCATAAAATAAACTAGAATAAAACACCAGTATCGCAAAAAAGACAAATATAGCCCCTTGGTACCGTCGGTGCTCGTTTATCAGTACTCGCTTATTTACCTGTCGACCAAATGAGATGCATCGACTGTAAATATGCATATAAATATATAAAGAAAAACATTTTGCAGCCCAAATCGACCCTTATACAATTAGAAAGAAAACTGGTGTGCTGACAATGCTTCTGTAGTGGGAAACAGAAAATGTCACATGGCGTCACCGCATCCGTTACGTCAACAAAAGGCGACGCTACTCAGCTTGGCGCTTGGACGTCGTGTGTCTCAGGAAAATGTAAGTGCATATTTCAACACGGTTTACCGGTTTAAAACTTCAAAATTATCGGCTAATATACAATAAAAATTTGATATTTATTGTTTGATGTTAATAATGATCAATATAAACGAAATAAATAACGTGATGTAATGTTTAAATTGTGGTTTTGAGTAACCTGTGACCCGTGAGGTGATTTGCTAGCTTGCAAGCTAGTTTATGGTTTGCAAGAATAAAATGAATTACTTATCATTGTGTCTTGATACTATTATGAATTTCTAAATGTTGCGCAATTATTAACGTACTGAATTAACGTTTAGTCATGTAAGTGATGCTCTGGACAGCTCGTTTGTAAATGATTAGAACACGGTCAGCGGTGGAAGGCCGTTAGCAAGTATTAGCCAATACATTTATTTGAGAATATCAGTTTAGTTTGGGTGATTAACTGATCAATGTTGATTCAACGACTGTCGGATAAGCTTGGTAAACAACTGTTTACAAAATATACAATAAAGTTTATTAAAGTGTATCAGAAGCTTTTAAAGAAACGAGGGAATCTTAGCTTTGCATTGCTATTGACTCCGTGGCTAGTTACGTGTTTTGTATAAAGTAAACGCAATGCATGGCCTTTGTTTGCTGGACGGTTTTTGAAACACGCCACTCTCACATGATCAATGTTTTCTTGCCAAAACAAAACTATACTTGCCAGTTGCTCACTTCTCCAGTAATGACGGGGTGCAAAAGTGCTTCAGGATTTGCACAGCGACTTTCCAAATCCGCCACTGACTTTCATTCATGAAAACGCACTACCCAAACAATCCAGACCGGTTGCGTACACGCACACGTGACGCTCACAGTGAATGGGTTAAATCAGTGCTTCTCAAATTGTAGGGCGCCCCCCCCCCCTTGGGGGGCATATGACCCTGCGAAACATGCTTTTCTGGAACAGTGTATGTACTAAAGTTAAGTGTAATTGCACCTCCACTCCAGTAGTTGGCAATAGCGCTTTCATTGTAGCGTAATGGTGTAGCAGTTTTTCGCAGAAGCAAACAATATGAAATTTAGTAAACAAGGAAAAATTTCTAATTGGAAACAAAGAGAAAGGTGGAGAGACACGGAGATATTAAGGCATAAGTAAGTTAAAGGAGTTTAAATAATGTATATATATTTTTTATTTCAGGCACATTGGTGCACTTTAAATCTTTTCTGGTACAAATTAAAAAAACAATGTTAATGACGTTTTTCTTTATTGTAAGTTGAGGTATATTTCTTTCTTTTTTGTTTTTAATGTTCATAAAGTTTTATGCAGCGGTGTACTAATAAGTTTATGGACAAATAATACTATTTATAGTCGCTCGCGGGGGTGAAATGCTTTATTTCTTCCTAGAGGGTGCACTACAGAAAATATTTGAGAAGCACTGGGCTAAATACAGGACATGCCTTGTACTGGGCATCCCAGATAAACATAGCAAGGGGACATCTTTTTACTCACCTCTAAATTGTTAGGAGTTTCAATTGAAGTACGCTCCCCAACATACGTTTTTAATTGGTTCCAGACGGCCAAACATAAGTTGAAAGTGAATGTAAGTTGTTACAGTGACGTATGATGCTCATACTATACTGTCTGTCTTCCTTTCAGCTTTTTTTCCCTTTTTACTCTGGAGTCGCCACAGCGAATCATTTGATTCGCACGTTTGATTTTGAGAGGTTTTTACGTCGGATGCCCTTCCTGTCACAACCCTTTTTAGCAAGGGACAGAAACACGCTGACGACTTTGCAGCTCTTCTTTACAAAAGTCAGCAATGGTTCTTTTACATGCCTCACACCATAGACAGTGAGAGACATGACCCACCTTTGATAACCCAATTAGCTGCACTGGGGGGACAGTGACAACCTTGTGGAGAGTGGGACTCGAACCCCCAACCTTTGGAGCTGCGATCCAGCGCCCTATACCACTAGACCACCACTGCCCCATGCTCATACTGTACTATTCATCCATAAATACCATTACCATGTCTCATAAAACACACCTAAATCGGTTATTATAAACATAACATTGTAAAATATAAAATACAGTCGTCTCCCTACTTACGAAATTAATCCATTCCAGAGCCTTTTTTCGTAACTCGGGAGTTTCATGAGTAGGGGGCGCATTTTACATGTTAAACACCTGATTCGTCCCAAGACTACCCCATAAACCCTTTAAAAATGATAAAAGTACATCAATTTTGTATGAAATGTGTTAAAAGTAAAGAAGTTATTTATTAAACTACCTAAACATTTTATTAACATATTAAACCTTTTTAACATTTATTAATTAAACAATTAAACATTTTTACAGTTTAAACCATTATTATTAAACATTATTAAACACACCCCTGTCTCTCTCTCTCTCACACACAGACACACAATACAGTATGCATTAAATGTGTATTGTATACACATTAAATGTTTATTGTGGCGCTGCAGGCCATGCCCACAAGCAAGATTTCAAAGCGCATTCCCTGCTTGACAGATCGGAGGTCCAAACTCAACTTTAACTTGATTCCTTCAGGGATCAGAGGTCCAGATACGCTATATTTATTAAACATTTACTGAATTAAACAACTTTAAAAACTAAAGTTAAGCCTCCTTCTGTCTCTCTCACACACACACACACACACACACACTCTGTCTCTCTCTCGCTCTCACACACACACACACACACTCTGTCTCTCTCTCACACACACACACACACACACACACTCTCTCTCTCTCACACACACACACACACACTCTCTCTCTCTCTCTCTCTCTCACACACACACACACACACACAACGCACAGCTGACAGAACAATTCCGTTTAAATGGGCGGGATGTTTTATTTAAAGCGGAATTACAGTACCTGTTTGAAAGATCAGAGGTCCTCATTCAATAATAACTTGCATCCATGCGAGATCGGAGGTCTTCTACCACGGAGCACTCTGTTTTAATATTGTGCCGAAATAATCGCCTCCGTCACTGTATTTCCGCTTTAAGGTCTCCTTCTGGTTCAATATCATCCTGGTTATAGAGGGGTTTCGGCGATAACGAAATATAACGCTGCATGATCAATCTCAAAACAAGCCAACAGTCAACTTTCCTTCACGCGTGTGACAAACAAAAAGTTTGTGTAATGTTTAGTTGCATCATACCTCCTAGCCAATGGGAGGCCAGCGGGGCGGGATGTTGGGAGACAGCCAATGAGAGAGCAACTCGCATATCATGTGAAATTTTGATTGGCCCTTTTCGTAAGAGGAGGGTTTTTTCGTATGTTTCGTAAAAATGTTTTTCTTAACCCGGAATTTTCGTACCCAGGGGGTTTCATAAGTAGGGGGCCGACTGTATATCAAATAATATCAACATTAATTTCAAATTAAATTCAAGAAAAATAATTTCAATTTGATTAATTTTAATCAAATTCACTCAAATATCAAATATAACCTTTAACATTTTGTATGATGCGATCTTTCTGCTTGAATGGTTCCGATGGTTGACGGATGGTCACTTTACATGAAGCTGAGCTGAATCACATTACATGAAGCTGAGCCGACTCCCTTTAAACGAAGCTTAAAACAGCCAATCAATGCTTACAATATCTGAGGCACTCAATACCGAAAGTAGTTTACTTGCTTGAAACAAAGCGCGGGTTATACGGACTTCCGGTCTTTCAAGTGAGCAAGGGCGCTGTTGAACTTGTTTACGACTCAGCCTGCACTGATGTGAATTACCAGCAGAGCAGAGAGTGCTCTTTCTTTTCTGGATTCGGGTTTTCATTCATTTCACAACTTTGTTTGCTTAACTGAGTATGCATGGTAGATTGCGCCGATCCGAGCAGATAGTTAATTAATCTCTGTGTATGAGCCTTGCACCCATGCTAGTAGGCTTACGCTTCTGACCAACCATATTTGCTTCGGGTTACAAAAGTCCGCAAAACAATGTAAACAAAGATCACAGAAACGACTTCAGTCCGTTGTTTGTAAACAATGGACGCAGCGTCATTGCGTCATTATGTCAGCGTACTACGTAGGTACAGTAGGCCTGCCCTCGACATTCGTGGGGGTTCGGTTCCGGGCCCTCCAATGAATCGAGATAATCTGCGAGTTCTGTACCCGGAAGTAAAATCTCATGTATCACGTCGCATGCGTGAATGAGCAGCCGGAAGTAAAATACTATGCAGCTATTACATGTGCTAAAATATGCTTCTTAAACACATTCTATAGACAGTTTTACTCATTAATACAGTATTAATGTAGTAATGATTAAGAAAAACTTTTGAATTTTTACTCATTTTTATCGATGATAAAATATAAACATTATACAGCATATACTGTTGTAAAGCATTAGTATTAAAGTATTTTTAAATTATTATTATTATTCCAGTACAGTACCTAAGTTAGTCCTTTAGAATGTTTGTGCATTAGGTTTTATGTTCTGTGGCATGTTTAACAAACGATACCAAAAGGATAAACTTTATTACGCTTCATGTCCTTTTACATTGAACTTGGAGTGGCGTCTCCAAGATGGTGCTGCCTAAAGAGCGACATCGCGGAGTTCTCAGAGGCTAATTTTTTTCTTTGTTCCTTTGAATTTGTTTTATTTGTTCATGTTTTGCACTATGCTCGTCTATGACCGGTGGACCCTCCGACAGCTATGAGCAGCTTCAGCTATGGGCAACTAAGCACGCAACAACTCCTATTGTAAGCTAATATGCTATGGTAGCTCAATGCTAGCCGCACCCCGGCTAACAATCAGGCCAGGCGGGAAGGGGCCGAACGACGACTCCAGCGCATGGGATCACACGGGGTGAAGGCCGTGTAGCCCGGCTGGTGCAATTGCCTCGTCGGGTGTACTCTCCTCGAGCCATGTTTCACAGAAACACAGCATGGAACAGACCTGTAGATCCCTCTGCGCTGCAATCTGAGCATGAAGCTCGTCCACATTCGTTCGGCCCCTCCCCGCCTAGGCTTAGTGTTAGCCAGGATGTGGCTAGATAGCATTGAGGTACCATAGCATATTAGTTCAGGAGTTGAGCGTGCTTAATTATATACGCCCGAAGACACTCCGATCTCATAGCTGTAGTAGGGTCGACCAGTCATAGACGAGCATAGTGCAAAACACGAACAAACAAATAAAAAGAAACATGACTCCAAAAACTCCGCCTGGGCTTATTGTTAGCCGGGGTGCGACTAGCATTGAGCTACCGTAGCATATTAGCTCAGGAGTTGAGCGTGCTTAGTGATACACGCCCGAAGACACTCCGATCTCAGAGCTGTCATCCGGTCGAATAGACGAGCATAGTGCAAATCATGAACAAACAAAACAACAAATAAAACAAATTTAAAGAAACAATTTGACTCTGAGAACTCCGTGACGTCGCCCTCTAGGCAACGCCATCTTGGAGCCGTCGCTCCAAGTTCAATGTAAAAGGACATGAAGCGTAATGCAGTTTATGCTTCAGAACATCAAATCTCACGCATAAACATTAACTTGAGTACTGTACTGGAATAATAATTGAAAAAAAATTTAATACAACAGTTCAGAGGAAACCGTCGTTTCTCAGGAGAAAGTCATATTTCTTCAGAAGAGACATCCAGCGTTTTCTCTCGCTTAGCCAGAGAAGACGCATAGCATTTGAGTGGTATCATCGAGCTTAACTGGTAATTAAAACACACACAAAAAAAGAGGCTCATTGATAACTTGGGCGTGAATGAGTAAAAAGGGGCGTTTCTTCATCTCAACCAATCAGCAGGAAGGGGGACAGCCATTGGCTGAATTTGAGGGATGTGTCCGTTGCTCGGCAGTCCGCGAATACGCAAAGCGTGAGTGCAAAACCGTGAATAGTCAAGGGTCAACTGTACGTCTAAACTCAAAATTTGACTTAAAAACGGATGACTATAAGCCAGGGAGCGTCTACTTTTTTTTTTTTTTTTTTTTTTTTTTAATAATAATCTTTCTAGTAGTAGGTACCCCAAGGCAATTTTGTTCTATTATCTCTCGTGTAGCTTTTTTTTGTGTGTGTTATCTTTCATATAGCAGTTATTCAGAAACAACAGGAAAAACAAAAACCAATAACTCCTTTAAGGTATTCTTATTGGTTCAAGAGTTACAGTATTTAAAAAAAAAATCAAGATCAGCTTGTTCTATTGTAAGTTTTACTCTAAAAAAATGTCAAAATTCATTTTTCATACATTAGTTAAATTTTAAATGCTTCTGGCAGTGGAGGCCTGTTGGTAAAGGATGCTGGATCACTGATCCTAAGGTTGGGGGTTCGAGGCCCACTCTCCACAAGGTTGTCACTGTCCACCGGTGCAGCTAACTGGGTTATCAAAGGCGGGCCATGTCTCTCACTGTCTATGGTGAGAGGCATGTAAAAGAACCATTGCTGACTTTCGTAAAGTGTATCGCAGAAAATCAACAGCATACGTCCAGGCGTAACCATGGGAAGCCTATACTCGAGTCACATGATGTATGATCTCATGGTTAACAAGTTCTTCTATCTGTGAAAGTAAAAATAATAAAACTGCTTGCTTAATGTATTCAAATTAATATTCATTTGTCTTTTGTTTTGGCACTTGTAGTAAAGTTCCAGTGGTCAGGGTAGAATAGAGGAGCTGTAGTGATTCAGGTTCAGAAGGTTTTGGGAGGAAGTAGGACGCTGTGTTCTGTGGATCTCTTCAATCTGTACGTCATGGCGTGTCATGTTAGCATAGCTTACTTGTGCTGTGTTTTCAGTCTTTCTATGGAATGACACAGGAGTTAGTGCATCAGAAAAATACAAGGATGTGTATCTAATTCTTCAGAAATGTGCTCTTGTGTCACACAGTCGGACTCTGTGGCTTAAGTTGCATTAATAAATTCTGTTAAAGTTTCATCCTGAAGAGAATTGAGATCCCCCCCCCCACTACAACTTCCAAGTTTAATCGATGTATTTTGTAAAACAGATTTTTATTTTAATAAAATCTCGTTATAAAGAAAATTGCTATCCCGGGTTACCTTTATCTTTTTTCAGTTCATTACGAGCAGTAAGAAATAGGAGTGGTGTGTTTTTTATAAATCTAACTCCCACACAAATATTCCTTTCTCAATCTAATAGCATGTAAAGTAATTCTACGCCGTGCTAATTTCATGACCAAACGAAAATAAAAACTTTCAATCCCAGGACAGAATAGAAAGTCCTCCTGTCCCATCTTATGAATCACTCATTTGTCAAGCAGCTTTATTCTAGTTGCACAGGGAGGCTCACACCAGCTGACACTGGGTTTACACAGGTTACCCTCTGAACAGCTTGCTGGACCTTCGCAGGGCAACCACACACCCATTCGCACTCGTACCTAGGAGTAAGTTAGAACAGCCTGTTAGCCGACTGTCCATTGTCTTTGGACTCTGGAAGGAAACCTTCCAATACATGAGCTGAACAAGCCAGTGTAGCGTGTGTGATAACTGTACATTTTGCATATTTTTCAATCAGGCCCAAACTATTCGGGTCCGTTGCAGACGTGTGCAAATGCTGACCAGCACTGATGAGAGCACTTTTTCCATTAAGTTATTGTAAAGACGGTAATTGTATTTCATTGATCTTTATGTAAAAGCAAAAGTTAGGTTTTTAGCACAGTCTGTCCGTGTTTTATGTGCATAACTGGCATATTTTAATAAATTATCAGTAATTAAATACAGGCTGTATCCTCCTTCTGCCCCATTGCTGAATGAAAATTCGAACATCGTGATGATTTCTGATGGCTTGGGTAGTTTCGCTCTGAAACCCTGACAGACGGCTCTGTCGTTTCTTCAACTGCATTTTCATATAATTATTACCATCATTCTTCTGTAAGTGGTTAAAGTACCGCTTTAAAGTTTTCATTCGTGTAATACTGTAGAACAGCTAAATAAGTCGCTGAGCACGTAAGTGCTGCAAACACCAAAAGAATTTCATGATCAAACATACAAAGAATTGTTTGTATATTTTAATAAATAACTTTATTGCTTCCACTGCATGAATTTTATAACTTAGTGCTGCATGAATATTATGAGATTTTATTAGATGTCGTTCTTCTTCTTCTTCTTCTTTTCCTTTCGGCTTTTCCCTTCAGGGGTCGCCACAGCGAATCATCTGCCTCCATCTCACCCTATCCTTTGCATCTTCTTCTCTTACACCAACGACCTTCATGTCCTCCTTCACCACATCCATGAATCGTCTCTTTGGTCTTCCTCTAGGCCTTTTGCCTGGTAGTTCCAGCCTCAGCATCCTATTACCAATATACTCACTATCCCTCCTCTGTACATGTCCAAACCATCTCAATCTAGCCTCTCTGACTTTGTCTCCAAAACATCTTATGTGGGCTGTCCCTCTGATGTGCTCATTCCTAATCCTATCCATCCTCGTTACTCCCAAAGAGAACCTCAACATTTTCATCTCTGCTACCTCCAACTCTGCCTCCTGTCTTTTCCCCAGGGCCACTGTTTCTAACCCATACAACATCGTTGGCCTCAACACCGTCTTGTACACTTTTCCTTTCATTCTTGCCGATACCCTCCGATCACACATCACACCGGACACTTTTCTCCAACCATTCCAACCTGCCTGCACACGCTTCTTGACCTCTTTTCCACACTCTCCATTGCTCTGGATTGTTGAGCCTAAGTACTTAAAATCCTCCACCTTCCTTATCTCTGCTCCCTGTAATCTCACCGTTCCTCTTTGGTCCTTGTCATTCATGCACATGTATTCTGTCTTACTGAGGCTAATCTTCATTCCCCTCCTTTCCAGGGCATACCTCCACCTCTCTAGATTTTCCTGCACTTGTTCTCTGCTCTCACTACAGATTACAATGTCATCTGCAAACATCATAGTCCATGGGGAATCTTGTCTAATCTCATCTGTCAGCCTGTCCATCACCATAGCAAACAAGAAGGGGCTGAGAGCTGACCCTTGATGCAGTCCCACCTCCACCTTGAACTCTTGTGTCACACCGACAGCACACCTCACCACTGTCTTACATCTCTCATACATGTCCTGCACCACTCTAACATACTTCTCTGCCACTCCAGACTTCCTCATGCAATACCACAGTTCTTCTCTCGGCACCCTGTCATATGCTTTCTCCAGATCCACAAAGGCACAATGCAGCTCCCTCTGACCTTCTCTGTACTTCTCCATTAACATCCTCAAGGCAAACACTGCATCTGTGGTGCTCTTTCTTGGCATGAAACCAAACTGTTGTTCACTGTTCAACTGTTGTCGTTATGGGATCATTACCAGAGACTTTTCAGTTTTGATGGCGCTGATTGTCCATGCTGTGAAAGGCTGTTTTGTCCCCCTAATGGTCGTTTCATGATATAAAATGCAGTTAAATTTAAAGCTGAACTGTTTTGCATAAATAGTCAAGTTAAAAGCTGTGACGAGTATTATTTAGATATTAGGTTGTCAAAACTTTTTCTTTTTGATTGGAAGAAGTCAGGAAATAAATCTATTGTTTATTGATTAAATTGATGGAAGGGAATGTTGTAAACTGTATTGCAGTCAGGTACATAACCGAAGAATTAATTACATTTAATAAAGGGTTGATCATTTCTGATCGTATTTGTTTAAAGAGATCTGTGGGTAACTTGTAGATCAGGCACAGAGGATGATGATTTTGATGAGGACGTTAATGAGATTACTTATGTATTTTGAATGGGGGGCCAAAACACACTAGTTGCGGGTGGATATTTTGCTTTTGAGCTTTTCCAACCAATCTGGCTAATTCACCGAGGGAAAGGTGAAACCTTTGCTGTCCAGAAAAGTTCATATGTGCTTCAGACAAATGCCAAACCGTTTATTATTACCTTCCATTTGGACATCCACCGGAATTTATTCTGCAGGCTCAGATCGGATGCTATGGGAGCCACAGCAGAGGGATGAAAAAGCCGCATGCAGCTCCAGAGCCACTAGTTGCTGACCTCAGTTAGACTGTTGTTGTTCGTGAGTCATGAAGACTGCCAAAAATGCTAGGCATTCATTGTTATAAGTTGTATATAGGTCAGTGCTTCTCAAATAGTGGGGAGTGATCCCCCCCCCAGGTGGCGTGGGATGATGCCGGGGGAGCGTATGACCCTGAGGTACATGTTTTTCTGGAATTGTGCACGAGAATTAAGCGTAATTGCACCTCCACTCCATTAGTTGGCAATGGCACTCTCATTGTCATGCTATGGTATCGCGCACGAGTAAACGATATGAAATGCAGTAAACAACCCTTCAAAAAAACAACAACACGGAAACATTTCTAAGGAACGAAGAGAAAGGTGGAGAGAGATGAGGTTATTACGACAAAAAAGTTGAATGAGTTTAAATAAGGATTTTTTTTTTTTTTTTTAATTTCACGCACATTGGTGCACTTTAAATCTTTTCTATTGCAGATTAAAACACAATGTTAATGAGGTTTTTCTTTGTAAGTTGAGCTATACTTTTTTTGTTGTTTTTAATGTTAAAGATCCAATGTTATGCAGAGGTGTACTACAGGTAATAGCAATTTTATAGACAAATAAAACGTGAATTGTTTTTTTCTTCGGGGGCACAGAAAATAATTGAGAAACACTGATATAGGTTCAGAGCATGGTAGACATTGTCAGCTTATGAGTATCTCACAAGTAACATTTTTTGAACGATCACGTAACTTGCCTACAACCTATGGCCAGGGTATGCTGAACCTATGAGCCGTACTCTAGTCTATGTCAAATTTTGTGCATGCATGACCTCACTGCACTGTCTTATACCAGTGTGTTGTGAACATACACAAAACATACCCATCCTAGAATTCTTTCAACAAAAATGATATTTTTCTACAGGGCTCCATCACCTACCAAACGCAGGGACAGGTCAGAAGATAAACCTCGAGAGAGGGGAAAAGATAAAGGTGTGGTGAAGGAAGGTGCTGAGAAAGAGAGAGGCAGAGACAAGAACCGCAAACGACGCACCAACTCCACTGGGAGCAGTAGCAGCAGGTCAGATCTTTACAGTCTGTGTGTGGTTGGAACTGAATTTATTTATACTTCCTGTATAACTCATGCACATGGTACACTTTGTGTTCTCAATTTAGGTCCAGTTCCAGCTCTAGCAGCAGCTCTGGTTCCAGCTCTGGTTCCTCAAGTGGATCTAGCTCTTCTTCAGGCTCTAGTCGTTCTGGCTCATCCAGCTCATCACGTTCCTCCAGCTCCTCTGGCTCCTCGGCATCACCAAGCCCAAGCCGACGGCGACATGATAATCGCAGGCGGTCGCGTTCTAAGTAGGATGTTCCTTCAAATTCATACATTTCATGTTCAAGCAATAAGGTTCCAAAGTTTTAGCTTCAATAACTTATGCAAGTAATTAAATTTAACACACATGGTTTTTCTTGAGTAGGGATGGACAGTAACATAATAATAGGCATACTTTAAATGAACAGTCACAAATAATTAGGGCCAAAGTTGCTTTTTTTTTTGGTGATTTCCACACCCTATATATTCATATTTCCACTGGAGTTTTTGTATTGTCAATTTGAGATTGGGTCAACTTGTACAATACTTGAGACTAAAACTTCTCAAAAGCTTGATTTTATGTGTGAACTACCGTTGGCTATTAGTGTTTGACACATTTCCCTAAAGTTGCCAAAAACAAAGTGGTTCCATACATTTTTCAGTGACCCAAACATTTTGGGCATTAAGACATTAATTTTTAAAAGTTGTTGTTTTTTAAAAAAAAAAAAACAAAAACAAAAAAGGTCATAGTGCCACCTACTGGCAACAGGCAATTGCAATCGTTATATTTTTATATGCAGTTTAAAAGGTGATGTGCTGATCCGTCTCAAAATGACTCGGTAAAGATCAGACCATGACGACTTATGGCAAATAATTATGATTCTCTATATATCATAACAAATACAGCAAACCTCAATGTCATCTAAAATGTAGTAAAAACAGAAGAAATGGCAAACGGTCAAAACCTGAATACTTTTATATTACAATAAATGAAGAAAAAAATCGTATTTTGCTATTTTCTTGGGAAAGTGTAGCACTGTCACTAGTTTGGTTATAAGAGATGCTTTAATTTACTCCAGAATCTTGATCAACTTTGCATTGAAAAAAAACCAAAACCTTTTTCTGCATTGTAATCGGTGTGAGTGTAGCAATGTGGCCGATTTTCTTAAATTTTTAGATCAAATTTAAACTGACACTATGAATACGAATGTGACTCATTCACACATACTTTATAATGTCAGTACCGATTTTACAACATTTGATTAACAACAGTCTCAGGTTTATGTAGCATAAAAGGGAAAAAGCCGAAAGGAAGACAGACAGACAGTCTCAGGTTTATGTAGCACATTTATATAACAATGTCTGTTCAGTGTTAAAGCGCCACCTTCTGGCTAGAGCAGAAAGTTTACAAGTGTATACGTATTTTCATGTGGGGCTCACAGAGGTTTGTCCTGATCAATAACTAACTCAAGCCAAACTTTTAAAAATATGATGTGTCTTCTTCTTCTTCTTTTACTTTCGGCTGCTCCCTTCAGGGGTCGCCACAGCAAATCATCCGCCTCCACCTCACCCTGTCCTCCGCATCTTCTTTTCTGACTCCAACGACCTTCATGTCTTCCTTCACCACATCCATAAATCTCTTCTTTGGTCTTCCTCGAGGCCTTCTGCCTGGAAGTTCCAACCTCAGCATCCTACTGCCAATATACTCACTATCCCTCCTCTGTACATGTCCAAACCATCTCAATCTAGCCTCTCTGACTTTGTCTCCAAAACATCTTACATGTGCTGTCCCTCTGATATACTCATTTCTGATCCTATCCATCCTCGTTACTCCCAGAGAGAACCTCAACATTTTCATCTCTGCTACCCCCAGCTCAGCCTCCTGCCTTTTCCTCAGCGCCACTGTTTCTAAGCCATACAACATCGCTGGCCTCACCACCATCTTGTACACTTTTCCTTTCATTCTTGCTGACACTCTCCTATCGCACATCACACCGGACACTTTTCTCCAACCATTCCAGCCTGCCTGCACACGCTTCTTCACCTCTTTTCCACATTCTCCATTGCTCTGGATTGTTGAGCCTAAGTAGTGTGGTGGAAAATTTGATGCACTGAAATGTCATCAAAAGTATAAAATGGCTGTAACTCACACATGCATGAATTGATCTTTGCCTTATTTTTGCATGAAACTTGTCTCGAAAAAAATGAAATTAATTTAAACCCCCCCCCCCCATCCCTCATAATCGTAAAAAATTATGGAATCACTATTGTTTGCATTTCTAAAACAAATTCCAGGCCACGTAAGTATAAATTAATTTGCAGACATAAGGCAGTATTTACAGACCATACCAAGCTGTGGTACTTTAATGCAGTGGTCCCCAACCTTTTTATCCCCACGGACCGGTCAACGCTTGACAAATTTACTGGGGATGGGGGGGGGGGGTGTCATAGATCGTTTGTATTGTAAATATAACATTTCTATAAATGTTATGTTAAATTATTTACAGTAGGCCCTCGACATTCGCGGGGTTTGGTTCCGAGCCCTCCCGCGAATCAAGATAATCGCGAGTTCTGTACCCGGACGTCACGAGCGCGAATGAGCAGCCAGAAGTAAAATACTATGTATCTATTACATGCGCTAAAATATGCTTCTTAAACACATTCTATAGACAATCTTACTCATTAATACAGTAATAATGTAGTAATGATTCAGAAAAACTTTTCAATTTTTACTCTTATTTTTATTGATGATAAAATATAAACATTATACAGCATATACTGTTATAAAGCACTCGTTTTAAAGTCTTTTTCAATTTTAGTACAGTACTCAAGTTAATGTTTGTGCGTGAGATGTTATGTTCTGTAGCATGTTTAACAAATGATACCAAAAGGATAAACTTTGACACTTCATGTCCTTTTACATTGAAGTTGGAGTGACGTCTCCAAGATGGCTGCCTGCAGAGTTCTCAGTCAAATTGTTTTTGTTCGTTTTAATTTATTTGTCCATGTTTTGCACTATGCTTGTCTATGATCGGTGACAGTGACAACCTTGTGGAGCGTGAGACTCGAACCCCCAACCTTTTACCAACGGGCCACCACTGCCCATGTAAAGAGGACAAGCCACCACTGCCCCCACCATGTGTGTATGTGTGTATGTAAAATAATGTTTGTAAATGTATGTATGCAAAAGTGTGCATGAATGAAGAGGCAGGTTGCAGTATTGTGGGCATATGCAATCCTTTCACCTTTCCTTAGTTGGTGGTGTTTCTTTCTGATGGGGAACCAACACTTGACATGTGTGGATTGGATACAACCAGAAAAAAAAAATTGGGAGGCTTGCTTCTTAAAGCCAAAATGTAAAAACCAAGTTGTAGTGTATGTACATGATTTATCTGTTTGATATAAATAACCATGTGAGCATTTTTTAAAAGTTTTTATTTTTGTAGAATTATCTTCAAAGGGTGTAAAAGGTCTTGGCTTATCTAATTATTCATGTTTAGGTCCAAATCTCAAAAGAGAGTCGATGAAAAAGAACGGAAGAGGAGAAGCCCTAGCCCAAAGCCCAGCAAGCTTCACATTGGAAGACTGACTAGGAATGTTACTAAGGTACGTCACATTTTAAAAGGCATAGAGACTAAGTACAGTAACACAGATTGTGAGTCCATCTGTTCTTGTGTTATTAGGATCACATTCAAGAAATCTTCTCTACGTATGGGAAGATCAAAATGATTGACATGCCATCAGACCGATGTCATCCTAACTTGTCGAAAGGCTATGCCTATGTTGAGTATGAAACTTATGAGGATGCCCAGAAAGCCCTGAAACATATGGATGGAGGTACATTTTGAAAACACTTGACTGACTTTACATTCAGTTGAACTACATTCAGCTGAACTTCTAATCATAGTGCATGGCAAAAGAAAATGAACTATGTAACTAATTGCTTGGTGTGCTGTCTGAGGGACAATTCACAATCATTCACCAACAATGAGGTGGATGTTGCTCAAGATTTTGTTCAAGTAATTATTAAGGATGACAATTTTTCGTGGCTCTGTGGAATTCCGTGGTTTTTATCTCAAATTGGTCATTTCTGTGAATCGTCTCAATCCTGGGAAAAAATTTTAGGGGGGGGTATAGAGCAGGAACGGTGATGTTACAGGGAGCAGAGATAACGAAGGTGGAGGATTTTAAGTACTGAGGCTCAACAATCCAGAGCAATGGAGAGTGTGGAAAAGAGGTGAAGAAACGTGTGCAGGCAGGCTGGAATGGTTGGAGAAAAGTATCCGGTGTGATGTGCGATAGGAGAGTGTCAGCAAGAATGAAGGTAAAAGTGTACAAGATGGTGGTGAGGCCAGCGATGTTGTATGGCTTAGAAACAATGGCGCTGAGGAAAAGGCAGAAGGCAGAGCTGGAGGTAGCGGAGATGAAAATGTTGAGGTTCTCCCTGGGAGTAACGAGGATGGATAGGATCAGAAATGAGTATATCAGAGGGACAGCCCACGTAAGATGTTTTGGAGACAAAGTCAGAGAGGCTAGATTGAGATGGTTTGGACATGTACAGAGGAGGGATAGTGACTATATTGGCAGTAGGATGCTGAGGTTGGAACTTCCAGGCAGAAGGCCTCGAGGAAGACCGAAGAAGAGATTTATGGATGTGGTGAAGGAAGACATGAAGGTCGTTGGAGTCAGAAAAGAAGATGCGGAGGACAGGGTGAGGTGGAGGCGGATGATTTGCTGTGGCGACCCCTGAAGGGAGCAGCCGAAAGTAAAAGAAGAAGAAGAGCCAGTCAAAGTAGGCGCTTGTCGCAAGTGACGTATTGAGCTTGTGAAACAAAGCGTGGCTTATCCGGACTTCCGATCTTGCAAGTGAAGGCTGAGTATTAAACAACTATTCAACGGCGCACTTGCTCACTTGAAAGCCCAGCAGTCCGGTGGCTCTCGCGGATGTATTGCATTTATGGCCGACAGACAAGCGCACTCGGGGGTAATTTACTAAATACAGTCGGCCCCCAACTTACGAAGACCCCTGTGTACAAAATCCCCGGGTTACGAAAAACATTTTCCCGAGTTTCCATCCCCAAGATACGAAACAACCCCCTCTTACGAAAAGAAATTCAAATGCGCCAATCAAAACGCGTGAGTTGCTCTCTCATTGGCTGTCTCTCAACATCCCGCCCTGCTGGCCTCCCAGATAGAGACAAGGAAGCGTCACTCTTTAGTTTTTTTAGTTGTTTTAATTCAGTAAATGTTTAATAAATGTGGGCGCATTTGAGCTCATCTGGAATTCCGATTCCTCAAGGAATCAAATTAAAGTTGAGTTTCTCAAGCAGGGAATGTGTTTGAATTCCACGTCATGTGGGCTTGGCCCACAGCGTGCGCGCGAGAGAGAAAGAGGTGTGTGTGTGTGTGTGTGTGTGTGTGTTTAATAATGGTTTAATTAATAAATATGTTAATGGTTTAATGTTAAAATGTTTAAATGGTTTAATAAATAATTTTCCTTTACTTTTAACACATATTTCATACAAAATTGGTGTATTTTTAATACAAAAAGCTATATAGATAAAGAATGTACTGACGCTCCCTGACTTACGTTTTTAATTGGTTCCGGACATCGGAATGCAAGTTGAAAGTGAACGTAAGTTGTTACAGTGACATGTGATGTATGACACTCATACTGTATTATACATCCATAAATACCATTACCGTATCTCATAAAACACCCCTAAATCAATTATTATAAACATAACATTGTAAAATAATATAAAATAATATCAACATTAATTTCAAATAAATTAAATTCAAGCAAAATAATTTCAAATTGATACATTTTAATCAAATTCACTCATCAAATATCCAATACAGTATCAAATATAACCTTTAACATTCTCTATAATGCAATCTTTCTGCTTGTAAATGGTTCCGATGGTTGACGGGGGGTCACTTTACATGAAGCTGAGCCAACTCGCTTTACATGAAGCTTAAAATGGCCAATCAATGCTTACAATATGTGAGGTGCTCAATACTGAAAGTAGTTTACTTGTGCTTGAAAAAAAAAAAGCGTGGGTTATACGGACTTCCGGTCTTTCAAGTGAGCAAGGGTGCCGTTGAACTCGTTTAATACTCAGCCTGCACTGATTGATGTGAATCACCAGCAGAGCAGAGAGTGCTCTTTTTCTTTTCTGGATTCGGGTTTTCATTCATTTTACAACTCTGTTTGCTTAACTGAGTATGCATGGTAGATTGCGCCGATCCGAGCAGATAGTGAATTCATCTGTGTATGAGACTTGCACCCATGCTAGTAGGCTTATGCTTCTGACCAACCATATTTGCTTGGGGTTACAAAAGTCTGCAAAACAGTGTAAACACAAAGACGACATCTTGACACAAGGGTAACACGCGCGCTATATATATATATATATATATATATATATATATATATATATATATATATATATATATGTATATATATATGAAATGCACAGTAGGCCCTTGACTATTCACGGTTTTGCATTTGCGGTTTGAGTATTCACGGATTGCCAAGCAGCTCGCACAAGTTCAAATTCAGCCAATGGCTGTTCTTCTTCCTGCTGATTAGTTGAGGTGATGTAACACCCCTTTTTCCTCATTCGCGCACAAGTTGGCAGTGAGCCTTTTTTAGTGTTTTAATTACCAGTTAAGTTCTATGATGTCACTCAAACGCCTGCTTAAGCACCAGAAAAAGGTAATGAAGTTGGATGTCTCTTCTGAAGAAATAAGACTTTCTCCGGAAGAAGCCAGTTTCCTCTGAAGTCACCTCATGGCTGAAGAGGAATACAGTAATCCTTTGAACTTTTGTAAAACACTCCACTATTAAAGTCTTTTTTTAATTATTATTCCAGTACATAACCTAAGGTAATGTTTAAAATGTTTGTTTGTTATATTTTATTTACTGTGGTGTAGCATGTTTCTCATTGTGTTTTATTTATCCAATTTGTTACATTTCTTGTTCTTTTATGTCCTTTTTGTTATGGTCTGCGTTTTGGGGGACTTTGATTTTGGCACTGTGCCTCTCACTAACTGTTTACTTCCTGAGGGGCATAGTTGAGCTGCTCACACCTGAATTCACTATTCTCATTTACTCTCAATAACCAAAAGCACGCTTTGCTCTGCGCCAGAGGATTAACTCACATAAACATCACCGCTTCTTTGGTTAGTAATGCCTCTTACTCTATCACTCTAAAACTCTGTTTTGTACTTCGGCTCAGGTTGGCGGGGCGTGGCCAAGCTGCTCGGACTTATGCAGTTAATACCTGAATTCAGTCGAGTCATGCCTAATGCAATACAGTACGTTCCTCTAGTGGGCATTTTTGAAATCTACAGTGCTGTATGTTAATAAAGAGAATGCACTGAAAGTTATTTTTATGCGTATGCTGTATAATGTTTATATTTTAGCATCAATAAATATAACAGGAAAAATTAAAGTTTTTCTTAATCATTACTACATTTTACTACATTAATACTGTATTAATGAGTAAGACTACCTATAGAATGTGTTTAAGAAGTATATTTTAGCGCATGTAATAGATACATGGTATTTTACCCACAACTGCTCATTCACGCATGTGACGTCATACATGGGGTTTTACTTCCGGGTAGAGAACTCGTGGATTATCTCGATTCGCGGAAAGGCCCAGAACCATACCCCCGTGAATGTCAAGGGCCTACTGTATATAACTGAACTGGGAAGAAGGAGGGGCACGTTCAGTCTGTTGTTTGTAAACAATGGACGCAGCGTCATTACGTCATTGCGTCAGTGTACTACGTAGGTATGTCTTTACTTGAAATTTGACTTTTTTTTTTTTTTTTTTTTTGAGAAAAAAAAAGTAAAATAAAAAAAAAAAAACGGATGAACATAAGTCGGGGAGCGTCTGTATTCATTTTTGAAGACATTGAGTTTTTGAATAGATTACACAAACTGCACCTCATAATGCTGTTTCAGTTATTCAGGCTATTACTTTATATTGTGCAAAAGCAAATTGAAATAATTTATATATTTTTTGGTATCCCAAAAATTTATATAATTTAAATAATTGATAATTAAATGAACGGGTGTTGACGCCATCTGCCCTCAGGATTATTTTTTTAGCTCTAATACTGAATGAGTCAGATTATGCAGTTTACATGTAGGGTTTTCTAGATCTTATCGTGAGAGGATAGTACTTAACTGGAAGTGGTCCAGAAGCATTCATGATTTGACTCATTCACTGATTGAGAAAATTCACCAAAGTCTGAAGAAATCTATACAATACAGCCTTAATGTTTTACTTTGTTATCCAGCAGAAAGTACACCACATGGTTTCAAACTTGAAAATTCTTGTCACCTGGAGAGACATGGGTGTTAGTTCCTGGATGTATAACAGTGGATGTTGTTGCTATGTGGAGCAGTTTGTACAGTTTAATGTTTACAGGTATGAATGAGTCGTTCAGTGGTGTATTTAGGTGGCATCAGTCTCTCACTGAATCTGCTCCTGTGGCTGATCAGCAGGTTGTGAAGTGGGTGGGAGATATTATTCAATGTTGTCTTTAATTTGGACAAGGTTCACCTCCCTGACGTATAAATAAAAATTTGATCATAGTTTAATATATTGGGGGTTTATTTGTGTTTATTCGCCTATTATTTGTCTTTTAGGCCAAATAGATGGTCAAGAAATCACAGCAACAGCCGTCCTAGCTCAGAGAATGCGGCCTGCCCCACGCAGATTAACTCCTCCACGAAGGATGCCCCCACCTCCACCCATGTGGCGCCGTACTCCACCGCGAATGAGGAGAAGGCCAGTATTTTGTCTTTTGGAATTTTTTTTTCTTTTTTCTTCTGTACTATCAGGTTTCTGTACTATCGGGTCGCATCATTGTTTCAGTGGTTTGAAATAAAATCATTGGCTTTCTCTCTCAATAAAATTTATGGGTAAGATGTGTAAAATGAAAGTCACGTGTCACTTTCAAGGCTGAAACATTCATTCATTCATTTTCAGAACCGCTTAATTTTAATTAGGGCCGTGGAGATGCTGGCACCCACCTCAGCCGACTCTCAGCGAGGGCAGCATACACCCTGGACAGCTTTTCAGGCCAGAAACGTGCTGACTGCCTACTCTTGATGAAAATCTGCAAGGTTTCTTTTACATGCCTCTCATCACAGACAGTAAGAGACATAGCCAGCCTTTGATAACCCAGTTTGCTGCACTGAGGGGACAGCAGTGACAACCTGCTGATATTTGGGGCTTAAACCCCCAACCATGGCATCAGTAATCTATCACCCTACCACTGCTCAGCTTAAAATTTATACTTTTTAAAATTTTCTTTTCACCTTTTGTGACTCTGCATTCACTCTTTCCGTGATAGATTCCAATATCCGCCTCTCAACAAAAAATGTTTGGCAAATGTCTGTCATTTTGAGTTGCGCTCAAAATGTCTGTCAGCAGTCTCAACAGCGTACCTGTGCAGCCAATAGGAGAGATTTTCTTTTGGCTTTTCCCCTTTTTCAGGGGTCGCCACAGCGAATGATTCGCACGTTTGATTTGGCATAGGGTTTTTACATCGGATGCCCTTCCTGACACGAACCTTTTTCAAGGGACAGAAATATGCTGACGGCGATCCAGCTACTCTTTACGAAAGTCAGCAATGGTTCTTTTACGTGAACGTCTCACCATAGACAGTGAGAGACATGGCCGGCCTTGGATAACCCAGTTAGCTGCATGGGGGGGGCAACCTTGTGGAGAGTGCGACTTGAACCCCCAATCTTGGGATCAGCGAGCCAGCGTCCTATACCACCAGGCCACCACCACCCCATCCGGTGCATCCACTATATTTTTCCATGTTTAAAATGAGAGATACAGGGAAGTGCCAAAAAATACAACACGGCAATACACCCTTAATGATCCTGTGTACTTCACGGAATCATTTCCTCGTGTGGGAAGAAAAACTCCATAGCAAATCCAAAAAAAACCAATCTCTTCACCAATGAGATCGTAGATGAACTAGTCAGTCACAGATTAGTGTCATGTGCACAGTCATTTCACATCAGCTGGATTACAGGTAAACACTCTGAAGAAATTTAATGCAAAATGATAATCTAAACAAAAAAACAAAACACTCACATTTCAAAAGTCAATTAGAGTTCAAAGGTCAAGTATTTGCCCACATCTTCATTCAGTGCAGTTTTCTTCATCACTTGCACACAAACAACCCCAGCTGTGTGGTCTGGAGCACACTACATGCTTGCTGTTGAAGCATTCTTCTCAAACAAGCATGGAGATGGGGGGGTCAACCTGTCCTTCTGTGCATAAGCACCACTCTACCAGAACCGCTTAATGGATTTTACTACAATGTTTCAGCATACAACCTGAATATATGCGTGGAGCACGAAAATTCGGACCTGGTGTTTTCAAGGGGGTTAAAGGGTACCTGTAGTGAAAGCACTCATATACCTAATTTGATGTATTGTGTATAGCTAGTGACAAAAACACCTATAAGGCGTTTATTATATTCTCTCACAAACCAGCTTTAAGCAATTAAAGGGTTTCACTAATGTCAAGCTTCAGAGCCCAGGAGTTTGGCAGCGTCGCATTTCCTGTGACGTCACATTGTTGACAAAGCCTCGACCGGAACTGCGAGATTGCAATGTAGATGTAAGGCTATATACCTGACACAACAACACAAGCTCACGGAAAATTGGAAAAAACAGACATGATAGTAGTTTTTTTTTGTTTTTTAAACCATGGACGAAGACAATGTCGTAGAAGGAGCAGAAGGTTATTTATATGAACCACTAAAGAAACACTATCCACATTTAGTGAAATCGGACCAGGAAAGTGACGACTCGGAGGACGATATTGGAGAGTCGGCAGAAGCTCTTACACGGGAAAATCGTAGCAAACAACCAGCAAATATTTGGTGCTCTTGTGGAAAATGCGTGCGTCAAAAAAACGCTATTGCTATTGTTGTCAAGAACATGAATTGCTTGACATTCTGCAATTGGCGATACGACTGTCAACGATGTCACGTCACAATGACCTTTGACCCCGGTGAAAAAAGCCAACATGTCCGCGCGCTGAACCTTCGTGAGCAAGGAATGTCATAGAGAAGAAAAGGAAATGTGGACTTATACATAACCTACCGACATCACGCGATGTTTAAAAGTTAATAATAAAGTAGAGTGGATATTTTTTTAACGCTGTCACTTTTGGGTACAGGTGCCTTTAATTTAACTCATATTACTTTTATATTCTGTCATAATTATCTTTGCCACTAGGTGGGGTTGCTCAGAGTGTTAATAATTTAAGGAAGTGTTCTTTCTTCATCCAACAAAGCCCATTAAATGTTCATTTTAATAAATCTTCATAAATTTTGTTTGACATGCTCTAAATTTAATCTGTGTATAATTTTCTGCACACACAAACTGTCGTGCTGATGAGGGACGTAACCTTTCTGGATTTTTTTTTGTTTGTTTGTTTTGTTTCTCATTTTCCTTTGAAACAAATACCGAGGGTGCACAGGTATGTGACTGGCATGCTGTTGGTGTATAATAACAATAAGGATCTCATCTGGAAAACTGGCAGAACACTCTCTGTAATTTTGTAAACGGTTAGCTTGGGCAAGGATCGACAGCACAAATCACTGTCTACTGTAAGGTTTGTGGAAAAATCTGAGATTTCTAAATATAGTAAGCCCAACAAATCTATTTCAGCATCTCTGGTACAAATACGGGACTGAGGAGCAGGACAAGCCCTGTGTGTGCATGTCAGTGGCAGGGTCCAAACACCTCCCAAAAAGCAGATTATGGTGGCATTCGTTTCCCGTTTCACTCGCGACAAGGGTTCATAGTGGACAGAAGGACAGAAGGATTCATAGTGGACAGAAGTTGCAGACGGAGTGGTGTTTCATATCACCAAGGATCTGGCACAAACATATAAATTAAGGGGAAAACAAGTTAATTTAAATGCTAAATTGAAAGATGAGCCAAAGAACAGGACAAACATATTTGAGTAGCTCTGCCCCATCTATACCACAATACGCGTGCCATGCCTCGAGCCTTTCCTTGCTAGCTAAAATAAATTCACAAATACTTTTCATGCCGCCTTTCGTCGTCTCTATCCCCTCCACACACAAACACACACACACACGTTTGTTTGTTTGTTTGTTTGTTTGTCGTCGTCCCCCCCCCCCCCCACATGCAAATTAAAAGGGGAATAATGTTTAATTTTATTCTGTTTCACCCAGACTTGGTTACAAACTGTCATGTCTTCCATTCCCATCTACATAGGAAAGTGTTTTGTGGACGTACACAACGTATTGAAACAGTAGAATGTATGAACAGTTTCAAGATGGTTGTGTTTGTCCCCAAAGCCGTTTCCTCCAGTTAAAATCATGGACATTACACCAATAATGAAATATAAAATCTCACATCCTGTAAATATTTTGATTGATATAATTTGTGCATTCTTCATTTTAAACTCTTTTTGATCATCTTTTTAACTAATCACAGGTCTCGATCTCCACGTCGCCGTTCCCCAGTAAGAAGACGCTCTCGCTCCAGATCTCCGGGCCGCAGACGCCATCGCTCTCGTTCCAGCTCCAACTCCTCACGTTAAAAGTCCACTTCAAGATCTGCAGAAGCGTATAGTTCACTGTCTTGCCTTAGTTTGTTTACAGCAACAAGGAGGACACTTCAGTCTGTAGTTTAAATGGATTGAACCTAGAAATTTGTATCGGTGTTAAATCAGTCCACTTTTTATTTTGATTCGTGTGTCTATGCAGATATTGTGGTGTCAGATTGTGTTCAATTAAAGGAATTTTCATCAGCTTTCACTCCGTGTATTGTGCTTATGGAAAATGTTATTTGGCATAAACAGTTTGTGCCAACATACACATGTTGTTTCATTTTTAAGTACCTTAGTGGTTACTGTAAGTTGATTACATTACAATACATGTATGTACTGAAAATTAAAATTCCTGCAGGTATTGATTACATCCTCCAATCTCCATGTTGCTTATTGTAAATAACATTTGCTTTTAAACTGAATGACCAATGTAGCTCGTTGATGGCTCAATGCAGAAACTTGATAAAAAAAAAAACACTTTTGTGCAAATATACAACAGTAGATCTAAAGGTAATGCCTCAAAACAACGCTTCCATAGATTATAGCCTGAGGCGTGTACACAAAGCATAGTGTCCAATATAAAAAATACTAATAACGGAGTATTGACGCAAGCTTCATTGTGTCTTCGACCTATGAAGATTTCTTCTGTTTCTTCTTCTCAGCTTCCTCCTCTTTTTCTTTCTCAATTTCAGCAACCAACGTCTCGATCTCTTTGGACTCCAGGATCTTGAGAGGTTGATTTCTCCTGATCACAGCCAGTTCGATATTCTTTCCACCAGACTGGACAACCTCCAGTAAGGCTTTAATAGCCAGTTTGATCGAATCATTGTCACTTCCACCACCGTTGAGCCAGAGTTTCAGGACCCAGTTTGGGCAAAAATTCTAAAAAAGTTTTTCTTAATTTGTGAATTTACAGATTTGATTTCATCCAGATAGTTCAATCTGAAACCCTGTACACTGTTCATTAGCCCAGACAGGTAGAATTTCAATACCAAGTCCGGGCCTATATGGTGGATGAAGTGCCATGGACCACGTTGGGTTGTGAACCATGCTGTGTGTGTGTGTGTGTGTGTGTGTGTGTGTGTGTGTGTGGGGTCTTGTATCTTGATGGAGCTCTATGGAATGAATGTGGGGTTTTGTTGTTGTTGCTTTTTCTTCCTCTTGGTCTCCTTTAACTTTTGAAGTGTAATAAGTTTAGGTTCACAGCAGACTGTGTGATGCCTATCTGAAAACTCGAGAGCTCCAAAATTAATTGTGCACGGTTTTGTTGGACTGTTTTCAGTTTTGATTTCTGCATACATTTGCCTTGAAATTTCAATCGATGCATTTTTCACCTACATCTTGTTGAATCATTCCTTTAAAGCCCACGTCCCAGAAACTTCTCAGTGGTGTCAAAGTGCCAATTGTAATGTCTAAAAGTGCCAGAGCTCGGTAAAACCTCCAGTCTTTTTCCCTCCGCACAGTTTGAACAGCTTATTGCCTGGTGAATTTACAGCAATTTTACTTTGCATTTTGTCTCCTGTCGTGTACATGGCTTCTGCGGGGCTACAAACACATGGCACCGGCGCAGTAACTTTTCTTTGTGTATATATCCCCCTGGCACACACTCTTCAAATTTCTCCCCCGAATTACACGATTCACAAGCTTGACCTCTAAATGTTTAAAAAATAATAATAAAGCTGTAGCCTATAATAAGCAAAGTAAAATCAAGAGATACACTCTGATGATCTTACAGAGGCTCGATGAATCCCAGTATTCACAAAAAAGTGAAATGTTTGGAAATGCTTACTAATCGTGTCCTTTGCCGTGGTCATTGTTCCAATGTAAAGGAGTCAGCAAATGGTTTCAGAAATACATTGTGGCCAATTCCATTATATTGCCAATAGAACACTGCCTTTCGTTTTACTCTCAAATGCCTGGTTACAGAATGTTTCTCGAAGATGGAGATTCTCAAAAACTGGCTAAAAAACTGATCGAAGGTCGTCTTGTGATTCCTTTAGTAATGAACTGTATAACATATGTTAAACAAGAACCATGCAAGTATCTTGTTTCTCAATTCCTACTCATATATTACACAGGAATGGTGCTGTTTATTTGGTGCTGGACCTGGTTGGGTGTGTTACAAAGTGAGTTTTACTTACTAAACTCGGGATCATTGAGTGAAGTCCGAGTTAACAAAACCTGAATCTGTATACAGCGGCTAACCGTCACGACAAAGCTGTTAAAAAACCAGTTTGTAAAATTACACTGGCATTAACTCCTTGGTAAAAGGGTCATGTCTGAAGTAAACAGCCTCGTAGTCATGGCTCAACCTCTATTTTTCAGACGAGGATGTTATGCAGTTGGGTATTTATAAGTTAACGCAACTGCATCAAATAAAGTAAGAAGAGTTGTTGCCACTGCACTGCTAATTCATAATATAAATACAGACGCTCCTCAACTTACGTTTTAGTTCGGTTCCGGACGGATGAACGTAAGGTTAAAAAAAACGTTTTTATACTACTAATACTATAATAATATAATACTAAACGAACGTAAGTTGTTACTGTATGTTCCAGTGACGTATGACGTTCATACTGTACTATACATCCATAAATACCATTACTGTATCTCATAAAACACCCGTAAATCAATTATAAACATAACATTGTCAAATAATATCAACATTAATTTCAAATAAATTCCAGCAAAATAATTTCAAATAGATAAATATTAATCAAATTCATTCGTCAAATATCAAATACAGTATCAAATATAACCTTTAACATTCTCTGTGACGCGATCTTTCTGCTTGTAAATGGTTCTGATGGTCGACGGATGGTCACTTTACATGAAGCTTAAAACAGCCCAGGGGCAGTGGTGGTCTAGTTGGATAGGGCGCTGGATCGCTGATCCAAAGGTTGGGGGTTCGAGTCCCACTCTCCACAAGGTTGTCACTGTCCCCCCCAGTGCAGCTAACTGGGTTATCAAAGGCCGGCCATGTCTCTCACTGTCTATGGTGTGAGGCATGTAAAAGAACTATTGCTGACTTTCGACAAGAGTAGGCTGCAAAGCCATCGGCGTGTTTCCGCCCTGCGATGGCCTGGCGAGCTGTCCAGGGTGTACTCTGCCCTCACTCATTCATTAGCTATTACTTAATGGGACATTTAATACAAATGGAGGCGCCGTAGAGGTTAACCATTTTTCTGTGAGACCAAAGTTTATTCATTCATTCATTTTCTAAGCCACTTAATCCTAATTAGGGTCACGGGGAGGCTGGCGCCCATCTCAGTCGACTCTGGGCAAGGGCAGTGTACACCCTGGACAGATCGCCACACCATCACTGGGCCAACACTCACACAACTATTTACCCACACACTCACACCGAGAGGGGATTTGGAACATCCAATTCGTTTACTGTACATGTCTTTGGACTGTGGGAGGAAAACGGAGTACCTGGAGGAAACCCACACAAGCATGGGGTGAACATTTCTGTAACCGCTTAATCCTAATTAGGGTCGCGGAGAGGCTGGCTCCCATCCCAGCCGTCTCCAGGCGAGGGAAGAGTACACCCTGGACAGCTCACCAGGCCATCAACACACTGACGGCTTTGCAGCTACTCTTGTCAAAAGTCAGCAATGGTTCTTTTACATGAACCTCACACCATAGACAGTGAGAGACATGGCCAGCCTTTGATAACCCAGTTAGCTGGGCTGGGGAGGGGTGTGTGTGTGTGCAGTGAAATCTGTTGAGAGTGGGGATTGAACCCCCAACCTTAGGATCAGTGATCCAGCACCTTTACCATCAGGCCACCACTGCCCTGGGCAAGCATGTTTCTGTGTCTGCTCATCACATTTTAAACATTTTGTTCTTTGGGTGATGTGAGATCTGTGAATGGTGTCATATTGTATGAGCAGGAGATTTTTATTGCTGTCATGGAAAAAATATTACTTTTTATTCAAAATGGTGTTAGGAAAGTATGTGAGAGGGTTTTCCTTATTCACTCATTTTTTTAACCATTTAATCCTAATTAGGGTCATGAGGAGGCTGGCACCCATCTCAGCCAACTCGGGGCAAGGGGACAGCTCGCCAGGCCATCGCAGGGCAGAAACATGCTGATGGCTATGCAGCCTACTCTTGACAAATGTCAGCAATGGTTCTTTTACAGCCTCACACCATGGACAGTGAGAGACATGGCCGGCCTTTTTGGTAGACAGGGACAAACCCAGCATCCTTAGGATCAGTGATCCAGCGCCATACAACCAGGCCACCCTACCACTGTTCAAGAGAGTTCTCCCATTTAGGCATTGGAAGCTTTTTTATTGTGTTCGATATAAATGTATACATTTTAAATTTTTTTAGGCTTTGATTTTTATTTATTTCTTAGATTGGTCTGGGAGAACGCAATGAAATATGAATTATATTTATCTTTGATTTAATGATAGATTTTACTTTTTGGTAATGAAGAAATTGTTCCTCTCAACTCTGAACTTCTGGATTAGTGTATGAAATTACATTAACTAATGATTTTTTTTTTTAAATAAATGGTTAAGGTGAGTGATTAACTTGCACTGTCATATGTGTCTGATCACGAAACTAGTACATTTTCCAACTACCCAAATTCAAACTTGAATAAATATTTCCATGTCCAAGTTTATTTGTGAATCAATGCATCAAAATCTTTAGTGCATGCCTGGGAGATAATATCATCTCAAAATATGTCCATATGGTGAACACAAAGCTCATTAATTTTCACATCCCACAAAGGCTCTGGTAAGGTCTACACAGGTCCAATAGCCAAGTGGTGTCTTTCAGTTCCTTTTCCTTGCTCTTGATAGGTTGTTTGTGTTTATGATGTTTGAATTGAATCTTAAGACCTGAGTAGTAGACTGGAGTGCGAAGATCAAAGGCTTGCTGAGTCTTGAAGACTGATGCTGCTCAGGTGCTCAGGTGTGTACTGCCTGACCACTCCTTCAGAAACAAACAGCATTTCCGAATGGAGTAATATATAGTATGGGAAATACAAGAAAAACAAACAAGAGTTTTATTAATATTTATTTTTCAATTTTAAAGCATAATAATGATGCTATCTGCTTGACTGCTTGTTAATTTTTGTTTGAGTATTATTTCACTCTGAATAATGCTTTAGTAGCCTGGAATAGCCCCATTCCACACAGTGGTACATGCCAAGTAATGGAAGATGTTATTCAGAAAGTAAATTCTTAAAGTCGATGAATTGTAAGTAGGAAATATGGCCAAGCATAATGGTCACAGTGACTTTGACAAAGGCCACACTGTGATGGCTAAATGCCTGAATCTATTCATCTTCAAAATGTCAGGTGTTGATGGGTGTTCCTGGTACGTAGTATCTACTAAAGGTGGTCCAAGAAAGGACAACCAGAAAACTGACAAGAGTGTCATGGTTGCCCAGTGTACATTAATATGCACTGGAAACAAATGCAACTGTGTCTTATCTGATCCTACAGAAGAGCTCGCTGAACAGATGAAACTGATGTAGATGATACTAAACTGGTATACATGAGAAATAACAAACACATTCCATGCTGGGAGGAGGTTGGGAGAAATTCTCCACATTGCTCTTTCAAACAAAAGTCACTTTAATTTTAACACATCAAACCATGCCTTATTTGACCACAGTAGACACTTGCCAGAGCAAAGTACCTACACAAACTTCTCTCGGCCAAGCAAAAGGAAAAAAAAGAATTTTCATTCAATTTATCAACTGAATTCAAAACATTTTTTTGAATTTTAAAATTGATTGGATTTCAATAATGTACTTTTTTTTACATTTTGCCTTTAACTCAGTGTATTGGGCAGCTTGACCGTATGGTATGGAAAAAGAGTCCATCAAGCCAGTTCAATTACTGGTAGAGGTGCACAGCTTCTTGCTGAGAGGCAGCAGTGCTACCCATTGAGTCACAATGCCAACTACTTTCATAATGAATAATAATAATCATCATCATCATCATATATATATATATATATATATATATATATATATATATATGTATATGTGTGTGTGTGTGTGCGTGAGTGTGCGTGCATATTTTATTTATGTCTTGGCCCTGTGGCCCTGTGCTGTCATCAGAGGTGTGTCTTAGTCTTGTGGTCTGTGTAGAATAAAGTTCACTGGTTCAGTTCCTCATTCCTTGTATTATTTATTACAAAAACAGAAGCTGTATGTAATCACTGAAATCTACTGTGTGCTTGATGTTGTGGTTTTCTGGAGTAAAAACCATAGTTTTATGAGCTGTGCCTCTATTTTTCACAGACTAAAATTTCCATGATTGTGCTTGAAGATGAGTCTTGAATACATTATGTTTTAGCTTTTTGTGGACTGAGGATTACCTGGAACTCCAAAGTGGAAATAGGTCCGGTTAATTCTCAGTGTAGCTTTGTTGATTTGATTCTGCAGTTGCTTTAGATACCCTTTGGATCTGACAATATAATTTGCAGAAAGAATGTTGACGGATGGGGCAGTGCTGGTCTATGTGCTGGGCAGTGGATAGGGTGCAGGATCGCTGATCCTAAGGTTGGGGGGTTTGAGTCCCCACATGGTTGTCACTGTTCCCCCAGTGCAGCGAATTGGGTTATCAAAGGCGGGCCATGTCTCTCACTGTCTATGGTTAGAGGCATATAAAAGAACCATTGCTGACGAAAGGGCATCCGATGTAAAAAAAAAAAAAAAAACTCATGCCAAAACAAATGTGCGAATCAGATGATTCGCTGTGGCAACTCTCGAGAATGGGAAAAAGCTGAAAAGAAAAAAAAATGTTGACGGATGATTTTTCTGAATGTGAGAAACCTAACGTTAGAGGTGAAATAATCCTTTACAGAGAGTGTTATAATATTCTTTCCAGCCTGATGAGCATCAACAACACTTTTTCTGCGGTCCTCCAAAATTTCCTTTGTTCAACCCATGACACACTTCCACAAATATGTGGACACTTTGATAGACCTGTTTTCTGTAATTCAAACCATGTCCACTCACTACTGATTGTTATTTCATTGATTAAAAAACACCTGACTGTAATTTCACTTTCAAATTAACTACTAATCCTAGAGGTTTACAAACATTTACCACTCACAAGTGTGTAATACTGGACCATTTCCCTCAAGAAATAAATACATTTCCAAGTACGGCCGAACATAAGGTGAAAAAAAAACCATAAGTTGTTACTGTATGTTCCAGTGACGTATGGCGTTCATACTGTACTATACATCCATAAATACCATTACCGTGTCTCATAAAACACCCCTAAATCAATTATTATAACCATAACATTGTAAAATAATATCAAATATATCAAATAATATCAACATTAATTTCAAATAAATTAAATTCAAGCAAAATAATTTCAAATAGATACATTTTAATAAAATTCACCAATCAAATATCAAATACAGAATCAAATATAACCTTTAACATTCTCTATGATGCGATCTTTCTGCTTGTAAATGGTTCTGATGGTTGACGGAGCCATTTGGAAGAAACGTGCAACATTCACATGTTTTCCACCAGCATCAATTTTCTTGATAATAGCCAGCTTCGTTTCTAACGAGATGGCTTGCCGCTTTTTCTGATTACCACTATCACTAGTAGGCTTACGCTTCTGTCCAACCATATTTGCTTAGGGTTACAAAAGTCCGCAAAACAGTGTAAACACAAAGATCACAGAGAGGACGTCGTAACACAAGGGTAACATGCAGTGAACTGGGAAGAAGGAGGGGCACATTCAGTCTGTCGTTTGTAAACAATGGACGCAGCGTCATTACGTCATTGCGTCATTGCGCCATTACGTCAGTGTACTACGTAGGTACGTCTTTTACCACAGAGAGCACGCTAAACTCAAAATTTGACTTTTTTTTTTCTGCACCAATGACCACTCTTCACCTCTGGGGGTTACTCTGCATCACTTCATCTAACTCAGTCCAGAATCTCTGCTTCTCTTCTAGCTCACATCCTGCCTGTGGGGCATAAGCACTAACAACATTGAACATCACACCTTCAATTTCTAACTTGAGACTCATCACTCTGTCTGATACTCTTTTCACTTTTAGAACATTCCTGACCAACCCCTCCTTCAAGATGACTCCGACTCCATTTCTCTTCCCATCCACACCATGATAAAACAGCTTAAACTCTGCTCCGAAGCTTCTAAGCTTTGCTACCTTTCCACCTGGTCTCCTGAACACACAGTATGTCCACCTTCCTCCTCTGCATCATGTCAGCCAGCTCTATAGCTTTTCCTGTCAAAGTTCTAACATTCAAAGTCCCTACTCTCAGTCCTAGACTCATGCCTTTCCTCTTCTCTCTCAGCCTACGAACACGCCTCCCGCCTCTCCTTCTTCAACCAACACTAGTCCAATTTCCACCAGCACCCTGTTGGTTGACAGCACTGATGGCAGTTGTTGTTAACCTGGGCCTTGACCGATCCAGTATGAAATTAGTACTGGTAGTTTGCATACTGTATTTTGGCAAAAGTTTTACGCCGGATGCCCTTCCTGTAACAACCCTCTGCATTTATCTGAGCTTGGGACCGGCGTGAGGACAGTCACTTGTTTGTGCCCATAATCATGGCAGCATTATATATATATATATATATATATATATATATACAAAAATAAAAGGACAGGACAAAGACTTTCTATTGAAACTCCATTTATCACTACAGATCTGTTTCGAGGGGTGGTGAAACCATCCTCTCTCTTCAGGTGATTATAGAAGAAATATTATAGATTATAGAAAAAATTCTTCTATAATCACCTGAAGAGAGAGGATGGTTTCACCACCCCTCGAAACAGATCTGTAGTGATAAATGGAGTTTCAATAGAAAGTCTTTGTCCTGTCCTTTTATTTTTGTTTATTTGCTCTACCAAAAAGTATTGAGCACTCTCCTACGGAAGGATCTACTCAGAAAATCCTCTATACATATATATATATATATATATATATATATATATATATATATATATATATATATATATATATATATATATATATGTTTGTGTGTGTGTGTGTGTGTGTGTGTGTGTGTACAGTTGTGTTCAAAGTAATATCAGTCAGACATCACTAACCTGATCAATCAGTGTTTTTGGAAGAAATGATATTTCTACATGGCAAATAATTTACTCGCTGGTGTAGTAGAGTAATAGAATCCAACAGATCCAACAGTCATGACATACATGCTGCTGATTCTGTGTAATTGAATCACTATTTGAAAGGGGCGTGTTCAGAATAATAACAGTGTGGAGTTCAATTATTGACATCATTCATTCTTTAAAAAAAGATGTGTTGAAGAAGTTACAATTTCCCAAGGAGCGTATTGACTGGCCTAAAGAGAAACAGCGCAACATTTTGTGGACTGATGAAAGTAAGATTGCTGTTTTTGGGTGTAGTGGCCCCCATAGATGAACCGATGAACCCCAAACACTGAATTCAACCCGCGGTGCACTGTGAAGACAGTGAAGCATGGTGATGCAAGCATCCTGATATGGGGTGTTTCTCATACTACTGTGTCGGGCCGATTGATCACATTCCAGGGATCATGGATCAGTTTGAATCCATCAGAATACTGGAAGAGATCATACTGATTTATGCCGAAGAGAAAATGCCCCTGAAATGGGTGTTTCAACGAGACAATGACCCCAAACACACCAGTAAATGGGTAACAGCTTGGTTCCACGCCAACAAGATTGATGTTATGGAGCGGCGGCCCAAATCCCGGACCTTAATCCAATAGAAAATTTGTGCGGTGATGGCAAAAATGAGTTTCTGAGGTAAGACCAAAAATACAGAAGATCTGTGGAATGTAGTCCAACCATCCTGGGTTGGAACACCTGCTCACAGGTGCCCGAGGTTGGTTGACTCTATGCAACACAGATGTTCAGCCGTTCTTAGAAATGATGGATATACAATTAAATATTAGTTCAGTGATTCCAACAAAAACAGTTTTCAGTTCGTGCAGTGAATGTTTGAGTTTCTAAGAAAAAGAAGATACTGTTTTTTTTTTGTTTTTTTTTAACAGTCAAATCTTCACTTTCTTTCAGTTTCTTTGAAGGAATAACACAAATTTGATGTATTTTTCTTCGTGGTTTGATTTGGAAAAGAATGTATAGCGTTCCCAATACAATTGTGTGTATGGAAATAAAACCTATTATAAGGACTTTTAGCATTATTCAGTTTTTTAAACACACTGTTAATATTTTGAACAGAATTGGATATCATTCATCCATTCTCTGTAACCGCTTAATCCTAATTAGGGTCGCGGGGAGGCTGGCGCCAACCCAGCCGACTCCTGGCGAGGGCATCGCAGGGCAGAAAGACACTGACGGCTATGCACCTACTCTTAACGAAAGTCAGTGTAACCCATATAAATACATGGTTACTAATTTTATTGGAAAAAAAACCTAATTTCCAACGCTCCCTGAAAGCACTATAGTTTTCCTAGTCCCCTTGAACGCATCATAAGCACATACTGCATGCACCTAGCTGAGCACAGCAGAGCACGCTGAAGAGCAGGACACACACAGAGCACATGACAAGCTACACAAAGCCTTGTATGTGTTTTGTTCTC
>CM045740.1:19003224-19055724 GCA_024760905.1 Plotosus lineatus
CGGCTGGGCTGGGCGCCAGCCTCCACGTGACCCTAATTAGGATTAAGCAGTTACTGAGCTACACGTTATTTCTGTGTTAAAAATAATAACAGTGTGTTTACAAAGTGAATAATGCTCAAAATCCTGCTAATAGTTTTTAGTTCCATACACACAAACACACCGGGAACTCAACACTTTCTGTTCTACATCAAAGGTAAGTCTGTTGGGTTTTTACACCCAACCCTAGTGGCTCATCAGGCCAATACATATCCCCGGTTTCTGTAGCATGAAGCAATCAGGAGTCAAATTCCCCCTGGATGGGACGCTAGTCCAGCACAGGTTACCTTCCCAGTATATTTTACTGGTACCCATTTATACTGCTGGGTGAACAGAGGCACACTTGTGGTTGAGACCTTGCCCAGGGGTCTTAGCACAGTGAGGGTCTCAGTGGGATTCGAACTCACAACCTCCTGATCAGGTGCGCAGCACCCTGATCACTACACCACCGGCCCCAACTCAAAGCATGAAGAAAAATATAAAATTTTATGTTTTTCCTTGAAAAAAATTGAAGAAAAGTGAATATTGGACTGTCCAAAAAAACCCCCCAATAATAATAATAATAATAGCAGCGTCTGCATTATTCTTCACAAACTCAAACATTCACTTCATAAAATGAAGATTTTTTTTATTTTCCTTTGAATCACCGAACGAAGATTTAGTTGTATAAACACTGTTTCTGAGAACTGCTGCATGTCTGTGTTGCAGGGAACGTCTGACACCTGTCAGTAGGTTTTCCAGACCAGGACGATTTGGACTACATTCCACAGTTGTTCTGTATTTCTTGATTTTGCCTCAGAAACTGCATTTTTGTTGTCACCTCACAAGTTTTCTATTGGCTTAAGGTCTGGGGATCAGGCTGGCTGCCCCGTATCGTCAGTCTTGTTGGTCTGGAATCAAGATACTGCCCGTTTACTGGAGTGTTCGGCAGCTGTTTACAATGGATGAATGACGTCAGTAATTGAACTCCATACTGCTATTATTTTGAACACGGTCCTTTCAAATAGTGATTCAATTACACAGAATCAGCAGCATGTATGTCATGCCTGTAGGGTCTGTTGGGTTCTATTACTCCACCACACATGATAGTAAATTATCAGCCATGAAGAAATATCATTTCCACCAAAAACACTGATTGATCAGGTTAGTGATGTCTGACTGATATTATTTTGAACACAGCTGTACACACACACACACACACACACACACACACACTTCTCTATCAATGGCAGTCTGACATTTGAGCAACCAAACGCATATAATGGGAACTAAAGCCCCCCACCATTACACGTACTGGTTTAAGCAAATTTTACTGATTATGATTTGGATGGTCATTTTTATCTTTGGCATGGACAGCTCAGTATTCCAGGGCAGTGGTGGTCTAGTGGTATAAGGTGCTGGCTCGCTGATTCAAAGGTTGGGGGTTCGAGTCCCACTCTCCACAAGGTTGTCACTGTCCCCCCCCAGTGCGGCTAACTGGGTTATCAAAGGCCGGCCATGTCTCTCACTGTCTATGGTGCGAGGCATGGAAAAGAACCATTGCTGACTTTCGACAAGAGTAGCTGCAAAGCCGTCAGCGTGTTTCCGCCCTGTGATGGCCTGGCGAGCTGTCCAGGGTGTACTCTGCCCTCGCCCTGAGTTGGCTGGGATGGGCACCAGCCTCCCTGTGACCCTAATTAGGATGAAGCGGTTACTATTTTATAAAAGTAAGCTGAAATATTGACTAATTTGACAAAAATACACAGCTGCACTGTCTTCTGGTCCATCTGTGATAAGCTCAGGTTCAGAGAACGAACTTGGTAGCATTTCTATATAGAACTGATGCATGGCTTCCTATATATGTAATATATTTTCGGGCATTTCTGGATGTGGATGGTTTTGTAACGTGCTTATGAGTCTATGTGATGGATATTTGTCATAGCAGCAAGAATTTCTTGGGCACTCCCACCCGAGAGCTTGAAAGTCACACACATCCAGCAGTGGTTTTCAACCTTGCTGTTTATACACTGAAATGTGTCCAACTTCCTTGAATCTTTTCATAATACAGTATTATGTAATGCAGATGGTGAAATTCTAAATTCACTGCAATCTCGCATCGAAAAGTTTTATTTATTTAAAAACGGACTAACAATTATTTCTTTAATTTTGACCCAAAGTGCGGAACCATGAACCATCTGTGTCTGTGAAGGCTGAGTGCTAATCACTACGCCACACTGTTTAAATAAAGATATTTTTAAAATTATTACAATGTGAAATCCATTCCTTATGGCTATGCTTGTTTCCTGCTCTCAACCCGAGCAGCCATCTTTATGAATCCAGTTCTCAGAATCCAGTTCTCTTTTTTCTCATGCTATGTTTCAGACTTTAAGATTAATGAAATAAAAAAGCGCGCCCGGAGCTGAGTAAGAGGAATGAGGTTGGAGAAACAAGCAGCGCATTCATGAGAAGGTGATTCAAAGCACAGATGCTGTTCTCTCTCACTCTTACAAAAGCAGATAATTATATTTCTCAACAGTGTTTCGCAGGGCAGTGGTGGCCCTGTTGTAAGGTTAGGGGTTCAAGCTGTCTCCCAGTGGAACTAACTGGGTTATCAAGGACCGGCCATGTGTCTCCCTGCTGCGGTGAGGGGAACCATTACTGACCTTCGTCAAGAGTAGTTGCATAGCCATCAGCCATCATTTCTGCCCTGCAATGGCCTGGTGAGCTGTCCCGAGTTTACTCTGCCCTTGCTCTGAGTTGGCTGAGATGGGTGCCAGCCTCCCTGTCACCCTAATTAGGATTAAGCGGTTCAGAAAATGAATGAATGAATGAATGAATAAATGAAGTGTTTTGCCAGGGTCTTACATGCTCTGGCATCCAGCAACGATGATCAGTCGTCAAGAAACATTTTTAATGCAGTAAAATCATTTCTATGTACATTTTCCACCTCGCTTTAAAACATATTTTCGAGGATAATACTTTACATCAGTTTTATTTATATATTTTCTGAAACGCTTAATCCTAATTAGGGCCGTGTAGTGGCTGACGCCCATCTCAGCCGACTCTGGGCGATGGCCGGGTTCACACTGGCCGCATCATTTTATTTTTATAAAAATTTACAACAACCTAGATACTACAACAATCAACATTAATTCTGGGCTACACCTGATTTTTCCAAATGTTATTTCCTGTATATTACTTTCTGTATTTTCTGTTTACATAAATAGCGACGTGAGAGAAAATCTAAAAAAAAAAAAAAACATCATTTCCCAGCATGCTTTGCGCTCATGAGTCAGGTGAATTCGGCAGATTGCCTCACGTGCAGGAGAGTGGAATGAGTGAGCGCTGCATTCGAGTCTGGTTCGCGTGCGGGAGGAACTTCAGTCAGAGTCGGAGCTGTGTTTACATCACGTTGGACCCGAAGAAGAGTTTACTACACGTTTTACAATCTTTTTCGATGTTTGTTACAAACTTTTCGCGGAGTTTATTAACAATTCGGGTTTTTTTTTTTAAATTTTTACGTCTCTTTATGGATATTGCTAATAATTCTACAGCAGGATGGACGTGGAGGATTTTTATTCTGTTTTACAAATCTTTCATTTCTGTGGTTTTTTTTTTTTTTTTTTTTTAATTTCTTGAGGAGTTTTGACTTGGTGGAGGTGTTAAGCCATTGGTTTTCTGGGAGCACGCGCTATGTGGAGGATTCATACTCTCATCTCCATGAACGGATAGCTCTGCTCTACGCTGAGATGTTTATGCCTGGCATGTTTATCGGAAACCAGCTCAGGGCTCCCACTGGAATTGTGGGTAATTCTGGAAAATTCGGAACGGATGATACCATCGTTGATCACCGAACGCACCTTTTAAACTTCCCTCTGCCTGAATAAACCAATTTCACCCTGCCACAGATAAAAAAAAACAGCAATAACAGGTACAGTGTCCACTTCTATAACATTATACAGCTAATTTCACAGAAACGTTGTTTTTTTTTTCACGCGCAGTTTAATAGTGGAAACGGTTTCTGTTGCTATGGTGCAATCACTTTAAAAAAGGAAATGTTCACCTTTTTAAAACATTGTGTCGTCATACCGTTATCTACCTCAATATACAGTCATGACGGGCAGCTGGCTTTAAGATAATTTGGTTGTTTTAGTGGGTGAATTGCTGTTTAGTTATGGTTCGTATTTTGTTTACCTATATCTATCCAGATAAACTAATGAATCCATAAATCAGTGTCAAGTGTCTGTCATTGGATAGTAAAGATAGTAAACTGTGTAGGAGTCAGGCAGCAGAACTGTCCTCACTTGTGAATGGCTTCCTGCTGATATTGGAGTGATTACAGGTTAAATTCTCATTCTATGAATCTGGACACCCTGTAAACTTTGGAAAGGGTTAAAGTGGACTTGAGTAACATGATATGGCTTCTCCAGTAAAAACAAACAAACAACATCAACAAAAATATGAGTTAGATGATGTCCATTTATTTTGTCCGAGGGTGGACAGTAAAAACTGACCTGTGTTCAGGCCTTCCAGGGAAATGTGCATTTCTGTGCAGAGCGGAATGGCTTCATTCTTCACTTCACTGACTACAGTGGTCTCAGAGCTGTAGTATGTCATGCACAGCTTATTTTTGAACAAGGTAAAAAAAAAAAAAAAAAACCTGATTGAACTTTTCTCAGGCCAATCCCAGCTAGCATTGGACCTAATCAGCAACTGTTTGTGTTTGGTAGAGCTGATGGTTTTGTTGGACAACAAGAATAACATCTGTACTAATGTTCAGTTCTTGAAGACCGTAACCACCCCATAAAGAATCATAAAAAGCACACAATTCGACCTCCATCCCTTCAGGCAAAAAAGAATTTTGGGGTTGAGTGGTGGGAAAGGCCCACACCCTGTCTGTTTTCCACCTGAACAATGCAGTAGGATCGCCTCCTGAAAAGAGACAAGCTGTCACGGGAAAGGCTGCTGTTTGCAAACGGATTAGTGGGTGTGTATGTGTGTATGTGTACTTCAGCTTTATTTTATTGCAGAATAAAAGTAAATCACCACATTTAAATAAAACATTTATGAATTATTTTGACTGCTTTCACCAAGTTGTGCTGAGGTCCCTGACTTTTCAAATGACGTGAATTTTTTTTTAGCCACGTGTAGTTGAGAAATGAGGGTAAGCAGCATTGCCTTGAGGTTTACACTCATGCCATTTGGGAGAAGCAGAAGTAGTGTGGAACCAAATTACCTTACTGAGGAAAGGACGTTGTTCAAGACCCTGGCTTTACTTAAGATTCTTCTGCTTCTCCCTTTTGTACCCCCCTCAATTGTCAATGCTGTGGACAGAGACCCCACTATGTGCCTTTATAAAGACCAGGGCAATCTTGCCCCCTTTTTGTACACCATCCATTAAAATCCCTTTTGAACAAGACTCCTTTTTTCACTGAAGAGGTCTCTCTCTCTCTCTCTCTCTCTAGTGCCAAATGACTCTAATGACAGGTATTGATAGTGGAACACTCGGTTGAACAATGGGCTCTGAATTGTAAAATAAACTTTGTCAAAGCCTTCCTGACACTAGAATTCCTTTGTCAGTTGAGACAAAGACGGATTTTGTGTCCACCAGCAAGCACTGAAAAAACACCCAAGTCCTTTTTGTAACCCCATACCAGTACTTCATAAGATGGATTCTTAGCTTCCTCATTCTCTTGTGACACTTTCAGCTGGAAGGAGAGAACGGTCTGTGTAGAAGGTGCAGGAAGCTTGTCAGCCATGTTCTGAAGAACATCTGTGCTGAGTACTGAGGCTTTGCTGCTTTATGTTTCTTAATGTTCCAAACTCGCACACCTTTGGGTAGAAAATGTTCCAGGAATGCCATCTTTGTGGTGATTTGGCTAAGTGATCTTTAAAGGTCTGAAGCAGGCAGAATCATAGGCTGTGGTCATGTTAAAGAACTCTGCTGTGGTGTAATATGATACAGTTGTGGTAAACCACAGCAGAGTTATGCATTAGGTGTCTGACATGCTTCCAGTGCTGTATTCTTGGCCACCAAAAATTGCATACAACTCAGTCCATAGGCAGCTGTTCACATTAATATCTCTTTGTTAAGTTGAATTACACAGGAATGGCTCTTTGAGCTTCTATAAATTATGGACTAAGTGTAGGTTCAGAAAGTGTTGAAAATACTAAAGACACAGTAAACGAAAATTTATCAAGGAGCAATCAGCAAAGATTTGTAAATTTTCTTGAATTCTTGATATGTGTTGCAATGCAATGTAACGGTAATGCATGTGACCCACTGCAGTATAGTACGGAAAGTCGCAAAGTAGTGTTTTTAGTAAGGGCGCAAGTTGAAAAGGGCTTACCTGGAGAGAAAATGCATCGACCAACACATATATATGTCCATGATAATATCCACTTATTTTGCTGTTTTTTCAAAATGGTTTTGTGATTGCTCAGGGTATTTTATATTTATTTATATGGGGCGCTCCACCGAATGTAGGTGCTTGTCGCAAGTGACGTATGGTGCTTGTGAGACAAAGCACGGCTTATCCGGACTTCAGAGCTTTCAATTTAACAAGTGAAGGTTGAGTACTAAACAAGTATTCAAAGGCGCACTTGCTCATTTGAAAGATAAGAAGTCTGGATAAGCCGGACAAGCGCCTATATGGTGGAGCGTCTCACGTGTGTGTGTATGTATGTATATATATATATATATATATATATATATATATATATATATATAAAATACATATATATAAAATACATACACACACAGGAATCCATTGCTACTTCGCACTTCAATTTAGGCAGCTTCAGTGCATCGTGTTTTTTAAAAAAACTATTCATTGAATTAAAAATAAGGACATTAAGGAAGAATAGGGGGAAAAGTTAAGGAAAATGGCAGCAAAACAATGCCAATTATGTAAAAAACCCTAAACAAACAAAAAAACAACCCAAAATCTCCCATCAAATCTACATTGTTGCATCTGTGTGTGCGTATTTGTGTAACGTCTTCTCATGCAATACCATCTGTATGTGTGTATTTATATTTTATTTATATCTTGTTTTTTTAATGTTTAGTTGTTATTGTAAGCATTTATGGCATTGAATATGTATTTATTGATATTATATACACATATACATGTACGAAAACATCAGTAGGAGGGGGGCGAATACCACTTTGTGGAATTCGATGGTCGCGTGGGGATCTCGGTCCCAATTAATATATATGTATTAATACACTAAATGTCGTAAGTTTAGAACCAGTTAAGGTTCCAATGATTAGCTTGCTTGAACATCCATAGGTCCAGTGAGATGTTAAGAAGTACAAAAAAGTCTGCAAAACTTTAGACACAGAAGACATCAACTGTTTACTCCAAAAGGATAAGATTATTACTATTATTACTATTATTATTATTATTATTATTATTATAATTATTATTATCATATTCGACATGATAAGCGCCCAGGGCACTTAAAAAATTGGTGTCGGTCGGTGCTTATTAAAATGTTTACCAGTGGAGTGGAACGGTAAGTGATATTACCATCGAGGTGGAAAACATGAATAATAACAGAACAATAAAAGAGTTTTACTGTTATTCATTTTTTGGTTTCAACCAAATTACTTACATGAAAGCTGAAAATAAACAGAAAACAGCATAATTAAAAAAAAAAAAGATCCTTTAATTTTCCCTTTAAATATTTTCCCCCGATGTAAAATTGAGCCAATCAAAAATGTATGAAGTTAGTAGAATTGGGTGAAAAATACTCATCACTTTCTGATAGGTCCATATCTGGCTCATTGCTCCATTCATTCGAGCATCCCATAGTTTTGCTGTAGCAGTTTTTAATGGTTCATCTTGTTGGACATTTACCAAGAGAACACAGCAAAATATTTTCCTGTTTTTTAAAGCACTGCGGAACGAGCAAATGTGTTGTTACTGATGAACATTATAGAGATTCTCCAGTGGCAGAGTGTCTTGAAATACCGTGTAAACTCACTTTTACAAGCAGTGAACGCTTCATTTTACCGTTACAGAGACTGATAGAATAAAATTGGTAAGTTCGATCCACCATTTTGCTCCCAGGACACATGGGCGTTTATTAGACGTAATATAAAAAACGGGGGGTAGGACAGGGCGCTTATTACGTCGATTACATACATATATATGTACAGGGATCCCTCGCTACCTCGTGCTTCAATTCATGTGGCTTCAGTGCATCGCGTTTTTTTCAAAAAATAAATGAATACATATTCATTGAATTAAAAAATAAGGAAATTAAGGAAGAATAGGGGAAAAAGTTAAGGAAAATGCCACAAGAACAAGATCAATTATGCAAAAAAACAACCCTAAACAAACAAAAAATCCCCAAAATTTCCCATCAAATTACAGTAGGTCGCCAATTTACGAAATTAACCCGTGCCAGAGCCAATTTCGTAAGTAGGGGTCACATCTTGCATGTTAAACGCCTAATTCGTTCCAAGTCTCCAGTCCTTGGACTGGATAAATCCCATAAACCCTTTAAAAATGATAAAAGTACACCAATTTTGCATGAAAGATGTGTTAAAAGTAAAAGAAAATTATTTCTTAAACCATTAAACCATTTTAACATATTAAACCATTTTATTAACATATTTATGAATTAAACCATTACTAAACACTTTTATTAACACACCTCTCTCTCTCGCCTCTCTCTCCTTCTCTCTCGTGCGTGCTGCGTGCCACGCCCACAAAACGTGGAATTCAAAGCGCATTCCCTGCTTGACAAACTCAACTTTAATTTGATTCTTTGAGGGATCGGGATGTCAGATAAGCTCAAATGCACCCACATTTATTAAACATTTACTGAATTAAAACTACTTAAAAAACTAAAGAGTTATTCCTTCTCTCTCTCTCTCTCTCTCTCTCTCTCTCTCTCTGTCTCTCTCTGTCTCTCTCTCGTGCGCTCGCTGCGGGCCACGCCCACAAGACGTGAATTCAAAGCGCATTCCCTGCTTGACCATTTACTGAATTAAAACAACTTAAAAAACTAAACTAAAAACTAAAGCGTGCAGCTTCCTTCTGTCTCTATCTGGGAGGCCAGCGGGTTATGTTGAGAGACAGCCAATAAGAGAGCAACTCGCTCGTCGTGTGAAATTTTGATTGGCGCGTTTGATTTTCTTTTCGTAAGAGGGGGTTGTTTCATATTTCGTGGACGGAAACTCAACAAAATGTTTTTCGTAATCCGGGGATTTTGTACAAAGGGGGTCTTTGTAAATTGGGGGCCGACTGTACTTACATTGTTTTATCTGTGTGTGCACGCGCAGCTGCGCGTGTATGTATGTGTGCTGTCTTCTCATGCAATACCATCTGTATGTGTGTGTATTTATATTTTATTTACATCTTATGTTATTTTTAAATATTTAATTGTTATTACAGTATAAGCTTTTATAGCATTGACTATGTATTTATTGATATTATATACACATCTGCATGTGTGTATACGTCGAGGGGGGTAAATCCTACTTCGCAGATTTCAATAGTCATGTGGGGATCTCGGTTCCAATTAACCGCAGAAAGTGAGGGCTCCCTGTGTCTTGGGATGTCATTGACAATTGGAATATCGCCGATTATAATTATGTCAATCGATAATTGATACCTATAAAAGGGATATCGATACTTCTTACGTTATAGCTTCCAGTGTTCATAACGGCGTCTGTAGTAAATGCCATTTTCAATGACACCCCTAGTAAATGGTACGTCCCGCCTCTCTGTATGGTAAATGGTACATCCCGCCTCTCTGTTTGGTAAATGGTACGTCCCTGCTTCGAGTGTTCTCAACAGCACGGAACAATTTTAACAAGAAGAGACACTTACCACCGGATAATGCAGATATGTGCATCTTGCATCATAATTATGAATTGTAAAAATGCATTTCTCTTCAACTTTTCAATTGACAAGTGTTTGTAGAATAGAAACAACTTGCTTGAAATTAACTAGTAAACAAGTGTTTACGTATAGATTTGTTAAATTCAAAATGGTGTTAATTAAAATCTTGTTGGTGTAAAACTATTTCCTGCCTTTTATTTCAGATTTGGCTTTAGTAATTGGTTACTTTATTATAAAATATCCAATGCATTATACAAACTACTGTAATATCTTAGTCTGTTCTATTTAATGCATTTATTAACATAAATAATAAAATAATAAATAATACTGCAGCAATATTCCAATGTATCGATACATCGGAATTTTTTTTATCGATAACAATAATAGGTTTTCAATGACAGCCCTACCTGTGTCCATATATTTGTCTGTTAGGAGACAAATAACACTTAGCCAGTTGTGTTGTACTTGGATTTAGCTTTTGAAGTCAGATCTGTGGTTGTGAATGATTAATCCAGTCAAAGAATTGTCGTGAGTACACTTTGGTGTTTTGATTAGGTGTTTGGTGTCAAAGGAGAATGTAGCACTGTATTGAGCCGTTAATCTACTGCTGCTTTGTTGGATGATTTCGAACTGCTAAATATTGACTTACATGTTGTGTGATCTCATTTATCCTTAATTTCGATCAAGAATGCATTTCTCTGGTGTCAGCAAGAGAAAGTAATAGAGCAGTGGAATATAAATCAATTAGTTTGGCCTAAAGTCTTTGGCGTTATAATTGATTGTGCATTTACTGCATACTCTTTTGACTCTTGTCGAAACTGATAGTGCAAGCTTGTGCGTAATGTTGCCAGATCAGGACTGTGTTCTAATTAGTCATGAAGTTCTGCTTGAGTGAGATCTAGTGATAGCTTTGCTTGGCCTACAGTTTCGGTTTTACACAATACAGCTAAATGAATCTGATACGTATTATTTAACTGAAATATTTCTATTTCTATTAATTTATATTTATTACAATTAATATATATTTTATTTATACTTTTTTTTTTTTCTTTTTTTACACCTCAATTTATAGGAGCCCATATGTGACTTCTTGATTCAAAAAGGCCAAATTCTTCATGCAATTTATCAACATTAAAGTGTAGGGAGGAAACTACTATGAGATCTAAATTAGACAATGGCTCTATAAAGCATAAAGGGTCATATACACTGCATGGCTGATTAGTAAAGGTAAGGTAAAGTCCTTTGGGCTTTTTACACCCGCGCCATAGTGGCTCATCGGACTGGTGCTAATCCCCGGTTTCTATAGCGTGAAGCGACGAGGAGTTCAACTCCTCCTGGATGGGACGCTAGTCCATCACAGGTTACCTTCCCAGTATATTTTTACTGGTCCCCATTTATACTGCTGGGTGAACAGAGGCACACTTGTGCTTGAGACCTTGCCCAGGGGTCTTAGCACAGTGAGGGTCTAACTGGGATTTGAACACACAACCTCTTGATCATGAGCACAGCACCCTGATCACTACGCCACTGGTCGCACCTGATTAGTAAAGGACATGACTAAAAATGCTTAAACAACTTTCCATCAATTAGTGGAATGATTTCTCCTGTGTTCACAGTGAGATCAACCTAATTAGCAACAAAGGCATTTTTATAACATCTGTTTATGCATATGGACTGTATGGTATTTTATACAGATGAACAGAGAGCTAGATGGATGTTACGATGTATACTCCCGATACATGGTTTGTTCTGTTTCTTTCTGTTTATGTTTTGAGTGTTTAGAATGACTCTAAAGTTGGTCTGAGCAGGAGGGCTGTCATTTATTAGTGTTTAGTAGAAACAATAAGGAGCTTGTCTCAGGGGTAGTAGGGCCTGAGATGGAGGTGGGGCTGAAATTTTTGTTGTGGGGTGGTAGAGCCTGAGATTGGGCAGCAACCGACCAAGAACAAGTGCCTGTCTGACAGAGGCAACTGTTGGCCCTTCCTGAGGAAAATGGCACCTTTGTTCATAATTGTGTGTGTGTGTGTGTGAGTGAGAGCGAGAGAGAGAGAGAGAGAGAGAGAGAGAGAGAGTGTCTGCAAGAGGCTAATGCCAGGGAAGTTTTCATAACTTAACATATTAAGGTAACACGTCTTTCAGTATATACAAAATATGAATATTGTTCTCACAAGATATTTGTTTTATTTCTTACCATAAAGACAGTGGAAGTCCCTTAAGAGGCGTACGACAGAGATCCAATGCAATTTGGCTTCCTGTCACTACACTCCTGTAATAAAATTGGATTTTCATGCCACAGTCACTGCCCTTGTTCGCAAAGCATTGGTTCAACTGATATGCTGGTTTACAGTGTTGTTTCTGGGGGGGGTCAGCCTTTGGCCATCACAACTGTTCACTTTTTTTGACCTGTAGACTACCAGGGAACACTCCAAAAGACCTGTTGTTTGGAGATGAATAGACCCAGTCATTTGACCATCAGGGTGTCATTGTCAAAGTAACTCGGATGCTTATGCTTACTCAGTTACTGTGCCAGCAATGCAACCTTCTAAAACTGATTTCTGCCCAATACATCACACTCCTCCGTAGGTGCCACCGTTGTGACATAATCAGTAGATTATTGATGATATTCACTTCACCTCAGAGTGATCATAATGTTTTATATCTATAATTCACATTTATCTTACTATGCTGACTCATGACTGCTTTCCCCCCCTGTAGTAACAACTAATGAGATGATGTACTAATAACGAATTCCAATGAGAATGCGCACTTGCTGATGGGGATGGATAAAATAATTTGACAATTATGGAATGCACAGATAGATTGAAACCAACAAAAAATGCAGCAGTGTGGCTCGATTAAGTGTTAAGTACAGCAGCCTGAATCGTCTCTTAAAGATTACTGCAGGAGTTAGAAAATCTGTAATGTTCTCATTATGTGTTGGTTTTCTGTTTTTACTGGCGTTCCACTTCCCTTTCACTGTTCCGACTTTGTGGTTGGTGGGATATGGTTTGGAAAATCTCCAGGAGAATTAGAATGGTTAATAATGACTCCTATTACCCTGCCTGCTCTCTGTTTCTTTCTATTTCTGTTTTACGTAGATATACACACAGACGCACATTGAGTCTGTATGAGAGGCTGTTTGAATATTTGATTGTTGTTGAAACAAATCTAACCAATTTCTATTGAAAAAATGAGAATATGATAGCAGATGATTTCTATCCAGCAGCCTGAAAATTTAGGACCGATCATATGTTTAACAATAATCCGTACAATTGCAACAATAATTAAAAAAAAATGTTCCATTTTGTAAACTGCAAATAGGCTTGGTTTGTACTTGGGCATGTGATCAGATTCTGTCAATGTTGGCTCATCTTGGTCATCTTCGTGAGTATTGTAAAGCTTAAACTTATATGGCTGAATTGAGTAAGAGGTAGGCAGTATATCTGTATTGTGCAAACAAATATACTCGAATATCCCTCCACCATCTACTGAACTGTAGTTTTCCTCTTCAGAAAATCGCTGTAGTAATTGTTGTATTCAAAGTGGTGTTCAGGAAGCACCTGCTGTGTAATCTGCTTTTGTGAGTTGGGTTTTACTCATGATGTTGTCAGCTAGCTAATTTTTAGTTGTGTGCAATAATATTTGAGTTGATTATTTGAGTTGATAAGGCTGCATTGAGACGAAGGAGTCATACTTGTCTTACTTGCACTTTATGAACTAGTTTTTATGCACTTATTTATATAAATGATATCAATTTCAGCTAGTGAAGAGAAAGGCTAATTCAGGGTTGTATACATGGTTGTATAGACACTTTTAGGCAATGTCTAAATCTGTTCAAGTAAAAAAAGTATAGAAAAAAAATCTTGGGTCTCTGAAATTCATTTATGCTTCGGTTTTTTTTGGAGGGTGTCTGGGCTCAGCCAGCTCAGGTTGGTTTGGGCGTCTTATTCTGATGCCTTCTGGTCATCTCCCTTTAGAGGTTTTCTGTGCATGTCCAATTGGTAAGAGGTCCTAGGGCAGACACAGACCTTGTTTGAGGGATTATATATATCCCATCAGGTCTGGGAACGCCTTGGAATCACACAGAAGGAGCTGAATAGTGTTTGTGGGGAGAGAGATTCTTGAGTTTCCCCTCCTTGACCTGATGTGTCCTCAGTCTGAATTTGGATAAGTGGAAGAAGATGAATTGATGGACATTGTTTTTGGGTAAACAATTCTGACTGTGTGCACTTCTTAAAAAATACCCACATGTTGATTGTCCTCATATAATTTATCTCCTCCTAAGAGGGAGATCTAATGCTTGCCTCCTCCATAGGGTAAGCCACCACAGCTTTACAGCATTGCATCCATAGTTGCATAGGCTCGCTGAACTTGAAGGAAAGAACTCTTCTGTATGAGATAATTGATACATTTTATTAGCTAATGCTACTTCACAGAGGGACAAAAACGAAATCTGCAAACTATTTGCATTGCGTATCTGACCTCCTGAGGCGGCAACGACATCAGTTTCATTCAGGTATGCAGTTCGAACACATTTCTTTTGTTCCCTCAGAAATTGCTTGTCTATTTTGAATGGTTAAGACCATTGGTTCTTTGTGCAACTTCCAAGACTTAAATGATTTTCTGTTTATTGGCTTGCCTGTATTTAACAGTGATTTATTCAGCAAGTGTTGAGCAAGCAGTCTCTTTCTGTGGTGCTTGCTGCCACCATGTGGACAATTAAAAATTTGTTTCAGGACTGCAGTAGTCTATCAGTATTGCTGTTTTATGAATTTCCAGTTTGTTTTGGTTTCTTTTTTTCTTACTGAAGCAGCAGATTGACAGTTGTTGTGTTTTAGATACAGTAGCCCATATTTTGCAATGTCTTATGAGTTTACTTTGAACTTTTCTTTGAACCTTTTTTATAGATTACCAATGGAACGATGTGTCAAGCATTTTTTTTTAAACTACAGAATTGTTTCCTGGTTGATTTCGCAGTAGTTGGGAAGTACAGTCCATATGATTTTTCGTTTTAGCACTGATTTTATGTTCAATCACTTTATTAATTTTTTTTGCATAGCTGGCATTTTGAAATAGTTAAGGGTAACACACTTCCCCTGAGGCAGCATCTCACAGGAAGCAATGAGCAATACACAAATTCCTTTGCTACTGAACTATGCTTGGAAAGGAAAGTGCCACCTAAACCTCCCACTTAAGTGAAATTTTGAGCAGCATTGAATTATCTCGCTACTCAGTGGTGGCATGGTATGCTGTTTGATTTCAGAAATTCATAATTTTACGGTCAGGACACTGAAGGTCAATTCCATGATGAGAAGGACACAGGAGAAAAAAAATAAAACTTCAGCTTTCAACTAGAAAACAATTGACATGGTTAGTTATGATCTTAAGGGTCAAGGATTTACTAAGTTTGGTTTGTTTTAATGACTCAACTTTTTTTCAGCCACATGAAACATACAATAAAATAAACTTGTAAAACGTTAAGAAATTACTAGCTTTTTCAACTAGGCCTACAAAGTAGATTTTAAGTCCTTTTCAGTGAGTCTTTCATTGATTGCATAGCATAAGTCCCCCTTTCATTGTAAAGAAAGCAGAGAATCACAGATATTTGAACTCTTTCCAAAAAATGTTTCCAATAAATTAATCATAAAATATGTAACGTCAGTAACGAAAATGATTTGTATTTGGTGCTGCTTGGTGATCCTTTGAAGGTTTAAGTTGCCTTTTAATTTTCTCTTACTACAAAGTAGTTGGTATAGATTAAATACCAGTATCACCCTTTAACTTGTATGCTTTGGATAAAATGAAGGCATGAAATATGTAACGCTAGTAACGTGTAACATCAGTAACAATATTTTACAAGAGTTAAAGAAGCAGTTGATTGTTTTAATAGCAGCAGAAGTGGCTTTGGACATTCAAGTTAAGGACTGGTGCGCTGTTTGGTATGATGGTGAACTATACCCTGGAAAAGTAATGTCAAAAGTAGGAGACAACTATGAGGTTTCCACCATGGACAGGACTGGTGGTTACTGGAAGTTTCCTCTGCAGGAAGATAAGATCTTCTATTCTAAGGACAAAATTGAAAAGAAACTTGAATGCCCAGTGCTTCTAAATGCCCGTGGAACCTAGAAGCTCCCTGATTTTCCATAGCTGAGCCAAACTCAGGCTTTGGTATCAGCTAATCTGTTCAGTAACACATTGTTCATGTTGTTGGAAGTGTCTTTCTATTTAAATTCTAGTATCTGCTGGACATGATATGATAGGCTCATACTGGAAATTGATGAACTTCCACATACGGATTCTGAACCAGGTTCATTTGTCCATTTTGTGTATTATTATGTAATCATTATGTACTTTCACAACCAAGTATAGGTTTAGGTCAGCCAGAAACATGTCTATATACTTAGTTTGTCATACAGTAAAAAATTTGGAGGTGTTATTGATGAATAGTGAGCATCTAGTGAGACATCTTTACTTTATCTACTACTTTATCTTTACATCTTTACAACTGTAACATCAGTAACACACATTTTAACAGATAAAAATGAATTGACTATCAATTTTGGAAAGGATTTTGTGAATTAGTATACATGTATGCTTTTAAATGATATCATTATCAGTTTTCACCTCCTCCTAGTTGGAGGAGAAATTTCAAATAAAGTTGACTAGATTTTTGCCATGTCTTTTTTTCGTGATGTCAGTAACCCATGTAATGACAGCCCTGGCTCCATACATAGAAGTGATGAGGAAAATTTGATAATGCTATCAGAGCAAATGGTGCCCAAGTATCACAGACAGATAAGTTCAGAAACCAGTATTAAATAACACGGGTGCAACTGGGACATTTCTCTCAAAAAATGTAACGTCTGTAATGACGGAATTGAGCTGAAGGTAAATTGGATATGACTGTATAGTCCCTGAGACAGAATCAGGCCTGGGGATTACCTATTTTATGTAATCAAGACACAAAAATAACTGTTTCATTGCAAAGTAAAAGAAAACATGCAATTATATTTATTGGTAAATTTTGTAAAAATGAAGAATAACAACACATTATGTTCTGAAATTAGGGGCAGTGGTGGCCTGGTGGTATAGGCCGCTGGATCGCTGATCCTAAGGTTGGGGGTTCGAGTCCCACTCTCCACAAAGTTGTTACTGTCCGCCCAGTGCAGCTAACTGGGTTATCAAAGGTGCGGGCCATGTCTCTCACTGTCTATAGTGAGAGGTTCATGCAAAAAAACCATTGCTGACTTTTGTAAAAGAGTAGCTGCAAGGCCATCAGCATGTTTCTGTCCCTTTGATAAAGGGTTGTGTCAGGAAGAGCATCGGACGTAAAACCTATGCCAAATCCAATGTGCGAATCATTCGCTGTGGAGACCCCTGAAAAAGCCGAAAGGAAATCTCTGTTCTGAAATTATTTGAAACAGGATACACTGCAAACATGTGCAATTGATACACATTTAAACTCTATGAAAGGTATCAGTGTGACAGGTGTTATAAAGTAAAACATCTTTTTTCATTTGTGGGAGTTCAATCTCAAAAACTCTCACTTCTGGCTAGTTATAGTTTTGGCCAAAGAAGTGTACACAGTATTGCCCTCATTTATCACAATGACTTCTACCACTTCTAATGCAGCTTTTAATGTCGTCAACCAGAGTCTACATCCATTTATATAAAATAAACCACTATGAGACAACATACACAGGCTCAACTGTCTATATTTGTAAGTCTTAATTTAAGTGGAGTCAATTTTTCTTCTAATCTCTCTGGACAAGTAACTAGTAATTGCAATAGTGTGGAACACTTAAAAGTAATCTTCCCAGTCCTGGAGAGAATGTCGAGCAGAAGCAAAGAACTGTTATGTTATATACTGTATGGAAACATAAATAATGCAATCTAATTTAGGATTTTAGTTTATGGTTTTGGACCTTTTAAAGCATGACAGATAGCAGTGTGGTTAATTAACCATTATGTGTAGAAGGCATGGTGGACGTCCTGAACAGTAAATCATAATTTAACATAAAAAAATCCACCACCCAACACGTGGTTGTTTTTATATACAGATGCTCCCCGACTTAAGTTCATTCGTTTTATGTTTTTTCGATTTTGTTTTTTTTCCCAAAAAAAGTCAAATTGAGTTTAGTGTGCTACGGACCTATGTAGTACGCTGACGTAATGACACTGCATCCATTGTTTACAAACGACAGACTGAACGTGCCCCTGCTTCTTGCAAGTTCACTGTGTGTTACCCTTGTGTTAAGACGTCATCTCTGTGATCTTTGTGTTTACAATGTTTTGCTGACTTTTGTAACCATAAGCAAATGTGGTTGGTCAGAAACGTAAGCCTACTAGCATGGGTGCAAGTTTTCCAGCATATGCCGGAATTTCTGGTTTTCCCAAGACTGAATTAACTATCGGATCGGCGCAATCTACCATGCATATTCAGTTAAGCAAAGGGAGCTGTAAAATGAATGCAAACTTGAATCCAGAAAAGAAAGAACTCTCCGCTCTGCTGGTGATTCACATCAGTGCAGGCTGAGTACTAAACGAGTATTCAACGACGCTCTTGCTCACTTGAAAGACCGGAAGTCCGGATAACCTGCGCTTTGTCTCAAGCACAAGCAGGTGAACTACTTTCGATGGAGTGCCTCACATATTGTAAGCATTGATTTGCTGTTTTAAGCTTCATGTAAAGTGACCATCAGAACCATTTACAAGCAGAAAGATCGCATCATAGAGAATGTTAACGTTTATATTTGATACTGTATTTGATATTTGATGAGTGAATTTAATTAAAATTTATCTATTTTAAATTATTTTGCTTGAATTAAATTTTTTTGAAATTAATGTTGATATTATTTGATATTTGATTTTATTTTAGTGTTATATTTATAATTGATTTAGGGGTGTTTTATGAGATACGGTAATGGTATTTATGGATGTATAGTACAGTATGAACGTCATACGTCACTGGAACATACAGTAACAACTTGCGTTTTTCTTCAACTTGCTTTCAGCTGTCCGGAACCGAACAAAAACGTAAGTTGGAGAGCGTCTGCACTACGTAGGCACATAAGAAAAACAAAAAAAATCCACGTACTAAAACAAAATGTTCAAGGTTTATTTAAAACCTTGTGCAGCATCTCTATAACACTGAGTTTTAATGTACACTATCCAGAAGCATAGAGTAAAGCAAACTAAAATGAGAGTTTTGAAGGGTTTTTTCATAGTTTAACTATTACAGAGGCAAGTCTGGTACGCTACATGCAGAGGTAAGTGCTATGTAGATTACAGCATATATTAAGCCGACTCATTCAGACTTTAGGACATACCACAGACCATGACCTGTAAACATGTTTGTTTTTTATATATTAAAGTGTGATGATGCTAGGGCAGCATGGTGGCATAGTGGTTAGCATGTCTGCCTCACAGCAACAAGGCCCTGGCATCAAGTTCTAGGCTCAGGCATATGGAGTTTGCATGTTATTATGTTTGTGTGAGTTTCCTCCGAATAGTCCATTTTCCTCCAACAGACCAGACACGTGAACATTAGGATAATTGGCTCTGTGTGTGTGTGTGTGTGTGTGTGTGTTGGCCTTGCCATGGTCTTGGTAAGTTGTTCATAGTGTACTATCTCTGCCCAATTTTGGCTGAGATAGACTCTAGCCTCCCTGCAACCCGAGTAGGATTAAGCAGTTTAGTAAATGAGTGAGAGTTGCATTTAGATTTACAGCATTTAGTGGATGCTTTTATCCAGAGTGACCTACATTTATCTTTGTTTTATATACAACTGAGCAATTGAGGGTTAAAGGTCTTGCTCAAGGGCCCAACCATGGCAGGTTGATGGGACTGTGGCTTGAACTATGAACTTTTGATTGTTAATCCAGAGTCTTAATCACTGAGCTAGTATTGAGTGTGAAATGATACCATCTGACTGTGATAAACTTTGAGTGTCAAACATCTTTTTGACTCAAGCTTTATCTACTCAAATAATGTTTTCTTAAACCCAAGATGATAAATCAATCAGATTGCATCATTCCAGTGTAGTAACCTCTATTTTATATATTTCAGAGCTCTTGAGAAATGTCTCTACGAATAGATGTTCAAGTCTGGGTTTGCTTTTCACCGCTTGCCATGTCTGTTTAATAGTTGAGCACAGGCTGTGAGAATCTCAGCAACACGAAGACAGAAGTAACACTGGGTTCAGGATGCAGCTCCCATCGTGCCCTGTGGCGATGTAAGCAATGCTCCAGGATACATAGCTGGGAGCCTCTTTAAAACCAATCAGCGCAGTGACAGTGCTTAAGACTTGTTGAGACTATGTTTAGCTGCCAGCTAATTAATATCATCTACTTGCTAGAATGTTTGTGTACTCAGTGGTTGGGCCTCTGTTACTTGAATGACTACGTGTGTTGTTTTCTAATTACCTGCTTATTTGTCTCTGCCCTGGTTGTTGCTGACATAGCAGCTTATTATAAAGTGACTAAGTGATTTGCCTCCCAGACTTTTTTCTACTCTCTTTAACAAGACGCCCTGACACCGCCTTTCCTTACACTCGCTGAGTTATGCTTTTATTTGTTTAACTTTGTTGTTAGTTTCAGTATCCATTTAAGGAATTCATAAATGCAGCCATGAGGTGGGGGGGCACTAACCAGTGTCTCTCCCCCTCATGCCGGTCCCAAGCCCGGAGAAATGCAGAGGGTTGTGTCAGGAAGGGCATCCGACGTAAAACCAATGCCAATTACTTAAAATGCAAATCAAAAGTATTACCTCCATACCGGATCGGTCGAGGCCCGGGTTAACAACGACCGCCATCCGTGCTGTCAATCAACAGGGTGCTGATGGAAATTGGACTACTGTTGGTCGAAGACGTCGAAGAAGGAGAGGTGGGAGGCGTGTCCGTAGGCAGAGAGAGAAGAGGAAAGGCATGAGTCTAGGACTGAGAGTGGGGACTTTGAATGTTGGAACTATGCACAGAAAGGTAGAGAGCTGGTTGACATGATGCAGAGGAGGAAGGTGTGGACATACTGTGTGTTCAGGAGACCAGGTGGAAAGGTAGCAAAGCTAAAAGCTTAGGAGCAGGGTTTAAGCTATTTTATCACGGTGTGGATGGGAAGAGAAATGGAGTCGGAGTCATCTTGAAGGAGGAGTTTGTCAGGAATGTTCTAAAAGTGAAAGAGTGTCAGGACAGAGTGATGAATCTCAAGTTAGAAATTGAAGGTGTAATGCTCAATGTTGTTAGTGCTTATGCCCCACAGGCAGGATGTGAGCTAGAAGAGAAGGAGAGATTCTGGAGTGACTTAGATGAAGTGATGCAGAGTACCCCAGAGGTGAAAGAGTGGTCATAGGTGCAGACTTCAATGGACATGTTGGGGCAGGCAACAGAGGGGACGAAGTGATGGGCAGGTTTGGTATCCAGGACAGGAACGCAGAAGGACAGATGTTGATAGATTTTGCAAAAAGGATGGAAATGGCTGTGGTGAATACTTTCTTTGAGAAGAAACAGGAGCATAGGGTGACTTATGAAAGCGGAGGTAGGCGCACTCAGGTAGACTACATCTTGTGTAGGCGATGTAATTTGAAGGAAGTCAGTGACTGCAAAGTCATCGTGGGTGAGAGGCGTGCCAAACAGCATAGGATGGAGGTCTGCAGGATGACTCTGATAGTGAGAAAAGTCGAAAAGTCAAAGGCAAAGCAGAAGACAAAGTGGTGGAAGCTGAAAAGGAAGAGTGTCGTGTTGTCTTCAAGGAGGAGTTGAAACAGGCTTTGGGTGGCCAGGAAGTGCTTCCAAATGACTGGACAACCACAGCAAATGTGATCAGGGACACAGGTAGGAGAGTACTTGGTGTGTCCTCTGGAAGGAAAGTAGATAAGGAGACTTGGTGGTGGAATGAGGAAGTGCAGGAGTGTGTACAAAGGAAGAGGTTAGCCAAGAAGAAGTGGGACATTGAGAGGACCGAAGAGAGTAAACAGGAGTACAGGGAGACACAGCGTAAGGCGAAGTAGCAGTGGCTAAGGCCAAACAGAGGGCATATGATGACTTGTATGATAGGTTGGATAGTAAAGAGGAGAAAATGATCTATACAGGTTGGCACAGCAGAGAAATAGAGATGGAAAGGACGTGCAGCAAGTTAGATTGATAAAGGACAGAGAGGGAACTCTATTGACTGATGACAGAAGTGTGCTGGGAAGATGGAAAGAGTACTTTGAAGAGCTGATGAATGAGGAAAATGAGAGAGAAAAAGAGTAGAAGAGGTAACCATTGAGGGGCAGGATGTAGCAAAGATCAGTAAGGGTGAAGTGAGAAGGGCATTGAAGAGGATGAAGAATGGAAAGGCAGTTGGTCCTGATGATATACCTGTGGAGGTATGGAAGTGTCTAGGAGAGGTAGCAGTAGATTTTCTGACAAGAACATTCAACATGGTACTAGAGAGTGAGCAGATGCCGGAGGAGTGGAGGAGAAGTGTGCTGGTGCCCATTTTTAAGAACAAGGGAGACGTGCAGAGTTGCAGCAACTACAGAGGGATAAAGTTGATGAGCCATACGATGAAGTTATGGGAAAGAATAGTGGAAGCTAGACTAAGGGCAGAGGTCAGCATTTGTGAACAACAGTTTGGTTTCATGCCAAGAAAGAGCACCACAGATGCAATGTTTGCCTTGAGGATGTTAATAGAGAAGTACAGAGAAGGTCAGAGGAGCTGCATTGGGCCTTTGTGGATCTGGAAAAAGCATATGACAGGGTGCCAAGAGAAGAACTGTGGTATTGCATGAGGAAGTCTGGAGTGGCAGAGAAGTATGTTAGAGTGGTGCAGGACATGTATGAGAGATGTAAGACAGTGGTGAGGTGTGCTGTCGGTGTGACCGACAAATTCAAGGTGGAGGAGGGACTGCATCAAGGGTCAGCTCTGAGCCCCTTCTTGTTTGCTATGGTGATGGACAGGCTGACAGACGAGGTGAGACAAGAATCTCCATGGACTATGATGTTTGCAGATGACATCGTGATCTGTAGTGAGAGCAGAGAACAAGTGCAGGAAAATCTCGAGAGGTGGAGGTATGCTCTGGAAAGGAGAGGAATGAAGGTTAGCCTCAGAAAATCAGAATACATGTGTGTGAATGAGAAGGACCCAGGAGGAACGGTGATGTTACAGGGAGCAGAGATAACTTGAAGGTGGAGGATTTTAAGTACTTAGGCTCAACAATCCAGAGCAATGGAGAGTGTGGAAAAGAGGTGAAGAAGCGTGTGCAGGCAGGCTGGAATGGTTGGAGAAAAAGTATCCGATTGTGATGTGCGATAGGAGAGTGTCAGCAAGAATGAAGGGAAAAGTGTACAAGATGGTGGTGAGGCCAGCGATGTTGTATGGCTTAGAAACAGTGGCGCTGAGGAAAAGGCAGGAGGCAGAGCTGGAGGTAGCGGAGATGAAAATGTTGAGGTTCTCCCTGGGAGTAACGAGGATGGATAGGATCAGAAATGAGTATATCAGAGGGACAGCCCACGTAAGATGTTTTGGAGACAAAGTCAGAGAGGCTAGATTGAGATGGTTTGGACATGTACAGAGGAGGGATAGTGAGTATATTGGCAGTAGGATGCTGAGGTTGGAACTACCAGGCAGAAGGCCTCAAGGAAGACCGAAGAAGAGGTTTATGGATGTGGTGAAGGAAGACATGAAGGTTGTTGGAGTCAGAAAAGAAGATGCGGAGGACAGGGTGAGGTGGAGGCGGATGATTTGCTGTGGCGACCCCTGAAGGGAGCAGCCGAAAGTAAAAGAAGAAATATTCTGTCAAGCTTCTGATTTCTGCATATGGGCAGATTCACAGTCTTGGAACCACTTTGTGTTCAATGACCTAAAATTTAATTTTTGAAAAATTACTTTAAGACCTATGCAACATTTTATTTTTAGGGTCTAACTGGTGGAGAAACAGTAAGTCAAAAAGTAACGTTTGTTTTTTTTCTATATACAGACAAGATGAAACTTTACCCAAAATGCTGAAATATTTATAAATAACATTTTTATTTACCCGTGTGAAACCCAAAATGTCAGGTTTTTGCCTAGATTCTTTTTCTAAGTGTAGTATTGTGTGTAATATATAGTACTATGTAGGGGTGTCATTGAAAACCTATTATTGGTATCGATATATTGATAAAAAAAATTCCTGATGTAACGATACATTAGAATATTGCTGTACTGTTCCACAAATGCATTGAATATTTTATAATAACGTGACCAATTACTAAAGCCAAATCTGAAATAAAAGGCAGGAAATAGTTTCCCGGCAATCCTATGTGTTTGTTAGCATATTTAATAATACCGAAGTTGAGGCCGAAGACTGAAATGCGGCATTACGCTAAGCTCGTTTTCGATTGAAACTATATAACGTGTTTTCGTACATTATTTTATTTATTAAAAGATACCACTTGATCTAGTGTTATTTAAATTAAAACAGCTTTATATGAAATTTAATACAAGATGAATTTTATATAATGTTAGAAGTATCGATATCCCTTTTATAGGTATCGATTATAGATCGACATAATTACATCGGTGATTTTGCGATATTCCGATTGTCAATGACATCCCTAGTACTATGTAGTATTATATAGTACGATATACAGGTAGTGTTATGTAAATAACCATAACAGTTGACTTTTAAAACATTTAAGATAAATTTAGCCACTGTGTGTGAAAAGATGGCACTTGTAAATAGAACACCAACCTCTTTACTATTAAATCTTTGTCGGTGATATTTTACATGTTTCATGATGTTGAGAATAGTATAGAGCCCTACTACAAATACTCCTGTGGTAGATAATTTGTGTCACAATTGTCAGTCAAATATTCTGTCCTCTCTGAAGCAATTCTTTTGAAGTCCTTTTCTTTGACCGTCAGTTTTGATCAGTTTTTATTTCATTAATTAACTTGAATGCAAGTTTCAGCCTTAACCTGATCAACTGGTTATTCAAAATGACAAATTGCATACTTGTTACAATTACCGTGTCACAAATTTTTGTATGTGACATACTAACTTAATGTCACGTTTAAAGAAAATCCACTTGTTCTGTAACTGCTTAGATTTAAGCACTACCAGTTAATTTCAGAGGCAGCTGAAAGCGTAATAAACTATCACCATGCAAAAGGTCGTGAAAGCACAAAGATATTAAGTAAATAAGCACAGAGTTAAAGAATTGTCCTCCGAGAAACATTCTTGTGAATTGTTTCTTTATTTAAGTTTTATTTGTTATTTAAATTGAAATTTATATTGAAATTTGTGGAAGCTAAGTTAGTTATTTCTTTGCAGTTAGTTGTTGTATAATTCTTTCTGTCATTACACTTCATTTGAGTTCTCCATTTTTAAGGAAAAAATGCAATTCACGAGCTGTGTGATGTAAAATTTAAATAACCTTTGTGAATATTGTCTGGCAGGGAGTTTTAAGCTTTAAGTATAATTTAACTTTTATAATTAAATATTCTTTAACACCTTTTGCACACATGTATACAAAATGTACTAAATTAAAGTGACAAAAGTATACAATGATAGTATACACTTGATAATTGGACAGAATTCACATCTCATTAATAGAAACAAACACCTTTTAAACGTTTTCATTTGATGGAATATGACGACTGTTGATATTCTTCTAATGCTCCAACATTTCCAAATCGCTTCGGAAGCTAATATGGATGTCTACCAGCAGATGGTGATGTTCTCCTTATTATCAAAGCAGCAGACCTGAGCTTTTGGTCTCCATTGCTGTAAAGGCTTTATGAAAAAGCATTGTGTGTGGTACTCACCATGTATATATGCCCAAGTTAAAGTAGTTGTACATAATGCTTTTTTTTAAACTCATGCACATAACTTAAAAAAAAAAAAAAAAATTAAAAGTATACAGTTTTTTCCCCTGGTGCAAGTTCATGACTTGAAGTTCATGAAGGAATTTTTGCCATGGCTGAAGGGGGGAAACAAAAGGCTGACAAGTGACTTACGTCATGTTAATCTCAACAAAGCAAGTCAAGGGGAGAATATGAACAGATTAAAAAAAAAAACAAGGAGCGGTGTGCTATTTTGATTTGGTAGAATCCAGCAAGTGCAGTAATCTGAATCCATGGCAATGAACTCTGTAAAGCAGGGGTGTCAAACTCATACCACAAAGGGCCATGTGGCTGCAGGTTTTTGTTTCAATCAAGCAGCAGCACACCTGACTTGGCTCATTGAGTTAACTGAGATGAATCTTGAGGCAGTTGATTGGTCTACCTGTATGCTCTGTACAGAGTCTATCAATCAACTGCCTGAAGATTCAGCTTAAGTACCCTTTGTGGCACGAGTTTGACACCCCTGCTGTAAAGTTTCCTGACCCTAGTCCTAGTATACATCTGGTAAGACTGAATAAGGACAGGGGAATATAAGGAACAGGGTTGGCAACCTGTCCCTTATTGTTGTGGTCGAATGTTCCTTCTTTAATCCTAATCGTACACAATCAGCAGGCGGCACTGTGGCACTGTGGCAAATCTTTGAGTGGCTGGAAAGCAGAGTCCTACTCTCACTGCATAGAGTAATGGTTGTAGATTGGTAGTATTATCTCAATATTGTCTACTCATCTTCCTTTGAAGATCAAAGCGGTATGTCTGGCTCTTTAGAGTACCGGCAGAGATAACCTTAATTTGAACTTCAATAAAGTCACCTCACCTTCACCTACCAGCATTATACGTTATACTACCGATAAATATAAAGCTTCATGAAAATCTTTTATACTGTCTGAACTGTCTGATGTTTTCGACTTGGCAAAACTTTTGCAGTGTAACTTGTATTTAAGACCAGTGCTGCATAAATGTAAGCATAAATTTAATATAATCAAGAGTTTGATAATTGCTTAAATTGACAGCTGGGGCAAATATTTTCTTGTCTGAAATGACTTGATAAGAACTGGTAAGCGTTTGTTCATTCCAGGATTGAAAGCAAAGACATGCAGAAACTTGGCTAGTGGCGGGCTCTCAGTTGGAACGCTGCCATTTCTTCCATTGAATTCTTGGGAGGGGCCATTTTCGATTGGGTGACAATAATTACCTTCGCTGAAAATCACTTGCTGCTTGTAAAGGTGTGGTACTGGACTTTGCTGTGAAAGTTTGTATATGTGAGACAGCAATGGGTGTGAGTACTTGCATAACGACCAACATAATGTACTGACAGTACTGATGCAAATGGCCTCAGATTTGATCCCAATAGATTTTAAGCTATGACCATGGCTATTTAAAAACCTACAAATGTGATTAGATGTTTTTTCTTGTTCTGTATGTTTAACTCTGCTGCAGTGTGTCACTTCACTCTTTGTTTCTGGTCTTTGAATATCTTTTCAACTGAAATGGAAACTCTTAGTTTTGTGAATCACTTCGAACATAAGCTTAATGGGGAATAAATTCTCATTTCAGTAGGCCACTGTAAGTAAACACCAAGTGTCTCTCTGAGCATTTTGCATACTTGAACATAAAACCAAATTTACTTTCAACAAATCAGATTTGGTGTGACTTAATGCTTAGTTATTCAGGTTTCTGCCTTTGGGGATTATGGGACTAGAAAGAGAGGGAGAGAGAAATGTTCTCATGAGATTTTGCCACATGCCTTGAGTTCTGCAAGCAAATCCTGTTATAAGTGTTACAGTAGGCGTGGGCATGCCAACCCTGCCAAGTATCAGTAGGGGCATGGCAACTGAAATGTCCCAGTGGACCAATCACAGCTCAGAATGTTTTGCTCTGGTGGAATGGAGCCGATCTGGGCATGAAATTTCTTGCTTGAAATCTTATCACATAATTACTCTGCAATCTGAAAACAAATACATTCTAAAGCAATAGGTAAATTCCACCCCCCCCCCCCCCCATTTGGGTTTGCTTTCTCTTGTGCTCTTTACTTTGTCTTTGAAGAATCTATCTGATGAAGGGGAAATAATTAATTCCCATACAGACCACTCAGATAAACATTTAATGGTATCCACATTTTTAAATGTTTTTGGCCAGTAACTTAATCAACAAAACAACGTGGTATATCTACAGCAGGACGACACTGTTTATGGAAGAACAGAAGAGGTGTGTGTGTATGTGTGTTAAGGTGTGACTGCAGGTTTAGTAGATCTCTTTGCATTTCTTGTTAATCTTTAAACAGTCAGATGTTAAAGTTTGTTATCGCTGTAACTAGGCTCGCTTGAGTTTCTGACATACACTTGTAGTGGTATGTCATTTTAAATTGTATAAAATTTTATAAAATTCTTATATAAATGCAGAAATTTCAGAATACACAAAATTTCATCAACACACATTTTGTTAATGTAGTTATAGCAACCTCATCTGAAAGGGTACATTGAGATTTTATTGATTTTAGTACAAGATTGCCTATTTAATTAGACAATTCCATCACCTGCACTGAGAACCTTTCCAACACTCATAATGTACTTGACATTGTGAATGTTTGTGATTCCTGTGTAATTATTAGATTTATGGTCATGCAACCCCCACCCCATGCTTCCTTTTCTACCTAGGCTGTTAAACAGGAAACAAAGTCCTTTTCAGTATTAGATGTTAAAGTGTGTATTGCGCGCACACACACACACACACATATATATATATATATATATATATATATATATATATATATATATGTATATATATGTATATATATATATATATATATATATATATATATATATATATATATATATATATATGCATATACTGTATACATTTTACACGCACAAGCTCCCAATTTCCAATGTGCTTTTCTGAGCTGTCTATCCGTCAGCCTGTATATCTAGCATGTGTGTATATATTCAAGTTTATTCAGTTGACTTGTTAATGAGGCAATCATGCTTTCAAAGATCTGTGAAAGTTAATTAAAAAAAAAAAAATATATATATATATATATATATATATATATATATATATATATATACATACATACATACACACACAGACACTCCCAAAGTTACGTTTTTAATTGGTTCCGGCCGGCCGAGCATAAGTTGAAAGTGAACGTAAGTTGTTACAGTGACGTGTGATGTATGACGCTCATACTGTACTATACATCCATAAATACCATTACTGTATCTCATAAAACATCCCTAAATCAATTATTATAAACATAACATTGTAAAATAATATCAAATAATATCAACATTAATTTCAAATAAGTTACTTATTTATACCAAGTCTCTTTACATGAAGCTTAAAATGGTCAATCAACGCTTACAATATGTGAAGCGCTCAATGCCGAAAGTCGTGTACTTGCTGTGAGTTATACAGACTTCCGGTCTTTCAAGTGCGCAAGGGTGCCGTTGAACTCGTTTAGAACACAGCCTGCACGTGAATCCCAGCAAAGTGGACAGTTCTTTATTTTGTGTTAGTAAGTAAATTTTATTCAAGAGATGCATACAAAGAACAAGTACAAATCCTAATGAATATTGATATAAAAATAAGTATACACTGTTAGGATTCTGTTAAAAGATAAATATATAAAGATTGTGCCGATCCGAGCAGATAGTTAATTCATCTCTGTGTATGAGACTTGCACCCATGCTAGTAGGCTTACACTTCTGACCAACCATATTTGCTTCGGGTTACAAACGTCCACAAAACAGTGTAAACACAAACATCACAGAGACAACGTCTTAACACAAGGGTAACACGCTGTATAACTGATTTTTATATATATATATATATATATATATATATATATATATATATATATATATATATACCGTGTTTCCCCGAAAATAAGACAGGGCTTATATTAATTTTCTTACCGAAATATGATACAAGGGCTTATTTTTAGGTGATGATGTATTTTACATTTTTCTCTATTACATGTCTTATCATATATCTTTGTTTTATATATTCTTATTTCGTTATATTTCTTTATTTTTTTAATATTTTAACCAGAACCGAATCGAGCGATTTTAGCGATTTTTATGGACGCAAGTGTATGTCCTCGTTTTAATGCAATCGCTGATGTCATCGTCTGAGCCTCAACGCGCACCGATTGATGCTTTGACAGCGTACCTGAGGTAAAACTGCCTAACAGATGAGTCCGCGCTTTCACCTCAAACCCGAGATTGAGCGAGTAGCAGGCCAATGAATTGCTGCCACTCTCAACTAGGGCTTATTTTAAGGGGCGGGCCTATATTAAAATCACCTTGTAATATCACGCTAGGTCTTATTTTGTGGTTAGGGCTTATTTTCGGGGAAACACGGTATATATATATATATATATATATATATATATACAAAAGGACAGGACAAAGACTTTCTATTGAAACTCCATTTATCACTACAGATCTGTTTCGAGGGGTGGTGAAACCATCCTCTCTCTTCAGGTGATTAAAGAAGAAATATATATAATAATAGTATATATATATATATATATATATATATAAAGTTCATCATTTCATTTTTCTTGTGCAGCCTGTGATGCACTGTATGTGAAAACATAAATACACACAATGCTTTGCTCAAACTAATGGAAATCTACCAGAAATAGCATCTCATTTATGAGTGGTTTTTAAGCAGGAGTGGTTGCTGTTTTAGCTAAGATACTTATTCCCACAAATAGCTATTCAGTGCTTAAATCCAATAAAACTTTCAACTTGTTTCACTAATGTTTCTTAGTCCTCTCAATGAGTTTGATAGCAGAAGCTCAAACACAGTACACAGCTTCTCTTTATGGAAAGCATGATTGCCACTGCGTATCTATAACGTTTCTCAAAATATGAACAAATCAAAGACTCTGATATTGACCATCTGTTATAGCATCTAAATAGTTGTGGTGGGCAGTAGCAGCTCAGTTGTTAAGGTTCTGGATTACTGATTGAAGGTCAGAGGTTCAAGATCTGTTATCACCAAGTGGCCACTTTTGGGCCTTTTCAGTAAGGCTATCAACCCTCAATTGCTCAGTTTAATGAGAAAATGTTAAATGTAAGTCACTCTTCGGGCGCTTGGTTGTACCACCTAGAAGCATTATGTTGAAGTCCAGTGACATTTGAACTTGAGACTGTCTCTGGGTACCTCCAGGATTTTGGGTTCTTGCACTTCAAGTAAGAGACGGTCTGGAAAAAGTGAGTTTGCAGGTAAAGTTCCCAGATGATGTCAAGTCTAGGACAATGATTTTATGGCTAAAGAAGACTGCCAACAAACTGACACTGGGAGCTTGAACCATGCTTGGAACAGAATTTGAACCTCGGGTAATGTGAACATTTTGGAAGCAACTACCTCAATTCATGACCAATTTGAGAATGTAATGACTTTCAACAATACTTGCAAGTGTCAAACTTTTCTTTTCACATCTTTGGTCTCTCCATTCAAGCTGGTTTTGGTCAGGATGGGCACGTTTTAAAAAAAAAAAAAAAAGTCCATGTTTCTAATTAAAAAAGAAAGGGGAAAAAAGGAAGAGGCACGCAAGGTGGTATGTAATGTCTCATGGTAAGCCTACCATTTACTAACGACAGAAATGGAATTGTTTGCCTGTATTTCTCCTCAGTAAGAAAATTGGTAAATCAAACCGCTGATCAGAATTAAGCAGTTACTGATCAGATGGTTTAGTGCCTATGAATAAATAGAATAAACGGCTGGTGTGACATCTTGCCATTATCCCATGTCCTGTGCTTCCCTCTGTTCATGAATAACACATTTAAGAACTTCTTTGCCTTCCTATTTATATCTTATTGCCAACTGGTGTGCTAATAATTATGTAATATTGACATTTTTTTTGGACTGAGCAAATGAACAAACAAATGGATGAATAAACAAACACAATTTTATCACAATGGCAGTATGTGCAGTCTGATTGGTCGATGCATAGACAGTAGGTTGTGTGTGAACTGGTGTGTATTGTCCTGCAAATTAGTTGTTACTGGGGAAAACAATCTGAAAGGTTCCTTTTTCAAATGCATATAGGCAAAGGAAACACCAAGAACATGAAATAAATTGAAAACTGAAAAACTATTTCAACTTTAGGTGGAATTGTCTATGAATGATTCCTCAATTGTGAGAAAAATGTCATGAGAGTGAGGTTTTAAAACAAACTTTATGCAGAAAGTCATTGTCTGTCTGTAGAGTTACAATTTTAAGACCTTGGATGTTGTGAACAAAACAACGGGTGCCAGATTTTATGAGCGAGGATTATTAATAAACCGTTCAGCCTTTCATTCAAAGTATTCAGAGAAAATTATCCACATCTTGGATATCAATCAGTTCAGTTTTCATTTGATTTAAATATAATGCAGGGTATTAAAATTAAATAGGTCAAGTAGTGCCCCATAACTGAGGCCCTCTAATCCCAAAATCCAATAGTAAATTCATACCATTTTTAGCTCTTTCATTATTTTTATTTATTTATTTTTTAAAGTTCAAGCAACCACCATCATCCCTACTGATCACATTTTCAGCTCCAAAACTTCTTTTCTGAGAGTTTCCTGAACATCTGATATTTGCAGTATCCTTCCAGCACCCCTTCAAAAATATGCATTTCTCTTCAATACCAAACACATTCCTTTTCTCTTATCTTTATAATGTTTAAGCTTGTACATACACATGTCTTGTATTTAGTTCATTATTACAGTGAACAACATCGAATAACTTGAACAAACAGAGGGCATATGATGACTTGTATGCTAGGTTGGATAGTAAGGAGGGAGAAAATGATTTATACAGGTTGGCACAGCAGAGAAATAGAGATGGGAAGGATGTGCAGCAAGTTAGAGTGATTAAGGACAGAGTGGGAAACATGTTAACTGATGCCAGAGGTGTGCTGGGAAGATGGAAAGAGTACTTTGAAGAGCTGATGAATGAGGAAAATCAGAGAGAAAAAAAGAGTAGAAGCGGTGGCTGTTGAGGATGAGGATGAAGAGTGGAAAGGCAGTTGGTCCTGATGACATACCTGTGGAGGTATGGAAGTGTCTAGGTGAGGTAGCAGTAGATTTTTTGACAAGAATATTCAACAAGGTCTTAGAGAGTGAGAGGATGCCGGAGGAATGGTGAATTGTGCTTGTGCCCATTTTCAGAACAAGGGAGATGTGCAGAGTTGTGGCAACTACAGAGGGATCAAGTTAATGAGCCATACGATGAAGTTATGGGAAAGAATAGTGGAAGCTAGACTAAGGGCAGAGGTCAGCATTTGTGAACAACAATTTGGTTTCATGCCAAGAAAGAGCACCACAGATGCAGTGTTTGCTTTGAGGATGTTAATAGAGAAGTACAGAGAAGGTCAGAAGGAGCTGCATTGTGCCTTTGTGGAGCTGGAGAAAGCATATGACAGGGTGCCGAGAGAGGAACTGTGGTATTTCATGAAGTCTGGAGTGGCAGAGAAGTATGTTAGAGTGGTGCAGGACATGTATGAGAGATGTAAGACAGTGGTGAGGTGTGCTGTCGGTTTGACAGAAGAGTTCAAGGTGAAGGTGGGACTGCATCAAGGGTCAGCTCTGAGCCCTTTCTTGTTTGCTATGGTGACAGTTGGACAGGCTGGCAGACGAGGTTAAACAAGAATCTCCATGGACGATGATGTTTGCAGATGACATTGTGATCTGTAGTGAGAGCAGAGAACAAGTGCAGGAAAATCTAGAGAGGTGGAGGTATGCCCTGGAAAGGAGGGAAATGAAGGTTAGCCTCAGTAAAACAGAATACATGTGTGTGAACGACAAGGACCCAAGAGGAACGGTGAGGTTACAGTGAGCAGAGATAAAGATGGTGGAGGATTTTAAGTACTTAGGCTCAACAATCCAGAGCAATTGAGAGTGTGGAACAGAGGTGAAGAAGCTTGAGCAGGCAGGTTGGAATGGTTGGAGAAAAGTATCTGGTGTGATAGGAAGGTATCGGCAAGCATGAAAGGAAAAGTGTACAAAATGGTGATGAGGCCAACGATGTTGTATGGTTTAGAAACAGTGGCCCTGGGGAAAAGACAGGAGGCAGAGCTGGAGGTAGCAGAGATGAAAATGTTGAGCTTCTCTTTGGGAGTAACGAGGATGGATAGGAGCAGGAATGAGTACATCAGAGGGACAGCACATGTAAGACGTTTTGGAGACAAAGTCAGAGAGGCTGGATTGAGATGGTTTGGACATGTACAGAGGAGGGATAGTGAGTATATTGGTAGTAGGATGCTGAGGTTGGAACTACCAGGCAGAAGGCCGAGAGGAAGACAAAAGAGAAGATTTATGGATGTGGTGAAGGAGGACATGAAGGTAGTTGGAGTACGAGTAGAAGATACATATGGATAGGGTGAGATGGAGGCGGATGGTTTGCTGTGGCGACCCCTGAAGGGAAAAGCCGAAAGGAAAAGAAGAAGAAGAAGAAAATCAATGTTACCTTATTCAACATTTGAATCATTTTCTCAGCTGGGCTGCGACCTACAACAGCTGTATGGGCAGTCTCAGCAACCACGGCCCAACCGACTGTGATTTTCACTCCCCTTGTCTGGGACAACACTTTCATACTTGAAATTGCTGCTTTCATCTACAAATGCAGATTTCTTTGTCACATGGCATCACTTTCTTGTAAAAAAAACATCACAGGGTGTACAAAACATAAGTTGGGAGGCTGCATCATAGCGAAGCCAGGGCCGACCGTGCCCCCATGCGGGCTTGTAAAGCCATTAGCGTTTTTCCGCCTCGTCTTTGTCAGCAACTTTTTTCTCCTCTTCTGACCGGGGTCCCTTTTTTCTTTTCGGCTGGCGGCATTAACACCGTTTTAGGAAATTCCACATGACAAAGCAGTTTTGACAGTTAAACACGGCAACGATAACATGTGTTTACATGGACGATAATGTGGTCACGAGTCAGGAAATTTGCTTGTCATATCACGTGAGAATGTGAGATTCAGCAAGATGCATCATATGTATGCGCAGTGAGATAAATGCACTGATATGAGATTTTTGACTTCTAAGGACATTAGAAGTATTGTGGCTAGTTGGTTGACAATGTGCTTGAATCATTATTTTATTATTTTCTTCATATTTTATACAATTTTTTATATACTTTAGATAACAAGCCAGTCACTTTTAATTTTTAAAAATAATTTTTCATTTGGTGAATGTCACCAGCCAGCCCAGTTGGTGAATTTCAAGCCATGTGTGTGCACTTCCTGATCTTAGATCTTATTCTTCTATTCTGATGGATCTCACAGAGGGGAGGCATTGAGCAAATAAATCATTATATACAAGTTGAAACGCAGACTGTTGGATTTAATTTGATCTTGACTTTGTAATCAAAACACAAATAACACATGTTCATATAAATCTCACTCATCACCTGTTCAGTTTCTATGTCAATCCAGACAAAATACTTTTAATGGAAATTAAACAACCGGTTTTCTCTATAAAAACATATTCTTGTGCCACATGTTTACATATTTTATAATGTCCATAGCTTTCTATAAAACTTATAGAACTGTTCTATAGAACATAATGTTTCTGTGTTGGGGTCCATGTGGAGATTCATGACATCTCATTTTCGAGCAGGTTTGGGTTTATTGTATAAAACGAAGACGTTCTTATTCCCATCTTTTTACTTGGACACGTACTATCAACGTAGGTCAAGTTTTAAACACCGTATATAGAGCTGTGTACAGTTAGTGAATGTATTTTGTTGTGTTTAGCTCGTGTGCACAGGCTGCCGCATTGCATTTATAGATTCCCTTGGTGAGGCGGAGCAGGTATGAAGTGCTGTTTGTATTAGAAAGAGGTTTCTGTTAAAATCAAATTGTTTGAGTGCTTATTATTTTATTCTGTAAGGTGTTGAAGGTCTAACTTATATGCTTATATTCACAACTGCATAGTTGTGGGTGAAAGTATTGCGCAGAAAATTCACGTGTTTAATATTTTTGTTTAGGAAACAGTCAAATGTGTATTTATTTTATTTTATTTTTTATAGTTTTCAGTGTTTAAAAGACTTGAGTATTGTATTTGTGTGTGTGTGTGTGCGTGTGTGCGTGCATGCGTGGGTACATATGCGAACAACCCATCGTTAATAGGAAGCCAGTGCCATTTATTTCCCCCAGCTTTTCTCCTGGTTTTGGGTCAGTTATGGAAGCCACTGTGTTTTTTCTTTGTTTTTTCTCAGTGTAGGTAAGTCAGATTGCTCATTTGACGGTAGATGGGTTTTGTTTATTATTTTGGCCGGGCCGGCTTCTGAAGAAATGGCCACTAAACAAATATAAATAAACAAGAGAACACGACCGAAAAGCAGTTGTATTTATTTTTTTTACCTGTATTTTACAGCGCGACCTAGACCAGGTTGTAACATGCACTTCTGCTTTTGTACCTCTCTGTACCTCACTCACTCACCCACCCCTTCCTTCTCTCCTTTCCACTTCTCAGTCGAACCAAATAATTATTTTGCCCTACCTCTACATCAGCACTGAATAATTTGTACATTTGTGTGTTGACCACTTTCCTCAGGAAAAGTGTGTCCTTTTTGATTAATGGTTAATCTATTCACTCAACAGCAGTGGTCCCTAAACTACGACCCGCGGGCTGGATACGGCCCGCCTCCACATTTGGCCTGGACCCCTGAACATTACCAGAGATGCATTATGATGATTTTGTTTTTTAGTCTGGCCATGCGATCAAGACTAATACACATTTAGAACATGACACACTATTCCACCCTTCTGCCGTCCGTCTGTGCTCCTATCTGCGCCCCCCGCCCCCGCCAAACAAAAATCCGAGACTCTCCCCTGTCAAATAGAACGGAATAATGGTGAAAAGGTTATGGAAGAGAAAAATTGATTTAGAATGCAGGATATTTAACCTGCACTGGACAAACAATTTTTTTGTTCAATGCAAAGAAAAAGTTTGTATCATCTGTCAAAAGGCAGTGGCGATATTCAAAGAATACAAATCTGCACCGACACTCTGAATCCCGTCACAAAGACGAGTATGATCGCTTGCAAGGCCAAATGCAAGCAGAGAAAACTCTCAAAGCTAAAAACTGGACCGTTAGCTCAGGAGAATACATTTGTACGCCAGGCTCGGCTGAACCAGTCGTCTGTTCGGGCAGCTTTCGGGTTGCTGAACTGATAGCAAGCAGTGTTTCTTTTATTATTTATTTCCTGACTTTTTTCTGTGAAGGTCCCGGAAAGGGTAAATAATATTTGGTTATGTGTGGCTTACTGGAAAACAATAAATGTTTACCTTACGGCAGTCCTGTGATCGTCACACCTTTTCTGTTACAAACTGACCTCGGCCCCCCCAACAGAGAAGGGAAAAGTTAGATGGTGCTCGCAGGAAAAAGTTTGGAGACCCCTGCTCAACAGTATTGTTTTAAGACCCCTCGCCACACAAACACAATGAATGCTGTGTGTTTATGATCTGGTCAAACAGAGGCTCCTGTAGCCATCATTTTTCGAGTAATTTTCTGTCTCTTTCCACCCCTTTCTTCCTTGCTTTTGGTGTGTCTCACATGTTTGTTGATACTCATCCCTCTATCTCCAACCTCTCTCTCTCTCTCTTTCACTCTCTCTCTCTCTCACACTCACACACACACACACACACAATATGCATGTGTGTGGTCATGGACTCCTTCCATTGTCTGAATTCACTCCCAAACCTAATTGTGTGGTTATAATCGCTGGTATATTATTCTTCAAGCCATCACTGCCTAATTTCTATCATCAATGTGAAAGAATAGGCACAAATTTCCAGTCAACAAACATTATAAACTGCATTTTGGCTTCAGCGATTGTCTCTGATCCATAATAGTAAATATTGTCTACTTGTTGAGCGCTTTTCTAAGCAGGAGGGAATGAAGCGGGAGCCAATCGGCTTTTTACCAGAATGTTATTTTTAAGTAAATGAGAAGCCTGGCCATTAAAAGTAACTATATCTATGAACATGAAATGTCAATTATTTTGTCATTGTTGGTTAAAAGACTAACTTGTGAAGCACCTTGGAATAATAAAACTGGCTTACTGAGTTTGTTGTAAATTTAAGTCCCATTAAAACCCTGTGGAGATGTTTTACTGGTGTTTCTAAGATATGGGTGGTCTCGTATTAAATGCTTTCAGAGGTAAGCAGAAAATAACTTCTCTCTAGATTTTGAATGATACAGAATTCCCCCCCCCCAAATAATTAAAAACATAAATAAAAAGCCTATTTCAACTCCTCCTTGAAAATAACCCGACACTCTTCCTTTTTCAACTTCCACCACTTTGTCTTCTGCTCTGCCTTTGCCTTCTTCACGTTCCTCACCATCAGCATCATCCTGCACACCACCATCCTATGCTGTTTGGTAACACTCTCACCTGCTACTACATTGCAGTCACTGACTTCCTTCAAATTACATCATCTACACAAGATGTAGGCTACCTGTGTGCTCCTACCTCCGCTTTTATAAGTCACCCTATGCTCCTCTCTCTTCTGGAAGAAAGTATTCACCACAGCCATTTCCATCCTCTTTGCAAAATCTATCAACATCTGTCCTTCTCTCTTCCTGTCCTGGATACCAAACCTGCCCATCACTTCCTCGTCCCCTCTGTTGCCTGCACCAACATGTCCATTGAAGTCTGCACCAATGGCCACTCTTTCACCGCTGGGGGTTACTCTGCATCACTTCATCTAACTCCCTCCGGAATCTCTCCTTCTCTTCTAGCTCACATCCTGGTGCTTAAGCCATCATAGGGCTTAAATAATCATTAAAAACACACTAAAAAACTTTGAATTCACAATTCAGGCAATCACGTTTATAACTTGTTCGCGAAGGAGAAAAAATGAGGTGTACGCATCATCTGCAACCAATCAGCAGGAGGGAGAAACAAAAGCTCTCGGCCATTGGCTAAACTTGAATCACGTGCTAGTAATTTCCGGGGCTGACACTAATCCGTGAGTATTTGGGGCTGTGACTGGTGAACCGCGAATAGACGGCGGCCTACTTTATTATGGGATATATTATGGAATCATTACTGGAGACCTTTTACTTTTGAAGGTGCTGATTGTGCAGATTGTAAAAAGAAGGAAAATAAAACTTCCATTGAGACAAACTGACCAGATCTCATCAAAACTTTTCTTTTTGATCAGTAGAAGTCAGGAAATATATTTATTCTTAAATGATTAAATTTAATTGATAAGCAAATGTTTTAAACTGTGTAACATCTCAGAGCTGATGTTAATGGAACCAATATTCAGAAAATTGTCACTGATTTGCTTTCAAAAGTCAACAGATTTACCAACTCGGCCATTTTGACACGTAAGCATTTTCCATTTCTATGGCTTAAGACCAATGACAGTCTTCCGCCATTACCTTGTTAAAATGTCAGCATTCCAAACAAAATGGCTATGATAAAGTGTGAGTGTTTGTATAGTTATCATTTCCTCTTGGTTTTAAAGCTTTTCATTGTGGGTGTGTATATATATATATATATATATATATATATATATATATATATATATATATAGTGTGTAATTAACTGCTATCAAAACTCCAAATTGTTGGCGATGCGCTCACAATCAACCCATCACCAGTTTACCCACAACCACTGTGCATTCACACTTTGAATGAATAAATAAATTTCCTGTTTTTTTTTTTTTTTTTTTTCTTCATGAGGAGAAATACATTTTACAAATCTATTGAAAACACACCAAGTTAAATGATGGCTATTGTTGGAAACAAACGCAACATTTCGGAGCTCGGCTTTTAGGAAGCACATAAATATTTATATTATTCCGATTTTAGAGAATAAAGGAGGATGAATGTATTGAAAAATCCTGATGAATCCTGATGAAGATGGCACATTAACCTTTCTTTAACTTGTACATTTAAATTAATCAGTAAAGCTGTAATTATGACAAAATATTTTTTTCTCTCTAAACACAGAATATTAAATCTACCTCAGTGAGATCTCTCCTACAACCCAAACTGTGTTTTTTGGAGTGAGAACATGTTGGAATATGTTCAATATGTAGAATGTATTTTGCTAAAGTGACGTCACGCACAGCACCTCCGAGTGGAATGTTCGTAAACTTTGAAGAGCAATGTTGTTACGTTTCACTCTCTTTTCACAGTTGTTCTGACTGACTTTAATCAAATTCAATACTTTAGTTGTGAAAGATTTTAAAAAGACAAGACATAACGGGATTAAAGTGCGAACTCACTTGGATATTTGTCCACGACCTTTAATACAAAATCGTCTACACCCTGCAATGCCGTGTTGAGCCTTTCCTTCCATCATTAAGCTGTTGTGTGCATTAGGAGGAAAAACATTTGTCTGTTGTGCTACATCATACATTTCTCCTTCTCCCTCCCGCTCTGTATACGAGTCCATTTTCATCACCATTTACACAAAGACCATTTCCACTCGGTCATGTATTTTAACAGCTTCAGTGAAGCAAAAATCTTAGCAAAACGGCTCAACACGGCAGGCATGTTTTGTGCGATTTGCCAGCCACAACACGGTGAATGGAAGTTTATTCTGTCGAACAGAAGGAAGTCATTCCTGTTGGCTCTGTGATGACTTGCCTTTTCTGCAGCTTGAGTTGTAAGACCTCATTGTTGGGCTCAGGAGGTTAATAAGGTGAGTATATTTACACTGTAAAGCTTCACTAAGCCCACTCACTAGTGCTGGCACTCGTGTTCATCCTTCTGTTCTTCCTGTAATTGGTTGAACAGTGCAGGAGATGTCAGATTTATTGCTTATTGTTTTGCTTGAGTGTGTGCGAACACATGCCTGAAGCAAAGGTATAGTCATGTCCTTACCTGCGGGAGCCTATCATTACATCCAGTACAGAGTCAGCCCCACACCCGGTCGCTCTCTCTCTCTCTCTCTCTCTCACTCTCTCTCTCTGACACACACACACACACACACACCGACCGACTGATCCATCTGACTGGGCCGAACATTTTGTTTGTCTGCTCTGCCACTCGGGGCAAACATTATTGTAATTATTGTCTTGTATCAACACCCCCCCCCCCCCCCCCTGGAAACTGCAAATACCTTTCTGCTATTATCTTTTTCTTTAGGTTGTTGTTTTCAGGTGATGACAGAAAACTTTAATATCCATAAATCAAAATCTTTCAGTACAACATGTAGGGACCCGTCTAGACTGATCCTTGAGAAATTTGCAGCACTCCTGATCTACAGGAAGTTTGTGTGTGCGTACATGTGCTGTTTCAAGCTTAACCAGGGGTATCAAACTCTTTCCACAAAGGGCCGTGTGGCTGCAGGTTTTTGTTTCAACCAAGTTAATTGGTCAAATAGATTGACCAATCAACTGCTGGAAGATTCAGCACAGTCAAGTGTGCTGCTGCTTGGTTGAACTAAAACCTTCCACAGCCCTTTGTGGAATGAGTTTGACTCCCCTAAGCTTAACCTTCAGCAATTGTCATGAAAAGGCTAAAGGATTCATGACCGATTTGAACAAACCAAATATCTTATCTACTTCATTATTTCTTTTCACAATTCCATGCACAGTGATGAGCAGTTATGGGTGATAAAGTGATGGTCAGTGCTTTGCACTCCACCTCACAGCAAAAAGGTCATAGGATCGAGTCTCAGGCTTGTTTGTGTGTGGTGTTAGAATGTTCTTCCTGTAACTCAATGGGTTCACTCTGGGTACTCTGGTTTCCTCACATAGTCCAAGTACTCACATTAGGCAAATCGGTTATTTTAAATATGCTTCTCGGTGTGTAATTGTGAATGTTTTTGTATGTTGGCTCTGCTGTAGTCTTTGCCAAGTGTCTGCTGAGATAAGCTCTCCATGACCCTATCAAGAGTAAGTTGTTCGACAAATGAGTGATAAGTGAGTGAATGAGTAATGAGGGGCTTTTTTCTCGTTTTGACATACAAAAGCCTTCAGTGTATTTGAGCAAACATACTTGGGAGGGAAACATTTTCATACCGGCTTAATCTTCTATAATGTAGCAGGTGTCATGTATTTCCAGACTTGTGCACTCCAACATCATCCTAGTAAGAAAAACTGTCAGTATTTTTTCAGCTCCTGCCGGTATTTTCTCAAATTGTTTTCTTTGCTGTTACTATTATATACCATAATTTTGGATAAACATTATAATTATACACCCTGAACAGCTCACTGGACCATCACAGGACTAACATACACACATTACCATTTACACTCTTACACACATCTAATTTCACAGTTCAAGTTTAACTGTATACAACAAACTTAACTTCAAATTTGAAACTAGTTTTGTGTGATAGTTTTAATGGTAATGCGTGTGCATGTTGGATATTCAGGTTGTACCCTGCATTTGCCAGTGATGGATGAGATAGGCTCCATTCGCCTGGTGACCCTTATAGGATTAGTAGTTCGGCAACAGAGTGAGAGGAAATTAATATAAAAAGTCAAGCAGATGCGGGCCACCTGGGATTTGCAGGGAAATTTTTTTTCAGACATCATGCTATATTATGTGTGTGATGTAAACACAGTATAATGAAATAAATATCTTATATATGAAATCAACATACTGCATATCAAAGTTTATTCTTTTAATATTGTAATCAACAGAGAATCAAGGTTTCTTCAACATATCAACTTTTAATATCGCAGTCAACAACTAACAAATACCTCAAATGCCTTCGTCACGGTCCATGCTGTTGCTGGCGGTTTATAATTAACTTTGTTCAAAAATGTCAGCAAATGTGTTGCTCAATTTGAAACGCATTAATTTATTTATTATTTTCATGTTGAGACCTTTAATAGTGACAGAACAGTTTTTTGTTTTTTTTTTTGGCCTCATCATGGTCCCCTTCCATCCTGCTTTCCGCCTTTGTTTTTAAGACAGTACTGGCCAATGAGAATCGCTATTTCACCAAACTGGTGAAATTGACCAATCACACGGCATGGTTGATACTGATTTTGTTTTGGTCACTTTTTAGTACGGTGTATGATGGGGACACATTTTTTTCAACACAACCGGCCGGTATATTTTTATTTTTTGCATCTGCGAATGCTCAGGCAGGGTTTGTATGGACAATTTCGGCCTAACCTGCTGTGTTAGCGCCAACAAAGATATTTTTAAAGCTGGCCTCATATGAACATTACAACAGGCAATAGGGAAAGCTGCATAAATTGACAGACTAGGCTACTCTGTTCTGTTCTCATCGGTGAGATGGAAGCATCAGTACTATTTTAGTGGAAACAAGAACAAGCCAGAGTCACTTTCCTCTTTTAAACAATACAACCATTTAAACATTTTATACAGTTTTGCACAGTTGTGTCCCACTGTGTTATGTACTGTACGAGCCTTTAAACGGAAGATTCTTTGATGTGGTGTGCAGATCCAAGTGACCCCCACCTGCTATCTCCTGGAAGAAAACTACCCTGAAGTGTCTCTAGAGCTCTAAGCCACCCACTCAAGCAGATGTTCTTGAAACACAAGTCTGTAAAGTGATGTGGGATCAGGCTGCGGTCATGAATGCTCAACAGGCCCAGACATTAACAGCTCAAGGGACTGAGACACAAACTGTGGAAAGGGACATTGCAATGCAAAATAAATTATTGGGGAGTCTTATACCGTACATACTGTACATTTAGGGAACACTTCATTAAAATCAAACTTGCCTGCAGACTTTAACAGTAAAAGCATTTTCTCTGCTTTCAAAAAATTGCACCTTTTCCACCGCCAAATGTGACTTCAGACATCAGCCTCCATTTGTCAGCATCACATGAAGTTACTGATCAATGGAGGGGCCGTCCTAAGTCATGTGTGACAAACAGGTGCGGAAACCATTTGGGAGTTTGTCGTAGACTAAAAGCAAAGTAGCTCCTCCGTTTATTTATTGTAAAAACAGTGGTGTGGATAGAACAAAATGAATCATTCCACTCAATCTCATCATACATGCATGACTGTCCACTGTGTGCCATGTGTCCCGAATTGGCTATCAGGGTTTATCTAACATGCTTGTGGAATAAATCTTTATTATACCAAGTGGATAATGACTCAGTCAAAATTGAAAACAAAATCTTGGATTGTCACGGTCACTTGGAGCAGGTGTTGTGGTCATATAAACTTTGTCTTTATTGGGATTTTTACATGTACAATGACAGCATTTGGCAGATGCTCTTATACAGAGTGACTTACAATTATCATTTTTTTATACAACTTAGCAATTGATGGTTAAGGGCATTGCTCAAGGGCCCAGCAGTGATGGTGGAGATTGAACCGCTGACATTTGGATTAGCAACCAATTGCCTTATCCACTAAGCAACTACTGCCCTTTTTATTCAAGAACAAGCTATTCGTTTGATATAAACAACAATAAGTTTCCGTTCTCTGTTTTCCCCAAGTCTGACATATGTACATGCACACACAGAGCCCACTTGCCACTGTCATGTGTAAAAAAAAAGAATGATAACAGTATTGCTTTAGTTTGTTTTCCTTAAGGTTTCGCAAAGGTTTCCTTAAGGTGCGCTAAAACAATTATTCATCCCAGGTTTAGTGGACATCACAAATTAATCCTCTTTAGCGACATCCACCTCATCTTCAGCAAATGATTGTTCATTTAGCTCAGAATTCAAAGAAGGATGCATTAACCCATTTGTGACCTCGAACCACTGTAGTAGTGCTGTTTTATTACTCCCACGTCTCCACGAACCACTGTAGCGACGATGAAAACTGAGCTATCATACCTCGGGAACCACTGAAGTGGTCCATCCACCCTGATTCAGAGTTGCGGAGATCATGTTGGCTGATGTTAGATATTCAAGCTGCCAAACCATCTTATACAGTCGGCCCCCTACTTACGAAATTAATCCGTTCCAGAACCTTTTTCGTAGCCTGGCGTTTTCATAAGTAGAGGCGTATTTTACATGTAAAATGCCTGATTCGTTCCAAGACTACCCCATAAACCCTTTAAAAATGAGAAAAGTACACCAATTTTATATGAAATGTGTTAAAAGTAAAAGAAAATTATTTATTAAATCATTTAAACATTTTATTAACATTTATCAATTAAAGCATTATTAAATATTTTTTATTAACGCACATTCACACACACACAACACTGTCTCTCTCTATCTCTGTCTTTCTCTGTCTTTCGCGCGCTCTCTCTCTCTCTCTCTCTCTCACACACACACACACAAACTCTCCTGCTCTCTGGTGTGTTTTGCTGAATGCGGGCTCCGCCCACACGCAGCACGCAGCTGATGGAACAATTCTATTTAATTGTGTAAATGGACGAGATGTTGTATTTAAAGCGGAATTACAGTACCTGTTTGAAAGATCAGAGGTCCTGATTCAATATTAACTTGCTTCCTTGCAAGATCGGAGGTCTTGTCCCACGGAGTACTCTGTTTTCTTTCTGCTTCAATATCGTTTCAAAATAATCGCCTCCGTCAATGTATTTCCACCTTTCTGTATTTTCCGGGTCCAAGATGGATAACGAAATACAACACTGCACTGATCAATCTCAAAATAAACTCACGAGCCAACATTCCTGTTCAACTCTCCTGTCTCACGCATGTGACAAACAGGAAGTATGGGTACAGGAAGTATGGGTACAGGAAGTATGGGTACAGGTCAGCTGCCTCACGGCCAATGGGAGGCCATCGGGGCGGAATGTTGGGAGACAGCCAATGAGAGAGCAACTCGCGCATCATTTGAATTTCTGAATGGCGCGTTTGGCGCTTTTCGTAAAGAGGCTGTTTTTGTAAAAAAAGGACAAATTTAGGAAAATGTTTTTCACAGCCTGGATTTTTCGTATTCAGAGGCTTTTGTGAGTAGAGGGCCGACTGTACTTACGATGAACATTGATTGTATATGGAGTGTATTCTGAAATGTTTGTGCAAAAAAAAGGATATTATGACACTAGGTATTTCATTATGATTCCTTTGCTTAGTGTCTTACACAATACTGAAGAATATTTCACTCATATGACGGTGGACAGGCCTCTGCCCTTCTCATTTTTCGAAATTCATTTTGAGTGCAACTGCTGAGGCCATTGTTTACGATTGATAAGTACTGTGCCAGCTGCGTATATTTTCTTGTCAAGCAAATTGGTGAAAAGAAGTTGTCCATATACACATGGTGTTATTTTCCCCCATAAGATTCCCAGTGAGGTTAGTAATGACATGTGTGGCGAGACAATTTTCTGGGCAGCTGGTTTCACTTTTTCCTGTAGACACCTGGATTTCATGCACATGGCCATTGGTACTGGTAGTGGTGGTCTAGTGGTATAGGGCGCTGGATCGCTGATCCAAAGATTGGGGGTTTGAGTCCCACTCGCCACAAGGTTGTCACTGTCCCCCCCCCAGTGCGGCTAACTGGGTTATCAAAGGCGGGCCATGTCTCTCACTGTCTATGGTGAGAGGCATGTAAAAGAACCATTGCTGACTTTCGTAAAGAGTAGCTGCAAAGTCGTCAGCGTGTTTCTGTCCCTTGCTAAAAGGGTTGTGACAGGAAGGGCATCCGATGTAAAAACCTCTGCCAAATCAAACGTGCGAATCAAATGATTCGCTGTGGTGACTCCCGAGTAAAAGGGAAAAAGCCGAAAGGAAGACAGACAGACAGCCGCTGGTACTGTCTGCCAATTCCCACACTTTGATTCCAAATTTACATTTTGAAGCCAAAAATGTATTTTATGCTGGATTTGAAGGCTGGAACTGGCCCCAGTGCTCACAGCTATATGTGACTGCAGTAGCGAACGATTTAAGCAGATATGGTAAAATAAAGTGCAAATTACATGATAATGAACAGAAAATCAAAATGCTGTGGCTAAAACAGCTTAAGGATCAAATGAGAAACAATGTGGAAAACTGCACAAGCAAGCAAACAGGCAGGCAAGTTGGATTGTGAAGGTTGAAGGTACATGTGTGACATGCTTTTATATTCAGTTATACTTCTGCTTATGCCGTTAATTGGTTTTCGGAGAGATGACTTGATAGCGAAAAATGACTTAAATCGAATTAGCTTGTCTCTCCACTAGACTACACTAAATTTACTTTATATACACACACACACACACACACACACACACACAATATTTAATATACTAAATACCATATTGCACTGACTGTCACACCAGAGTACAAGTCGCATTGGCCCAAAAAAAAAAAAAAGCGCAATAAAGAAGAAAAAACATATACAAGTTGCAAACTCATGGAAACTGTCTACCTTGGGTTGGAAATGTGCTGGCAGTTTTTTTGACGTTGTGATCTTTGCTCTGATAGAGAGGTGGTTGCGTTGCATGAAGCGGTAACTCCAAGAAGGTTTTCATGCAGTCATTTCTATTCATCTCCTTGGCAAATACTTGGACGTGGAGAGGCAACTGCATTGTTGTCAAGCTCCTCCCTGGGGCACGTTGCTCAAGCACCCATGTGCAAGCTCGTTCCTCAAGCTGTGGCCATCTAGCTTTTAGCCTGTGATTTGCTTTTTTGGTTTCTTCATTGCAGTAATAGCAATCTCCGCTTTTCTCCAGTCCCTCACAAGTTTCTTGTTCACTCCAAACTTTCTTTCTGCTACTTGATTTACATTTTCTGCTGCATATTTCACTACTTGTAGTTCTTAAGCCGCAGAATAGGATTTTCTTTTTGTGGCCATTTTTTCAGTGGTATGGGATGAGCAGTTACAGGTCCCTAGAGTGCCCTTTTGCGGTTGTGAGTGTAAAAATAATAACAATCTGAAATTATATTTGTTATTATGACAAACAGAATTATATGTAATAATTTTCCATATAATTCGCTCTGGAGTATAAGTCGCACCTTCAGCCAAAGTATGAAATAAAGTGCGACTTGTAGTCCGGAAAATAGGGTGTGTGTGTGTGTGTGTGTGTGTATATATATATATATATATATATATATATATATATATATATATGGTTATCATGATGTGAACTTTATTTTTATATTTTTATTGTACAGATACAATGCAAAAAAAGGTAATTGTGTTCTAATCATAGTATATACAGGGATCCCTCACTTTCCGCGGTTAATTGGGACCGAGATCCCCACACGACCATCGAAATCCGTGAAGTAGGATCACCCCCAACCCCCACCCCCGACTGACGTATATGTGTATATAATATCAATAAATACATATCCAATGCTATAAATGATTATAATAATAATTATTAAACATTAAAAAAATAACGTAAATAAAATATAAATACAGATGCTCTCCAACTTACCAACATTCATTTTGCAAACATCCGGAGATACCAACATGTCCAAGGTCAAAAGTGAAATGAAATTGAAGAACAGGTAGAAATGGAATAAAATCTACAGAAAAATAGATCATAAATATAAGTATGAAATATGATTAAACATTATCCTGAGGTACACTTAATACTAGGCTCTGGCAGAGGGGCTGTGGCTGAGCACACACATGCAACAATGTATCCAGTTTTGATGGGAGATTTTGGGTTGTTTTTTTTGTGTTGGTGTAGGAATTTTTTTTCATAATTGGCCTTGTTTTTGTGACATTTTCCTTAAGTTTTCCACCTATTCTTCCTTAATTTCTTTATTTTTTAATTCGCTGAATATTTATTTATTTATTTATTTAAAAAAAAAAAAAACGCGATGCACTGAAGCCGCATTAATTGAAGCGCAGAGTAGCGAGGAATCCCTGTACCATTTTATTCATATAGACAACTTATTTGAGGTCCTGGGTTCATTTCTGTGTGGTTTGCATGTTCTCCCTGTACTTCCGTGGGTTCCCTTCGTGTACTCCGGTTTCCTCCCACACTCGAAAAAGAAATTCACAGTAGGTAAATTGGCTGTTCCAAATTACCCTAAGGTGTGAGTGTGCGTATAAATAGTTGTGTGAGTGTTGTCCCTACGGTGGCCTGGTGAGCTGTCCAGAGGGTACCGTGCCCCTTCCTGGAGTTGGCTGAAATGTTTCTAATTTGGATTAAGTGGTTCAGAAAATGAATGAATGACATCTTGCTTCCAGTAATTTTTTGTGTGAGGCCTAGCATTCCCTGATTTGTTCTATCAGTGATTTTCTCATAGCTGTTGACTTGGTATCATGGACTTAAATGTGCAGACACCAAGTGCGTCTGGGAAGCATCAGGATCAGGCACAGCCACACGGCATGGACACAGGCTCCGTGCTTCATCAACATATAACAATATACAACTGACAGGTCCGTATACACTAACACAGGCCCACACACACACACACACACACATTTATGGAATGCTCATGAGCCAGCATGACAGGGCATGGGGATTTTTTTTTTTTTTTCCTGTACAGGAAAGGCAAGGTCTGACAAGCCTCGTGAGCGGGTGTCTGAGGGACAGCAATCTCAAACTGCCTTAGGTGCAGTCACACAATGACTTAGACTGTCTGACTGCAATTAAGTCAGATTTTTCCCCTGCTCTATTGGTACAGTGTATACTGCAATCAAAGTATAATCATACCTTAATCATTTGAAGGCAGTATGACCATCATGGGGAAAAATGTACAACCATTTCATAGGGGTATGCAGTCAGAATCTAACCTAAAATCCTTAGGTGGAAATGGGTATAGGCTAAAATATAGGCATGACCTAACAAAGTCCACAGGTATGCCAGTTACCACCCCCACCCTGAAAAACTACAACTGTACTTCACACTAGCTGGGATGAAAAGATGCCTTGTCTCTAAGTTTAATCCCACCCCATTTAGTCAGCACTTCTCAATTTAGCAGCGGCAATCACAACATCTCACACACCCACACATGCCTGCAGCAATAGCCCACAGGTGTGTGCATGTGTGGCGTGCTCAGGAGTCAAACAACAGATGACTTTTTTGATTGTGGTATTGGAGTGTAGTTAGAGAATAGTCAGGGGTGTGCTCCTGGAAGAACCTGGTCATCCTGAACTATAGCTGAGCTCAAGAGACAATCAAGACTATTTTCCCCAACAGTCATAGCCATCTCTCCAATTTTCAGGCACACACTATATAATGGTTAAAAAGCATGTTTCTAGTTTATAAAAATTGTTCAAGATATTTTGAGATATGCCTGCAACTGGTGCCAGAAAATATGTGACAACTGGCAAGATTCGCTTGAAGCTAAAATGACTGCTATGTCAAAGAACATAGGGGTGAGTCAAGAGTTAAAGTCAAATGTGGTGTGGATACATCAAATCATTGATGAAATGGGAGCTCACTCCCTGTTCAGTGGCTGAAGATTGCTCTCAGATCGCTGCCACTATGTGAATGAACTGTTCACATGTGAGTCGGTATGTCAAATTTGATGTGGATATATTAAAGCATTGATAAAATATTTTCCTGTTGAGTTGAGGCTGTGAGATCCAAGGCTGGTTTATGAAAACCCTATTAGGACAAAGGTCATGAATCAGCATCAGTCTGAATAAGCATACCAGGTTTGATATGTATATCATATGTCAAAGCCTTTGTTAGCGACGATAATTTTGGATGTGTGTGTGTATATATATATATAATGTGTGTGTGTATATATATGTATATATATATATATGTATATGTATATATGTGTATATATATATATATATATATATATGTATATATATATATATATATATATATATATACACATATTATATATATATATATACATATTATATATATATATATATATGTATGTATATATATATATATATATATATATATATATATATATATATATATAATGTGTGTGTGTATATATATATATATATATATATATATATATATATATATATATATTAAGCTAAGCTAAAGTTCCAGCAGTGCTGTGAACACCTTTGACACTGAGGTCATGATCCACTTTTGTAAGGTTTTGAAAAGAAGGCTTTTCAAAAAAGGTTAAAATTCTTATCTTTATTATTCTTATGCTTTAACTTTTCATGGCTCTAACAGACTCATCTATGAAAACGGGTTGTACTTATTGTTCATAGGTTTCTAGTGCTTTCGTTATTGTTTCTAGTCCTCTAGTGCACTAGTGTCTTCCCTGTGAACAATAAAGCACAGCTGTTTACATAGATGAAATGGGGAAATCACACATGGAAATCAAACTAAAGCTTGAACTGCTTGAGCACAAAGCTGAGAGATCAAGAGGGACAGTCTTCTAGCACCGAGAGCGCTGCTAGTCTTCATAACCTGTGATTAAATGGAAATGATTAAATGTGTGTGTTTAGCACTCCATCCCGCGTGTTTGAGCCACGCCCTTCTCCAATGCGCATTTCAACACGCAACTCTTTTCTGAGCAACCATAACACTAAAATAAAAACCACAGTAAAGTTATTAAGTCTCTCACAACACAAAACATAACACATTGTACTTGTATTCAATAATTTTGTCACTTAATTTGAGGACCTATGGTACGAGTTACAGAACCGTTAACTTCTGTTCAAAAGACAATAGAACGGATTAAGACCATTTACATTATTTGTAATGGGAAAAGCATATATATATATATATTCTTCTATAATCACCTGAAGAGAGAGGATGGTTTCACCACCCCTCGAAACAGATCTGTAGTGATAAATGGAGTTTCAATAGAAAGTCTTTGTCCTGTCCTTTTATTTGTGTTATATATATATATATATATATATATATATATGTATATATATATATATATATATATATATATATACATACATATATATACATACATATATATATATATATACATACATACATACATATACATACATACATACATATATATATACATATATATATACATATATACACACACAGTGGTACCTCACTTTGCAAAAGTCTCATCAAACGAAAAATGCAGGATACAAAACGCAATTTCCTAAAATTTTTGTCTCTGGGTATAATACAAGTTGAAGTTATGAAAGCGCCGTCTTAAAAATTCAAACGCACCATTCAAACAATGCGCGAGTTGCTTTCCCATTGGTTGTCTCCCAACATCCCGCCCCGCTGGCCTCCCATTGGCTAGGAGGGAGCTGAATTACCATCATACAGTACTGTACCCATAATGCTTTTCATGTGCCTTTGACCCATTGTTCACATGCATGACGGAGAGTTGTACTGTTGATTCATGAGTTTCGTGAGTTTTTTGAGTGTGCTTATTGCAGCGTTATTTCGTTATTATGACCCTGGGGAACATGCTTTTTTTTGCCATACTATACTAGAATTAAGTGCAATTGCGCATCCACTACAGTAGTTGGCAGTAGTGCGCTCACCGTCACGTTATGGCGGAGGGAAAAAAAAAAAACAATGAGCAAACGATATAGAGTGCAGTAAACAATATTTATAGTCGCGAGCGGGGTGCCGAGCGGGCATGAAATGTCCCCACCCCTCCTAGAGGGGCACAACAGAAAATAATTGAGAATCACTGCACAAGGCATTCTTGGAGTGCAGAGAAGAATACGAGGCTAATCGGTCCAGAAAAGCCATTTCGAAGAGAGCTTGTAAATTTAAATTTTGCGATTTGGATTGGGCAGATGTTTGGTAGGATCGAAGCTTGGATCAAGGAAAATTCGTAATAAGGGTTACAAAAGGTTTGTCCTTACAAAAGGTACCACTCTGTGTGTGTGTGTATATGTGTGCGCGCACACACACACACACACACACACACACACACACACACGTACATGCATTGCCTCAACCGCTGCACATTTGCACTCTGCATCAGACTGCCATCAACTCAATTTCCAGTCATTAAAAATGTACACTGGGATTTTTTTTGTGCAAAAAATTATATAGTTAAAACTATAACAAATTTGATTTTGTACAGTGAAGAAACT
>CM045740.1:19060724-19090724 GCA_024760905.1 Plotosus lineatus
TTTGAATAAACTGTTTTGCCGACCAACTCAGCCTGACTTGGATTATTCTGGATTAGATATTCTGAAGCCTGCACTTAGAATCTCAAACTCCAGAGCAGTACAGGCGTAATAATCTTACTGTACTTACAGTAGAATTTAAACTCATTTGCTTTCATATTCGTTTTGGTCTCAAATTTTGCACGTAAATACATATAAACACTGTTGGAAAGCTGTTCCAATCAAATTAGTGGACCAGAACTAACTGCTGTATAATTTCTCATTATTAATTTGCTTTTGTTATGCTATGTAGTAGTAGTAGATTTATATAGTGCTTTGTCCATACTGGAATATTATGCTCAAAGCACTCTGAGGAGTATTCAGTTATTTAATGATAACTCTTTATTGTCAAAGTACATTACATACATGGAATCTGGTCTTTTGTGCTCGGGGCACCTGTCTCCACTGTTATTGGATATATGCTAGTTATTGCGTTGTTCTAGCCTTTGATGCTGAGCGCCAAGCAGAAAGCAACAACTACCAAATTTGAACGTCTTACGGTATGACATGGCCGGATTCGAAGTCCGACCTTCCGGAGGACAAAGCGGACGCTCTACCAACTGAGCTAAGTCCCCGGTTTTATATCTGCGCTCGCACAAGAAGACAAAGCTATATCTTCAGAAAAATATAGCTGTAGCTGCACAAGGACGTTTTTAAATTTATTTTGCCGTCCCGAATGATCCAGGTATTTTAATCCATGACAGACAAATTAATAGCGCATCCTAGACTATCAACCATTATAAAATTCTAGAACTAATAAAAAAATATACCGAGAATGCCACATGATTTTGTATTGGCCATGCAAATTTCTTATTACCATTCAGTGATGGGCCAATACAACAGTACATGGACTGTTGGGGTGTCTGCAAGATGGACGACACATCAAATGAATTACCGTCCTGTCATCTTGGCATAAATACCCCTTTAGATGTGTGATAAGGGAAGGGAGAAAGCCTTTGAGTCTGTTCCAAGACAAATCTTGCCTTAGTTGGCACTCTCAGAGAGTCTTCCCTCAGACTCCAAGTGCAGGAAGAACCCTGCAGAGAAGAACCTGGATTTCCTTTTCTGCTGCCTTCAGTTCATTTGTAATGTTTCTCTACACCCATGCTTGGCCACACATATCCTGAAGCAGAGGATGTAATTCCTGTTAAAACACCCTACAATATGCAACTTCATATTAACAACTGCACAAAACAGAGGATGAAAAACAAAGCGTTACAGTATTTTAATTTAGAATAGCCACAACAGCATTGCAAATGAGCAATAAGTTTTTGGCAAAACAATGTGTGCTGGATCTTCTTGTGTGGTGTGCTGGATTTTTAGGTGTGGTGTGATATGCTCTTCATGTTACAGAGTTCTGTCTTCATTAAAGCTGAGAAATATTTAATGATGGCCATGACCTCGGTTTTGTAATTTGAGGCTGTACTTATTGTCTCAGAGCACAGCGAAAGATTATGGGTAAGTGCATCTTTGCAATACAGAAGTTTGAAAAAAAAATAAAAGCAAGGAGAAAGAAATTAAAACCAATTACACAATTAGGTATAATTTTGGATTTTCTTTCTTTTCCCCTCCTCAACCTTTCAAGATTATCGAGCAAATATAGAATTACATTCATTGTCTTCTCCGTCTCAATTAAGTCTTAGTCCTACAGGTCACACACCTGAAGAAAAAACATGTTCTGTTCCTATTAGGGCATAAAGCATAATATCTAATTTGAAGAAAACAGTAGATCTGGCTTCATTTCAGGGGAAATTCCAGTTAGAAGGAGTGGGAGCCGACGTAAGCTGAGCCCCATCCATTCTGACATTTTGGTACAGACAGGGTAATTTAACACACTGTTTATTTGACCACACTTTCCGTACACGCGTATCATATTCAAAACCACCAGAATCAGAAGAAAGGGTCCTTTCCTTCTCATAACAATGCCAGAGCTGTTCGGAAGTCTTTATGTAATATAAAGGACTCTGCAGGAGGAGCACACACCGTTTAATATGCCATTCACCAGCTCTATTACCCTGCTCAAAACATGTGCGCTCGCGCACACACACACACGCTCAAGTGACGCATCACAAACAGGAACCGGTCTACTTGGGGCCAACCTATCACCTACTGTATTTGAAACCCAATGGCAAAAGTATTCCCAAAGGTGTTCAATGAAACACTTGGCTTTATTCTCATTGTCACTTTATAGCAATAAAAGACAAAATGTACACGAATTTGTTGTACATTGCATTTTATATATATATATATATATATATATAATTTTTTTTTTCTTCAATTCAAAGCCACAGACTGAAGCTAAAATAACACAGATTTTAATATGCATGTTAAACTATAGTGAAGATTCTGCCACAGGGGTTGTATTTATCCGGTTTCACCAAAATGAGGATGGGTTTACTTTTGAGGCTCGCCCCTCTGATGGTTTCTTCCTCGTGTCGACTGAGGAAGTTTTCTCTTGACTCTGTTGCTGTGATATTGCTAATTGGGGATGTGTCGGGTTTTCTCTATAAAGTTTTTTCTTTGTTTGTTTTTTTGTTTTTTTAAATCAAATTTGTTTTTACTATCTAAAACTGACAGTAACAGAAAAAAGTGTTATATACATATAATTGAAAGTTGTAAAGCGCAGGAAGGCAAACCAGTTTTTATCAACTGTTTTTACAAACATAATCAAAGCTGACAATTTTAGTATTTCATTCATTCAGTTTCTGAACCGATTAATCCTAATTAGGGGCTCGGGGAGGCTTCTGCCCATCTGAGCTGATTCCGGACAAGGGTGGAGTACACCTTGGACTGCTTGTATTTTAGTAATGTGGCAGTGGTGGCTTAGTAGATGATGACTGCTGTTGGGCCCTTGAGCAAGGCCCTTAAGCCTCAATTGTATATAAAGAAAAAAGATAATTGTAAGTCGCTCTGGATAAGACTGCCTGCCAAATTCTGTAAATGTAGTAATATGAGAGAGATTTGCGTTCGTCTTTTCCCCTTTATCAGGGGTTGCTCCAGCAAAATGATTCATACGTTGAATTTGGCATAAATTTTTACGTCGGATGACCTTCCTGACACAACCCTTCAGTAAGGGACAGAAACATGCTGACGGCGTTGCACCTATTCTTTACGAAAGTCAACAACGGTTAAACATATCAAATGGTTGTGCACCGTCATCCATGCAGAGTGTACGGTCTCTGTTCTGACAATACCAGATCACAGACAATCTGATAGTATTGTAACTCAAATTGAATTGCTTAGGCTCATATCTGTCACATGTTGAACAGTTATCAAAATTTGATATTTACTGTGTGTGTGTGTGTGTGTGTGTGTGCGTGTGCATAGCATACCTGACTAGCAGTGTATTATACATATCTTCACATTGCTTCAGATTTAAAGGCCGTGTGCCTTTTGCTTTGCCGTGACTTTTTAAAACACAGCAGTTACATATTTTTAATAAGCATAAATAAATCAATCCATAAGCTTCTAACACACCCCATGTGCATGACTTTAGGAGCATTTTTACTGTGGTGACAACTGAAGGGATATAAGACAATAGCAGAACTAGTTCATGCTAGTTGCATTGGGCCAGCCTCAGTGTAAATATGCAAAGCGCTGATTCAGCTGCTTTTGTTGGTACAAAGGGGGAGCTTCTTGCCTTTATGAGCAGAGAAGCCAACTCTCAATGTTTTTAACTTACTACCTGAATTTAAAAACGGTGGGACATGGTGTAAAATATAAATTAAAACCAATTACATTGATTTAGAAGTCTTATTAACCTGTATTTTATTCATGATGGAACATACAAAAGGATTTTTAGGCTTGCAAAAGTATTGAACCCCATGGCTTTATTCCTATAATTGCTTGATCTTCTTCTTTTCCTTTCAGCTGTTCTCTTCAGGGGTCGCCACAGCGAATCATCTGCATCTTCTTCTCTTACACCAACTGCCTTCATGTCCTCCTTCACAACATCCATAAATTGTCTCTTTGGTCTTCCTCTGGGACTTCTGCCTGGTAGTTCCAACCTCAGCATCCTACTATTAATATAACCATATCAATCCAGCCTCTATGCATTTGTCTCCAAAACCTCTTACATGTGCTGTCCTTCTGATGTACTCATTCCAGATCCTATCCATCCTCATTACTCCCAAAGAGAACCTCAACATTTTCATCTGCGCGACCTCCAGCTCAGCCTCCTGTCTTTTCCCAAGGGCCACTTTTTCTAAACCATACAACATCGCTGGCCTCAACACTGTCTTGTACACTTTTCCTTTCATTCTTGCCAATACCTTCCTATCACACATCACACTGGACACTTTTCTCCAACCATTCCAACCTGCCCGCACACGCTTCTTCACCTCTGTTCCACACTGTCCATTGCTCTGGATTGTTGAGCCTAAGTACTTAAAATCCTCCACGTTCCTTATCTCTGCTCCCTGTAACCTCACCGTTCCACTTGGGTCCTTGTTGTTCACTCACATATTCTGTCTGACTGAGGCTAACCTTCATTCCCCTCCTTTCCAGGGCATGCCTCCGCCTGTCTAGATTTTCCTGCACTTGTTCTCTGCTCTCACTACAGATCACAATGTCATCTGCAAACATCATAGTCCATGGGGAATCTTGTCTAACCTCGTCTGTCAGCCTGTCCATCGCTATAGCAAACAAGAAGGGGCTCAGCACTGACCTTTGATGCAGTCTCACCTCCACCTTGAACTCTTCTGTCACACCGACAGCACACCTCACCACTGTCTTACATCTCTCATACATGTCCGGCACCACTCGAACATACTTCTCTGCCACTCCAGACTTCCTCGTGCAATACCACAGTTCCTCTCTCGGCACCCTGTCATATGCTTTCTCCAGCTCCACAAAGGCACAATGCAGCTCCTTCTGACTTTCTTTGTACCTCTATATTAACATCCTCAAAGCAAACCCTGCATCTGTGGTGCTCCTTCTTGGCATGAAACCAACCTGTTGTTTACAAATGCTGACCTCTGCCCTTAGTCTAGCTTCCACTATTATTTCCCATAACTTCATATGACTCATCAACTTTATCCCTCTGTAGTTACCACAACTCTGCACGTCTCCCTTGTTCTTGGCCTTTGACACCAATACCTTCACCTTATGCTGTGTCTCCCTGTACTCCTGTTTATTCTCTTCGGCCCTCTCTATGTCTCACTTCTTCTTAGCTAACCTCTTCCTTTGAACACACTTCTGCACTTCCTCATTCCACTACCAAGTCTCCTGATCTACTCTCCTTCCAGATGACACACCAAGTATTCTCGTACCTGTCTCCCTGATCACATTAGCTGTAGTTTTCCAGTCATCTGGCAGCACTTCCTAACCACCCAAAGCCTGTTCCAACTCCTTGAAGACAACCCAACACTCTCCCTTTTTCAGCTTTCACCACTTTGTCTTCTGCTGTGCCTTTGCCTTCTTCACCTTCCTCACCATCAGCATCATCCTGCACATCACCACCCTATGCTGTTTGGCAACACTCTCACCCACTACTACTTTGCAGTCACTGACTTCCTTCAAATTACATCGCCTACACAAGATGTAGTCTACCTGTGTGCTCCTACCTCCACTTTTATAAGTCACCCTATGCTCCTCTCTCTTCTGGAAGAAAGTATTCACCACAGCCATTTCCATCCGTTTTGCAAAATCTATCAACATCTGTCCTTCTGTGTTCCTGTCCTGGATACCAAACCTACCCATCACTTCTTTGTCCCTTCTGTTTTCTGCACCGACATGTCCATTGAATTCTGCCCCAATGACCACTCTTTCACCTCTGGGGGTACTCTGCATCGCTTCATCTAACTCACTTCAGAATATCTCTCTTCTGTTCTAGCTCACATCCTGCCTGTGGGGCATAAGCACGAACAACATTGAACATCACGCCTTCAATTTTGAACTTGAGACTCATCACTCTGTCTGACACTCTTGATATCCTTTGAAAAATTGCTTACCCATGAACCAAGCTACCAGTAAAAGTTGCTTGCCTCAAAACAAAATAGCTCGCCCCTTTGTTATATAATTGCTAATATTCAGCCTCTTCGATTAGTAAACAAGTTGAAGCAGTCAATTTTATCTTCCCACTATCATGATTCATGCTACATTTTAAATGATTACCTTATTTGTGGTGAATCTGTAGGATAACATCAGGTATTGAGGTCAGTTGTGGTAATCATGTTTAACATATAAAAGATTTGAATGTTTCAAAGATTTTCTATGATCAACACAATTTTCAGTCCTAATCATTGCATCAGATCATATTTGCTCATAATAAAGTGTGACAGATCACATCTAATCGTGCTCCCAAATTACTGTCATCAGGATCAACTTTCGACAAGACAAATACAATGCTGTGTTGATATGCGGCACAATCTCCCACGGTCTGTCACATACCATTACTCACTACCTGACACGAATAGCTCATGAGTTGATACAAATATATGCAGGAAAAATATATAAACCCAAGAAATTGTTCCTTTGTCCCAAAAATAAAAAAAAAATTAATAAAGTAAAATTATTCTCCACTTCCTCATTTCTCAGAAATGAACTTAAAAATGGAAATGTGTCTTTTGTAACGAGTTTTCCATGATACGGGCTTTGATCCCACCAAAAATATGCCCCATCTGGCGAGAAAAAAATTTGATTTATGAGCTCTGCTGGGGAAATGGCTTTTCTGGGCTGATTAGCCTTGAATTCTTCTGTGTGTATTCCTCTGCTCTCTGAGAACGCCTTGTGCAGTGCTTCAGTTATTTTCTGTGATGCCCCCTATAGGAAGGAAAAAAATTTACGCCTTCCCCAGCGCCCCACACGTGACTATAAATAAGGTTTACTGCACTTCATATCGTTTGCTTGGTGCTTTTTCCCTACACCGTGGCGCGACAATGAGAGCGGATGTGCAATTGCACTTAATTCTAGTACAGTATGGCAAAAAAGCATGTTCCCCAGGGTTATACGCGGCCCCCTGGCATCACATCGTGTTCTCCGGGGGGGGCGCCCCACTATTTGAGAAGCACTAGCCTTCTTGGAGCTCACCTTTCCCTTGCTGGCATTCGTAGTGTACACATGCACAAAATTCTCCTCCTTGTCTGTTACGCACCACCTCATACCTGCCTACGTGACATCTTCACCCTCACGTGACATTTTTGCTGCAGTCGATGATCGGAAGGGTTAGCTGACTTATTGTTCATCTTGTTTTATTATTATTTATAATTCATTATTATTAATGTTAATGTACATGTATTATTATTATTGTTATTTTTATTATTATTAATATTATTCTGAAATATTTATTGGTTTTACATCATTTTATTTTCCTTTCGGCTTTTCCTTTCAGGGGTTGCCACAGCAAACCATTCGCCTCCATCTTACCCTATCCTCTCTATCTTCTACTCTTACTCCAACTACCTTCATGTCCTCTTTCACCACATCCATACGTCTTCTCTTTGGTCTTCCTCTAGGCCTTCTGCCTGGTAGTTCCAACCTCAGCATCCTACTACCAATATACTCACTATCCCTCCTCTGTACATGTCCAAACCATCTCAATCTAGCCTCTATGACTTTGTCTCCAAAACCTCTAACATGTGCAGTCCATCTGATGTACTCAACTTTACATGTTTATTTTAAATATATTAGGTCAAATGTGTGTGTTTGTGTCAGGTTATGAGTTTGGAAGGGGGTTGTAACGGATTGATTGGTTTTCTATTTCCTGTGGGAATTTTTGTTTTATCTAATGAACATTTTGACTTACGAGCTCGCCCTCGGAACGGATTAATTTCGTAAGACAAGGTACCATTTTACATAAATCAAAATTCTTCTTCCTTCTCTTTCCCAATGTTTTATTGAAAAGAACATTAAGTTTGGTTGACCCCCCTACTTGATTCAATAACCACATCAGTTTAAATTGTAAAGAGATGCCAGCCTTCTTTTTGGGTTGATTCTTATTACATTTTATTTTGTTCCTTTTTTGAAGGAAGTGGTAGGCATTCTCACACACACACACACACACAGACACTGTCTGTCTGTCTGTCTATCTATATCTATCTATATATCTATATATCTATCTATATATCTATCTATCTCTCTCTCTCTCTCTCTCTCTCTCTATATATATATATATATATATATATATATATATATATATATATATATATATATAGCAATGGGAAAAGGATTTCTTTTCCCCCAGAGGCTGTATACACCCATTGGGGTCCACTCTTGGGTCAAATCTTGATCGTTCTTGAACCTGATCGTGAAAGACATCGCAATCATAATCATATCCTATCGCAATAGAGCATGTTGGTTTCTGGTGATCATATCGGGAACCTTTCTGCACGTACCAGGATGTCCCAAATCAGGATGAGGATCATGTCCAATCGTGGATTCAAAAGGGACAGTCCTATCAGAACTCATCTGATTGTATCTGAACAGGAGACTAGATTGTGACAGAGCGTTCCAAGCGTGCCAAATCATACTTGCACGTATTCATTTGCATCACCTTGTATCCAACAGTGGCATTTCAGAAAAATTACACGATCAACTACGAACAGCCCATCATGGCATTCATAATAAATCCCACGACATCGGGAACCAGACATAAGCAGGTTACACAAGACACAGTAATACATGATCACATAAAGCACGGGGCTTTCAGATTGTTATTGAGCAGCAGGAAAGCCACTCTCCTCATGATGTTTTCATTACTATTAACAAACTTAAAAATGATACAGAAGGCGACGTGGAATTGAGGTTCATCAGGAGCAATTTACGAACACATGTTACACTGCAGTGACTGTGTGTAAATTAGGCTGTTTCAGCACCATGTACTGTATTGATCCTGCCCTCGAAATGTACGTAACCAATCCAAATGCTTTCTTTTTTATTACTTTTTTGTGCTTTCTTTTCTGTTCTTTATTTGGATGTTGCGACTCCACTGGATCCAGTTGAATTAGTTGTGTGTTCCAGCGTGAGCTCTTTCAGTCTGTACTAATGGTTTGCAGCTAAAATGTGAACGTGTGTGTAAGATCATGGAGTGCAGAGCTGCACGTAAACATTTGTGCCTTTCCTGCCGAAGTGTTCATTCCATGTTAGATTGCAGGGCTTTAGTGTGTGTTTGTGGAGGTGTTCTGAACAAACCTCTAAAAGGTCCACCTAGATGACCCTACAATGTTTTTTCAGTGATTTGGCCAGTTTACTTAAAACAGTAAACACCTGTGGAGAGCCTCAGTGCCTCACTCAGCGAAGGGCTGATGTCATACTAAAGGCACTGGCTAGTGGTGGATTCGGGGAACATATTAGCTCAGTCTGGCAAGTCATTTGATCTGTTGTTAATGTTCCGGGGCACACACGAGGGATGCAGCACAACAGAATGAGCAGTTAGTTGTTCTGGCATTTTTATCAACGTTTCTGCCTCTATTGTTTATATAATCACAGTACTTCATGAATTATATCAACAGTTATAAACTCAGTATATTGAATGTTGAGCTGTGTACAGTTAGTGAATGTATTTTGTTGTGTTTAGCTTTGAGGAGTTTTCTGATGCTAACAGCTAGCATGCAAAATTGTGTGATGAATGGATTAGGAAGTTAAATGAACATGGGCAGACTGGAAAGCGCCCAGCTTTCATTCCGTTATTTGTTTTATCTGTTATTTTATTTTACTGATTTGCTCTGAGCCAACTGCAGAACCTCAGTGTGAAATGGCTGCCGGTTTGATGATGGTCGTGCAACCAACACTGCTACAGATATCAACAGTTTAAAACAAACAAACAAAAAAAAACATTGGTCTAAAGTTTCCTAAGGTTGCTTCAAATGATGAATGTTCAGTCTGTTGTAACACTCAATCTGAAGGAATGAGGTTGACTGTGTCATAAAGCTAATTTATTAAATGATAATGCTAATTTATTAAAGGAACTTTCAAGGTGTTTCTTCGTACTAAACTTTCTTCGTACCCCAAGGGTTGCCGTCATGTACAAGTGCTGACCAACACTGATAAAAGTGCGTTTTCATTAAGTAATTGTAAACATGGTAATTGTAGTATTAAATTTATTTTTGTGTCAAAGCAAAGGTTAAGTGTTTAACATACTGTCTATCAATGTGTGCATAACTGGCATCTTAAATCTTAAATCAATCAATGTTGTCCCAATTGCTGAACGAAGACTCGTACAGCATGATGGTTTCTGACGACTCGTGCAGGTCCGCATTGATGGTAAGGTAAAGTTCGTTGGGCTTTTTACACCCGAGCCAAGTGGCTCATCGAACCGGTACTTATCCCCGGTTTCCATAGCGCGACACGACCAGGAGTACAACTCCTCCTGGATGGGACGCTAGTCCGTCGCAGGTTACCTTCCCAGTATATTTTTACTGGTACCCATTTATACTGCTGGGTCAACAGAGGCACACTTGCGGTTGAGACTTTGGCCAGGGGTCTTGGCACAGTGGTGGTCTAACTGGGATTTGAACACACAACCTTTCAATCATGAACGCATCACTCTAACCACTACACCACCAGCCCCACTGCATTGATGGTAATCGCTCTGTAACTTTAACAGACGGCTCGATGGTTTCTTCTACTGCATTTTCATATTAATTAAATTACTGTTTTAAAGTTTTCATTCATGTTATAGAATGGCTCAATAAATCATGTCATTTACATAAAAAAGCTCATGTCTTTTTTTTATTTTTATTTTTTAAATAATGGTCAATAAAATAATTTGATGCGAAACTGCACCAAGCGGATGTTGGTAATGGTTGTTGGTAGTAGACGTTGGTAGATGGAAGTGCGAGCAACAGCGTGGATCTGCAGAGCACAGAAGTGCCACAAACACCCAAAAGAAGTCACTGATCGAGTATATAAAAAAATCTTTATTATTTTATTAAATAATGAATTGTTTCCCCTGCAATCTTTATTATTTTATTAAATAATGAATTGTTTCCCCTGCATAAATCTTCGAGCCTAGTGTTGCATGAGAATGGATATCATTATTGGATATATTATATTATTATATGGTACATTAATATGGGATCATTACCAGAGACCGGTTAGTTTGATTTTAGATTGATTGTCCAGGCTGTGAAGGAAGAAAATAACACTTTTCATTGATTGAAAACTGACCAGATCCTCATTTGAACATGTTTGATGAAGTGTTTCGCTCCAGAATGGCTGTTTCATGTTTTAAAATGGAGTTAAATTTAAAACTTGCATTTAAAAAAAAAATTATAAATAGTACAGTTAAAAGCTGTAAGAAGCTTTATTTATCCCTTCGGTTGTTTAAACTTTTTTTTTTTTTGACAAGTGTAAGTCAGGAAATACATTTATTGTTAATTGATTAAATTTAATTGATTAAAAAGTGAAAGAGATCTGATTTTAATGGCACTAATATTCTGGAAAATGGAGCTGATCAGAAGTCAACAGATTTGCCAGCTAGGCCATTTTGATAAGTGGAAAAATTCAAGACAAACTGTGTACACAATTGAATAAAAAATGTAGAGTGTTAGTATTTTAACATTTAAAAAAAAAAAAATTTAACTGATGTATGAAAAAGTAATTTTGGTCATTTTAGTGTAAAATGAACCATAAAATGTTATCACAAAGACAATTCTGTAACTTTTGAAACAATCTCATTTATTTCTATAAATGAGGATAATCTTTCTTGGAATAAAATGTCTTGGAATAAAATGCATAATAATCATCAGTTTTTTTTTTTTTGTTTTTTTTTTTACCCCCTATTGTATTTTTTCCCTCAAAAACACGTTTACACATACAGACCAGTTGCAGTTTGTCCGGGGTAGTAGTAGTGTTTCTACAAGTACAGTACACTTTCTGAGTTTGCCACACTGGCTTATCACCAACGGCTGTTTCAAATTTTTCAATGGATATATGTTCGTTTGCAAGATTTCAGGTAGGAAATGAATCGAAATACAAATCTGTTCGCGGACCACTTTGCAATCGAGCAGCTTCTAGTTGTTTTGCTCCAGAGATTGTAAGATGTTTGAATTGGGTCTTTAAATCAGATTTTTTTTTCTTATGTTTTCAGAGCTTCCCTTTTTGGAGCTGATGTGATTGCATCTTGCTGTATGCCTTCTCCGATTCCCACAAAATTGAAGGGCTTATTTCAGGAATTGTGTTTATAGCAATGCTCCCATTCTTTTGTGATATAATCCACAATGCACCTGCCACTTAATAAAGTTGGATTTAATCTGCAGCGTCTGTAAAATGGGTCTCTGAAAGGAGGGGAAATGATTACACTGATGGGCTCTGGTCAAAAATTAACATTGGTGCCAATTGTACAGTTCTCTATCCTATTCACCGTTTATGATAAGAGGAAGTAATCTGTTCTAGTGAAACTGGATGTGGGATTGAGAAGAATGAATACTGTAATCTCTATCTGTAGGCTGTAGTGTATATGCCACGCATCATGTTGGTCCAAATCGTTAAGAGGTTTCTGCATATATATATATATATATATATATATATATATATATATATATATATATAATTTTTTTTCTGCATTATATGTGATGAACCAAGCAAAGGGACATTTAGATCTGGTTACCTTAAAGTCACCTAAAATATGTATTGTGGGGGGAGGGGGCGGCGCAACCAGAGCCAAAATGATCTGAGGAGTAAAAGAAGGAGCATGAACATTAAGGGCATATATATATATATATATATATATATATATATATATATATATATATATATATACACACACATCCATAAACAACGTATTCCCCATACAGGTATACACCCAGCTCCTCCCCCGTTTCATTTGTTTTTCGAGAGGTGGGTTCCTGGAGCATAACCACCTGATGTTTCTGTTTCTTGAGAAAGGACAATATTTTCTGGCGTTTGATGACCTGATCAGAGCCCTTCACCTTCAGTTAAATAATTTTAGATTCCTCATTATTGCTGTTTGAAGTGGGTGTTGACTGAAATGCACATACAGTAAAAAAGAACCAACAGTACATAAAACAAAATCACAGTCTATGATAATCCATTCCCAAATGATACATTATTCCCCAAAACAAACCAACCCCAAGAACAATTCCCCCCAATGATGACCGATTCGGTACAGCCGCAGTTTTGTCCATCTTGCCTCTGAGGTTTATGTCTCCACACATTCCTGCCCAAATGCCATCTGCTAATATTTACAGAGCTAAATTCCAATTTATATTATGCTAGACTTTTTAAATATAATCTGAAGAATAAAATAAACTTGAAATGGCCTGATTAGTGTAATGAATACTGACCCATGCAAGATGTTGCTGCTTTCATTTGCCAGTAATGTGAGTTTACTGTCCTCCTCAGGTCGTCTGCAGGACTGTGCCAGTTTAAGTTGTAATATCTATCTGTATATACGATAGGCCAGTAGTTATTTAAATCCGTCCTTACTTAGACTCATCCACTGCCTCTACAATTCTGAAGCCTCACTCCAGCTCCGTTAAAGGTGAAGCAGAGCATTGCTGGATACGGCACTGTGAAGGGAACTTCTCTCTGGAGGATACGCTTGCAGGTGCGGCTAAACTGCTGTCAGGCCTCCCGCACCTGGGTTGAGAAATCCTGCCGATTGTAGATTCTGTTGCAATGATAGGTGATGTCTCTCTTCTCCCTGGCTGCCACAATGATCCGCTGCTTACCGCTGGAGTTGTTTTAAGAATGATGAATCTAACACGGTTCTCCTTCGGCAGACCGAGCACATGGTGCAACCTGCCAATCATTACAGTCCCTCGTTTAGTCCCCATTCCTAGAATATCCGGGAGCCATGGTTCAAAGAACTTGATGGCATGTTGTCCTTGTGTTGTCCCTGCTGCTTCTTTTCTCGTCTTCGCACTGATCGGTTGAATGTTTTTGCTGCGGTCTGCTGACTTGGTTTTCCGGGGATGCAATACGTTCATTCTCTGTCTCTATTATCATTTTGGTGTTATCCTCAATACGGTTATTCAACCCGTCCAGAGTGGTTTGTAGGCTGAAGAGACACTTAAAATGTGAAAAGACAGAGATAACTGTGTTTTGTTGCTAAAATAACAAGTAAAATGACTATATAGGGCAGGAGGCCTATGAAGGTCTTCTCATGCTGAGTACATCACATGACCACCTTTATTCGCTTTTTAATCTTGTTTTTCCTGTAAAAACACATGTAAGGTAAACAGTTTAATTCACAAAGTGTTAAAGTCAGTTTGATTAAATGTTATATTTATACTTTCACCGTCGGTATCCACTGGGTCCTAGACAGTGGTACACCTTGCACAAGAGAATCGAAGAATCCGTGTTTAGATGTCTTTATTTATTGCCTTGCTTTGTCTTGAACTGATTTTTGAAGAAAACTGTGCAATATTATTGTGAACTTTTAAAATTGTTTGTGTGAAACTTTCATGAGTCAGTATGCTGCAGGAGATTTGTTGAATGAGGTTATGTCTCTCTTGACACAATAGTGGCACTCAAAAGACCTTGCCTGGCTCATTGCTTCATTGCCATAGGCGTGCTGAAGCATTAAAATAGCTTTTGCCAATTTCCTGAGTTTCACAGAGAACCCTTTTGTATGCTTCCATAGGTTTCTAGAAAAATCACAAATATAAAGTGCCATTGTCACAAACACACATGTAACACAGGTTGCTGCTGTTGGCAGCGGCGCAACCGAACCTGGCATATTGACTTGGAAAGGTTCTGTTTGCACCTATTGAATGCATATGATTATCATGTGGCTTATTTATTGTCATTCGGTCTTTGTCTGTAGATCATCACTGTTTGTGTGGACTGTAATCAATCATTTACAATCACACACATACCATAGGATATCTGAAAGTGGCACAACAATGTGAGCTATTGTCTTGCGCCCCAGCTTGCCTCAGTCTTCAGGGAAGGAGAACTGGGCTTGCGGTGAACCGTCACACACAATAAAGGTGTGAGAACAGGCCGTGTGGACCCACCCACATTGGCTGACCACACCAACCGCACTCTCATGCTCGCTTCCCCGTTGTTTTTCGTCTTCCACAGTTCCCAGTGATCTTCTACTTTTCAGTTTTCCTTCCAGCACACAGATAACCCTTTGTATTCTTGTCTCGAGTCCAAGCTGGTATTTAGGAAGCAAGTGACTCTTACCCTTTCTGAAACCCCACTGCAGTTAGCAACTCGTAGCTTAAAGCTGCAGTCACACAAGAAAATTACAGGTCTCCTTACAAGATTGTGACTAAGCTGGGTATGAAAAAAATAAAATAAAATAAATTGCACATTTGTGCATTGAGCTATTTGTAATCACATGAATCTTTTCCTTTTTTTTTTTTTTTTTTTTTTTTTACTCAAAGCAATGAGATTTGTGAATAGAAGATTGTATTGCATGGTATTGTTCAAGTTTCCATAGAGCTGGCTGTTCACAGCCATCAGCGGTTGGGCAGTGTTATAGTGATGAAGCAGCCTTAAAGCTAATTAAATATGTAGCACAGAAAACCAAGAATTCATTCTGGTTTTAATGTAAATAAAATCACATTAAATTAACGTTTGTCAAAGAAACGTGGAACAAAATTGTATTTGTAAATTTATAATTATGAAAATCTTCTTTAGAATTGATACTGCCACACTCCATTAAAAAAATCTGACTCGCGTACAAAGCCCGTTGCTGTGAATCATGTCCACAGTGGTCTGCGTCTTACCCGTGCTTAGAACCAGATATTGTGGCTCACTAATCCCATTCATTCCTCTGTATAGCAGTCTCCCAGTGAAAGCTCAGGGAAGTGTGTTCAAAGGGTTCAGTGAAAGGGGAGCCTGCAGGACTTGGGGACAGATTAAAGTACGTACAGGACGGTTGCAAAACAGTTGCTTTTAAGCTGCATTACTGTGTTGATGAGTGTCCCCCACAAGTGTCCTCGTACATTTATGGCATTTGGCAGATGCCAGTATCCAGAGGGACTTACATTTTTAATGCATGTAACTGAACAGATGAGGGTGAAGGACCTTGCTCAAGGGTCAAGCACTGGCAGATTGGTGAAATCTAGGCTTGAAGCCCCAACTGTTGGATCCGTAACCCAGAGCCCACTGTCCCTCTGTACAGTGATTAATACGGATAGCAAAATTACACTGTTTGATCGTGCATCTTTTGTAACACACTTTAACCCCCCGCCCAAGCTTTATCATCTTCATCTGACTTTTCCACTCTCTGCCTACATTCCTAAACATCTTGTAGTTAGAACAGATTTTTTTTTTTTTTTTTTTTTGGAGGGAGAGACAATCCTCTTATCCTCTTTTCTCTTTCCAAAACATTTGAGCATATCCACAACACATTGCTATGAAACATCGCCTCTAACTAGTTAGACAGTATATGGTTCCTACTGAGAAAGTGAATAAGAGGATGACCACAAAAGCACAAATCAAAGCAAGAGATGGACACACTTGTTCTTGGTTATGTTGAATTAGTAAAGGTGGAGATTATTAAAATAAAGTTAATTGAAGTTAAACTTTAACTTTAATTAGCAAATTAAATGAAGAGCAATGTAAGTGAGGGTGGGGCCGGTGGCATAGTGGTTAGGGTGCTGCGCTCATGATCGGGAGGTTGTCAGTTCGAATCCCACTGAGACCCTCACTGTGCTAAGACCCTTGGGCAAGGTCTCAACCACAAGTGTGCCTCTGTTCACCCAGCAGTATAAATGGGTACTGGTAAAAATATACTGGGAAGGTAACCTGCGATGGACTAGCGTCCCATCCAGGGGGAGTTGACCTCCTGGTCACTTTACGCTATGGAAACCGGGAATAAGCACCGGCCTGATGAGCCACGAGGCTCGGGTGTAAAAATCCCTACCAATGTAAATGAGCACGACGGTATATGTGCGTTAATGAGAGGGAGAGGGATGGAGGATTGCAGCTGCAAGAAGTAGAAGTGATGAATTGTGGTAGAGAAGTGAAGAGGAGAGTTCAGACCGGGTGGAATAGGTGGAGAAGAGTGACTGAAGTAATTTATGATTGAAGGGTATCTGCAGACTGAAGGATGGGCTTTTAGTCAGTAGGCAGCTATATTTTACGGTTTTCTCTGGGAGTGACAGGAATCGGCAATTAGAATTGAATGTGTTCGTGTTTTATTGAAAAACCCACCCAGTAAGATAAGATAAGATACAGCTTTATTAATCTCACAATGGAGAAATTCACTGTTACAGGCTCTTGAGGTACCATCAGTAGGGGGTGCAAAAATAGATACGAATACAAACATACACACACACACATATATATTATATAAGTAAATAAATAAATAGATACATAAATAGCATAAATTAATAAACAATAAAAGAAAAGAAGGGAACAACTAAACAGTATATTTATTACAGTATTTTCTGGCAGATTATAGTTAATTTCAGGTGAACCTTTGACATTAAGATGCCTTTTCGAAGAAAATCGTCCAACTCGCTGTACAAGCATGACTCAGATTTTCATGAGACCTTTCAGAATGGTTGACCTCAGTACCAGGATGGAAAATGTGAAACTTGAGATTCGTATTCTACTTTGCACCTGAGTTTCAGACCCCTCATTCCAACTTTTTCAAGATGCACAATTTATTTCAAGCGTTTTCAGTTATGAATAATTTCTACATAAAAAAGTACCAAGATTATTAAAAAAATCAGTTCTATACATATTTTGGAGGATATTCAAGGTAAAATATCCTTGGTCCCTTTTGTAGGTAGGAAACATGAAAGCTTAAAATTTGAAGGAATCGTACTTTTGTTCAATTTTAAATCTATAAAGTAGTGGTAAGGTTACACTATCGGAAATGGACGAACTTTTTATTGACCTTCAAACAATTGTTTTTGTCATACTTTTTCATCAATGTGAGCTATTCGTGAGTTAAATTCCAATAAAACTGAAAATCACCATAAGTGTTTCCCTTGTATTTCACACCGATGCAAAGAAATATTGCTGAAAATATTTTTAAAAATTAACATTTTGTGTTTTAAGTAAAATTAAAAAAACTAAACACTGGTACCTTTTTTTCGAGTTTGGGAAGTGTGGTGGGGGGGCGGCAGAAAATAATATAAGTTTATCATTGTAAAACCTGGAATTTCCTACCTATAATAGTACTAATATTAAAGTACGTGGAATTGAACAAATTTTTATTCTTTTTAAAATGATTGTAATTTTTATGGTACTTTTTCATCGACAAGGGCCACTTCCCATTAAAATTGCAATAAAATCTCAAATAGTCATAATTACTGCCTATGTACTTCATGATGAGATATGAATCTGAAAATGCTTATAACTTATTTGTTTTTCTTATTTAAATGGAAAATACTTTGGGGGGCTTTTCAAGACTAGCAAGAAAAAGAATTAAGACTTCATCCTCCTCAGATGACTTTCCTGAGGAATAGGGAGATATTGTTGAACTGTGTGTAGCTGAAGCCAATGCTGAGCCCACTGTACATGCAAGTGAAGTTGCAAGAGGATAAAATCCTACAGGAGAAGTCATTGATATTCATGTAGCTGAAACACATATGGAGGAACAACATGAACAGAAAATTTACAAAAATTTGCTAGTGAGAGAAAAACACCATTATTAGACTGTTATACTATGCTGGAAAGTATTATATCAGCATTGTTGAACAAGTTTAAGAAGATGGTTTCTACCAAATTCTACGAAGATTCCTTCATCTAGTAAGGGCAAGCATCAAGAATTCGGTCTATTCGACATGAGCCTGACACTGTACCATGAATTTTTAGTTATTACCAAAGTTGGTACCAAATACATAACAGTTCAAAAACATACTGGTGTCTTACTTTTTTTTTATTTTTTTTTTATAAGTTCTGTAATCCATTCAGGCGAGGGCAGAGTACACCCTGGACAGCTCGCCAGGCAATCGCAGGGTGGAAAGATGATGACGGCTTTGCAGCTACTCTTGTCGAAAATCAGCAATGGTTCTTTTACGTGCCTCTCACCATAGACAGTGAGAGACATGGCTGGCCTTTGATAACCCAGTTAGCTGCACTGGGAGAACAGTGACAACCTATGCAGAGTGGGGCTTGAACCCCCAACCTTTTGATCAGTGATCCAGCACCTTTACCACCAGGCCACCACTGCCCTGAATTCTGTAATAAAGAAGCAAATTTGCGAACATTTTTATAAACTTAGACTTGCATCCTTTTGACTGAAGATTTGTGAAAGAGTAAAACTCGTGCATGAATAATGCTGGACTGGATTCAGAGAGGCAGATACACTGGGAAGGTCACCTTCATGATAAATAAACATGCAACAACTGGTGATAATCATGATGACAGACATGTCAAACCACACCTTATGTGCACCATTCTGCCAACCCCCCTCCCCCAACAACAGCATTACATTTTCAGATTAAAAGACAAAGTTTTAATTTTTTCCACTTCACAAGACAAGTTTTAACAAGTTGTAATTTTTAAACATTTTTGAAGGGTATGTGTTATTAGGTGCGAGATACAATGGAAGCAATTATGACAATTTTAAATTTTATTGCAGTTTCAATGGAAAATTTAAAAGTACCACAAAAGCAATCAAATTATTTATAAGAGAATAAAAAAATATTTAATTCCGTGTAGTTTGACCTTTCGATAATGACCGAAAGAACAAGATTGCTGACACAAGCGGCTAAAATGAGCTACTTTAGCAAGGTGGTGGCGTTATCCCTTCAAGATAGGCTGAGAAGCTCATCTATCTGGGAGGAGCTCAAAGTAGAACCATGACTCCTGCGTGTTGAGAGGAGCCAGTTGACGTGGTATTTCGGGCTTGTCCAACCAGTAAGAGATCCCGGGGGTCAACCCAGAACACGCTGAAGTGCTTATGTCTCTCGGCTGGTCTGGAAACGCCTCGGTCAAACCGGGAGAACTGGAGTAAATGGTTGGGGAGAGGGACGTCTTTATCGCACTGCTTCGGCTGCTGCCCCGTAAGAATGGATTGAGCATAAAATGATGATGATGAATTTGGAAAAATGGCATTGGTACTTTTATTATAGAAATTAAGCATAACCAAAAATGCTCCAAATAAATTTTCTGACAAAAAACCTTATTGACAATGGTTTGTAAATGAGTGTCTTTTTATGATGAATTTTTCATGATACACGCTTTTGATCCCACCAAAAATCTGCCCCCATCCAATGAGCAAAATTTTGATTTACGAGCTCTGCTGGGAAAATGGCTTTTTTGGGCTGATTAGCCTTGTATTCTTCAGTGTGTATTCCTCCGCGCTCTGAGAATGACTTGTGCAGTGCTCCTCACATATTTTCTGTGGTCCCCTACAGGAAGAAAAAAACATTTCACCTCCTCCCCCAAGCGCCCTGCACACGACTATAAATGGTGTTTACTGCACTTCATATCGTTTGCTTGGTGCTTTTTTCCAACACCATAGGGAACAGAGTGAGAGCGCCACTGCCACCTAGTGTAGAGGATGCACAATTACACTTAATTCTAGTACAGCATACCAAAAAGCATGTTCCCCAGGGTGACTCCCCCCCACCTGGCCACACTATTTGAGAAGCACTGGTCTTCTCGGGTCATTCCTCGCTGGCATTCGTAGCGTGCACACGCACAAAATTCTCCTTCTTCTCCTCCTGTTACACACCACCTCATGCCTGCACACATGACATCTTCGCGTCCATGTGACATCTTTGTTGCAGTTAATGATCGGAAGGGTTAGCTGACTTATTATTTATTCGTGTTTAATTATTATTAATGGTAATGTACATGTATTATTATTATTAATGCATATTTATTGTTTTTTCATGTATATCTTTAATATATTAGGTCAAATGTATGTGTTTGTGTCAGGTTATATGAGTTTGGGAGGAGGTTGGAACGGATTAATTGGTTTTCTATTATTTCCTATGGAAATTTTGTTTTATCTAAAGAACATTTTGACTTACGATCCTGTCCTCGAAACAGATTAATTTCGTAAGTCAAGGTACCATTGTATTAGACTATTCTTGGAACGAAGACCAATCATTATGATAAGTTTTATCAAACCCTGAGTCATGCTTGATCAGGGATTCCCCTGATTCTGGATATTTTCAGAAAATGCCTCTTAATGTTAACCAATATCTTGCTTGTGTTCATTGATATATTCCAAGATGCTGACAGCTTTCCATGTTTACCATTGATATCGGTTTCATTGGACAATACCACTATCAAGTGATTGATTTTATTTCAAAAAAAAAAAAAAAGGATTTATTTACACGTTATTGATTATTTTCCTCATTAACTTTTGTAACATTTAAATCCTGAATGTTAGTTACAGCTCAGCCTGTGCACGTAAATGTGCAGTGTATGCATTATAACGACTCTTTAACGGTGCAAGTTGCCTACTTGTGTAATTCCCATTAAACATAAAGATCTGTCTCCAGCAGCATAAACAGTAATGCTCTTGGTACAAGATGTTTTCTCTCTGTCAACCAAGGTGACTTCATACAGTTATGGGCAAACTGCAACCTCGGGAACAATGATGAAAGGAATGGTGTGGTCTTCTCTATCAATGTGTAAATGTCCTGCAGTGTTGCAGGAGCAGCAATTATTACTCAGCCTTTTCACTCCCATCTGGCAAACTGAGCTAACACCACATGGTAATAGTTTTACACCTATTAGTATTTTCTCTAATGATATTGCACAGTGTATTCATAGCAAATAACTGAAGCCATTGTGAAGGTATTTAAAAAAATAATAATTTTATGAAGAAACAGTTGAACCATAATGAAAAATTTGTTACTTAACATACTTGCACAGAGCTAAATAATTTAGGAGAGATTATCTGTAGTTGCTTGCTTCCATTTCCAGTTAATATTATATGTTTACTATTATGAAATGCAAGTTTATAACGGAACAAAATAAAAGGTTGGATCTTGAAAAAGCATATCACAAGGTACCAAGAGAAGAACTATGGTATTGCATGAGGAAGTCTGGAGTGGCAGAGAAGTATGTTAGAGTGGTGCAGGACATGTATGAGCGATGTACGACAGTGGTGAGGTGTGCTGTCGGCGTGACCGACGAATTCAAGGTGGAGGTGGGACTGCATCAAGGGTCAGCTCTGAGCCCCTTCTTGTTTGCTGTGGTGATGGACAGGCTGACAGACGAGGTTAGACAAGAATCTCCATAGACGATGATGTTTGCAGATGACATTGTGATCTGCAGTGAGAGCAGAGAACAAGTGGAGGAAAATCTAGAGAGGTGGACGTATGCCCTGGAAAGGAGAGGAATGAAGGTTAGCCTCAGAAAATCAGAATACATGTGTGTGAATGAGAAGGACCCAGGAGGAATGGGGATATTACAGGGAGCAGAGATAACGAAGGTGGAGGATTTTAAGTACTTAAGCTCAACAATCCAGAGTAATGGAGAGTGTGGAAAAAAGGTGAAGAAGCGTGTGCAGGCAGGCTGGAATGGTTGGAGAAAAGTGTCTGGTGTGATGTGCGATAGGAGAGTGTCAGCAAGAATGAAAGGAAAAGTGTACAAGACGGTGGTGAGGCCAGCGATGTTGTATGGCTGAGAAACAGTGGCCCTGGGGAAAAGGCAGGAGGCAGAGCTGGAGGTAGCAGAGATGAACATGCTGAGGTTCTCTCTGTGAGTAACGAGGATGGATAGGATCAGAAATGAGTACATCAGAGGGACAGCCCATGTAAGATGTTTTGGAGACAAAGTCAGAGAGGCTGGATTGAGATGGTTTGGACATGTACAGAGGAGGGATAGTGAGTATATTGGTCGTAGGATGCTAAGGTTGGAACTACCAGGCAGAAGGCCGAGAGGAAGAAGAGATTTATGGATGTGATGAAGGAAAACCTGAAGGTCGTTGGAGTCAGAGAAGAAGATGCAGAGGACAGGGTGAGATGGAGGCGGATGATTTGCTGTGGCGACCCCTGAAGGGAACAGCCGAAAGGAAAAGAAGAAGGCAGTGTACCACATGGTAATCTCAATGTAACGTCTGTTTGGGTCGATCAGTTTTTGAGCTTTCTTGTTACAGAACACCTCATGAGACTGGCATAATTTGCGAAGTATTATAACTACAGTGAAATGATGTGTACGTTACATTACAGGATGAAAGTAGAAATGGTACAATATCTCAAAATAAGTACTTTTGCTTGTAGTGTATTAAAGAGATTTCCTTTTGGCTTTTCCGCCACAGCGAGTGATTCGCACGTTTGATTTGGCATGGGTTTTTACGCCGGATGCCCTTCCTGACACAACCCTTTAGCAAAGGACAGAAACACGCTGATGGCTTTGCAGCTACTTTTTACAAAAGTCAGCAATGGTTCTTTTACACGAACCTCACACCATAGACAGAGAGAGACATGGCCTGCCTTTGATAACCCAGTTAGCTGCACTGGGGGGAGGGGGGGGGGCAGTGACAGTGACACTTTTGTCTCCAGACAGCCTCAGGTTTCATATTTCAATTGCAAATTTTTGAATTTTTTTTTTTTTTTTTTTTGCAGCCAATGCCTCCAACGTCTGGATCATCTGAACACAGTATTGGTTGAGGCTCAAGTCTCCTTAATGGGGACACTGATCACAAATGAGTGCTGACTGAACACTGGGCAGTCTGAAATGTTCTTGAAAAAATTAGTACATTAAACCGCTGCACCAGTAGAAAAGAAGCACTTGGTAAAAGTTGGGGCTTCACTTGGCATGCTCGCTATGCATTGTTTCTACCCTGCTGAACTAGATACACACACACACACACACACACTCACACACACTCTTACACCTTCCTTCAGTTGGTGCTTTGCTTGCAACAGTACTGTTCATACTGAGTGGCTCATTTATTAGTACATTAATAAATAAATTAGTACATTTTACAGTTTACAGAAACAGATGTTTCTAATCAGTTTGCTTCGCATTATTATAAACCAATTGAGACAGAAAATATGAGCTTTACATGTGCACTTACCAGTTATAATAGAATGGTCACTGCAAATTGATCTTTATATCCAAATTTGCTCTGGACATATTTCTGAAACATTTCGCTCTAGCTCGCCTTTTTCTTGGGAGATCTTCAGAATGCTCGCTCTGGCTTTTAATAATTGCCCGGACATGGAAAAATGCTTGTCTCTTTCCCTGTCCACATGGTTGGAAAAACTGATTACAGCACATTTACTCTACTTTATACATTCATAGTCGCCACGGGGCTACCAGTATAGTGCAGTGTTTTCTGATTGGCTTCGGGGTTGTGATGTGTATTGCAGAACATGTATATATTTCTGCTAAACTGTGCGTCTGTAAATGCTTTCTGGAAAAGACATTTTTTGACGCACGATATGCATTGACCACACTGGTAAATTCACAGCATTAAGAATGAAGGTATACCAAATACATCCTCTCGATAATCAGGCTTCACGCAGCATTAGTTTTATTATATTATATGTACTCCAGTATTAAAAGTCTCCTCATTGACAATCATTGTGCTTTTCTGGAAACATTTTGACAGTCAAACTAATCAGCAGATGTGAAGCTCTGTTCACATCCAATCCAAATTATATTTTGCAGCAAGCTGTACAGTACCATATTTCTTGAAATTTAATTTGTTAAAAATGCACAGTGTCTAATTCCCAGAGGAGACATTTTTTGGTGGAAAAGGCTGTTTAGATTGTAAATAGATCTTACAAGCAGTTAGAATCTTTCAAGTGTGAATGAAAATGCACTTCTCAAAGTAAAACTTGTGGCAATTCTTCATCATCACAAATTTTTTTCATTATTATTCAAGTGGAGTAAATTGAAATCTTTACTGGATCAAAATTTGAGCAACATATTGCTTTGAGAATTCATAAAGGATATCACTGGTGTAGTTGGGACGAGTGTCCCTCTGTGTAACATTAAGACTTAACATTACGTATGCTCGGTGTTTACTGCATGGGGTGTCTTGTATAATTTTTAATGGACAAAGCTGACAGGGAAACAACCTATACATTTGGGTATGGAATGTCCACCTTGGCTCATTTATTGCATGCTCTGATGCTTCACATATGTTCCCCCGAGTAGCATGATGTTCACATCCCCCTGAAATGAGAGCATCAGGAGATGTCAGGAAAGTACAGGGAGAGTACTGAGTGTGTGTGTGATCCAGTTTATGATTTTTTTCCTGAGTTGTGGTATGTGGCATCAGGGCCTCTACTAACACCATGACTAAAAATGTGCAAAATTGGTTCAACCGAATAAATTAAGTCAAAAATAAAATGGGGGAAAGAAAAAAAGTAGACATTCAGTTCAGTAAATGGCTCAATAACGAGGCATTTCAGGATTATAATAATAATAATTATTATTAATAATAATGGTAATAATAATATTATTATTGTTGTATTTTACATCACATCATTTTTACACATTCATGACAGAAGTAAGGGTGAGAAAATGGTTTAAAACTAATGCATCTATCCAAGCATTCTAAGCAAGTTGTAACTCTTAAACCAGGGGTCCCCAAACTTTGTCCTGCGAGGGCCGCATAACTTTTCAAGGTCAGTTTGTAACAGAAAAAGTGTGATGATCACAGGGCTGCCATGCATAACCAGATATTAGTAACCCTTTCCGTGACCTTCGCAGAAAAAAGTCAGGAGGGGAAAAAAAAAAATGTTGCTTGCTATCAGTTGAGCAACCCGAAAGCAGCCCGAACAGACAACTGGTTCAGCCGGGCCTGGCGTACAAATGTATTCTCCTGAGCGAATGGTCCACTTTTTAGCTTTGAGAGTTTGTGTGCTCGTATTTGACCTTGCAAGCAATCATACTCGTCTTTGTGACTGGATTCAGAGGGTCGATGCAGATTGTATTCTTTGTATACCGTCACTGTGTCTTGACAGTTGATACAAACAACCTTTTCTTTGCATTAAACAAAAAATAATTGTCTGTCCACTGCAGGTTAAATACCCTGCATTCTGAATAAAATTTTCTGTTCCATAACCTTTTCACCATGATTCCGTTCTATTTGACAGGGGGAGAGTCTAGGATTTTTGTTTCGGGGTGGTGGTGGGGGATGGGGGGTTCAGATGGGGCACGGACGGCAGAAGGGTGGAGTAGAATGTTATGTTCTGGGTGTGTATTAGTCTTGATCATGTGGCCAAACTAAAAAAAAAAAAAAAAAAATCATAATGCGTCTCTGGTATTGTTCAGCAGGCCAGGCCAAGTGTGAAGGCGGGCTGTATCCGGCCTGCGGGCCGTAGTTTGGGGACCACTGTCTTAAACTGTAATTGAATGACATTCCAGATATCAAGTTTATATAATGGTACATAATGTATCTTAAAAAATACAAAATCTTTGAAACGGTGGAATATTCAATGAAAATGTAACCCAGAAAAGTGTGCATATGGGCTGTATGCTAAATGTCAGGGAAATATTAGTCATTACTGTTTTTATGGCGTACAGTGCTTGATATAAATGAGGCAAATTCTGGTTCTGACCAGGCTCTATAGGCTGGGGACTGCCCTCTGATTACATTGTAGACGGGAAGTAATTGTGTTAAATCTCCTGATATTTAATATTACAGTCTTACTTTTCAATCACACAGTTTGTTTGTGCAATAGCTTTTGCATTATCAGAAGATCAAGGGATTAGATGACAAAACTGTAAAGTGCGATATTTTTAATCACATTTTCTTGTACTTGAATCGCAGCTCACTGGAGTCTCAAGCATTGAAGCGTGGGAAGTTTGTGAACCCCCTGACCCCTCCTATGAATGTAGCAAATTAACAGAGTGCGGGTGATAAAAGAATCTCCGGATGCTTTGTCTTTTTTTTTCCCCCCTAAAGGTCTTTGAACAATAATGGATGCTACCCTGTTTGTTCTTGCAGCTTGTTAGCAGTAGAGCTTCCAAAACCTAACCAATCAAATAAAATGTTGTTGGACCTTAATTACATCGTTATGTTTCAATGCTGGTGTTATGATCGGCACAAACCGAGCTTATGGTGTCATTTTAGTACACACACATGAAGTGAATGGGTCTTTTCTGCTAAAGGTTTTTGTGAAAGGCCGTGACGAATGTGAGGCCCACCGACGCACAGCTCACAAAATTAAGGGATGAATACAGAGGACCTTGATCGCCAAGACTGTTTAGTAAAGGCCTCATCTAAACACATACAAATCACTTTGATTTTTCTTTATAGAAATCCAGCACGGATTTAGGAAACATGGACTCTCGCTCGCTCTCTCCCTCTCTTTTTCATTCTGATTATTTGTTTGAGCAAATGTCTACTTCTGCCTAATGTATAAGCACACATGCAAAGCATCAGTAGTCTGGTCTTGAGTTTTAGTTTGCTGTTCTGAACTATAAAAGTTAAAATAATGGTAACAAACTGGGAAAATAAAGAAATAAATAAATACTGTTGCCAGTCAATACTTTGACATTCATGTTTACCTACTCCATCAGTCAATGATTGACTTGAGAATCAAAGTGGGTGTGGATTACACATGTAGTACGACCTTGTTTTTGTTGCTGAAATGCCTTCTTCGTCTCAGTAATTTCTCTCTCTTTCTGAATCCGATACTTCTCCTTAAATAAATATGTGCCCAAGAACAACCTCCTTTTATAGGGAGAGGCGATTTGACTGACAGTACAACTCACCAATCCTAAACGGTTCTTCACCCTGAAAGCAAACACGGGAGACTTACATGATTTTAAAAGGATGCATTTAACAGGCATTACGATTTTCAATGTTTTTAATTAAAGTGAATTAGAGTACAGGAAGGAAGTACCATTATGAATACACTGTGTAGTGGCAGAGCCCATTGCCAGAAAAGGATTTTTTTGTTATTGTACTGCTGGAAATCTAACAAACCCATGTACAGTAGGCCCTTGACTATTTGCGGTTTTGCACCGGCACATGATTCAAATTCAGCCAATGGCTGTCTTCCTTTCTCCTGATTGGTTGAACTGATGTCTCACCCCTTTTTCCTCATTCATGCAAAAGTTATCAATGAGCCTCTTTTTTGTGTGTGTTTTAATTACCAGTTAAGCTCTATGATACCACTCAAACGCTAGCGTCTTCTCTGGCTAAGCGGTAGAAAACGCCGGATGTCTCTTCTGAAGAAATAACGACGGTTTTCTCTGAACTGTTGTATTAAAATCTTTTTCAATTATTATTCCAGTACAGTAGCTAAGTTTGTTTATGCGTGAGATTTTATGTTCTGTAGCATGTTTAACAAACGATACCAAAAGGATAAACTTTATTACAACACTCTTCATGTCCTTTTACATTGAACTTGGAGTGACGTCTCCAAGATGGCGCTGCCCAGAGGGCGATCGCAGAGTTCTCAGAATCAAATTGTTTCGTTGTTTGTTTTAATTTGTTTTATTTGTTGTTTTGTTTGTTCATGTTTTGCACTATGCTCGTCGAGTCGACTCTACTACAGCTATAAGATCGGAGCATCTTCGGGTGTGTATAACTAAGCACGCTCAACTGGGCTTCTTGTTAGTCGGGGTGCGGCTAGCACTGAGCTAATATGCTATGGTAGCTCAATGCTTGCCGCACCCCAGCTAACAAGAAGCCCAGGCGGGAAGGGGCTGAACAACGACTCTGGCGTTTGGGATTGCAGGGGATGAAGGCCGTGTAGCCAACTGGTGCAATCGCCTCGTCGGTGTACTCTCCTCGAGCCATGTTTCACAGAAACACAGCAGATCCTCTGCGCTGCAATCTGAGCATGAAGCTCATCCATCTTGTTTCGCAGGGACTGAACATTTTCAAGCAGCATGACCGTAAGTGCTAACCAAGCGCTGGAGACTCTGAGAACTCTGCCTGGGCTTCTTGTTAGCCGGGGTACGGCTAGCATTGCTAACAAGAAGCCCAGTTGAGCATGCTTAATTATACTCGCCCGAAGACACTCCGATCTTATAGCTGTAGTAGGGTCGAACGGTCATAGATGAAATTAGTGCAAAACATGAACAAACAAAACAACAAATAAAAAAATTAAAACGAACAAAGACATTTTGACTCTGAGAACTCCACGACGTCGCCCTCGAGGCAGCGCCATCTTGGAGACGTCACTCCAAGTTCAATGTTAAAGGACATGAAGCGTAATAAAGTTTATCCTTTTGGTATCGTTTGTTAAACATACTACAGAACTTACAATCTCACACACAAACATTCTAAACATAAACTTAGATACTGTACCTGAATAATAATTGAAAATGGCTTTAATACAAGTGCTTTACAACAGTATATGCTGTATAATGTTTATATTTTATCATCAATAAATATAACAGTAAAAATTGAAAAGTTTTTCTTAATCATTATGATGTTTTACTACATTTATACTGTATTAATGAGTAAGACTGTCTATAGAATGTTTTTAAGAAGCATATTTTAGCGCATGTAATAGATACACAATATTTCACTTCCGTTTGCTCATTCGCACATGTGACGTGATACATGGGGTTTTACTTCCGGGGACAGAACTCACGGATTATCTCAATTCGCGGGAGGGCCCGGAACTGAACCCCCGCGAATGTTGAGGGCTTAAAGTACATCATAAAAGTGTACATCATTAAAATGAAAAGATCGGGTTCACTATAATGACCTTGGTTATATTCCTATGTAATCGATACTTGAGCAGTTATGCATCCCAGTTTAGTGGATGGCAATGACTTTTCGGAGACAGCCACCTCACATTTTGGCACATATTGCTAATGGTAACCTAATGCTAATAATGCAAATAATGCTAACCTAATGGTTAGAGACACGGCTTTGGGACCGAAAGGTCACTGGTTCGATTCCAGAACCACCAGGAAAAATGTGTGGTGGTGGGGGAGTGAGCTGCCGCTTTCCTTCCTCCACATTCGTGGCTGAAGTGCCCTTGAGCAAGACACCTAACCCCCCCACTGCTCTCCAGGTGCCCTCAGTGTGTGTGTGGCAGCCCACTACTGTGTGTGTGTGCGCGTGCGTGTGTGTGTGTGCTCACTTTGGATGGATTAAATCGAGAGGAAATAATTAATTTCCATTACAGGATTAATACAGTACACCAAAATCAAAATATTGGTGAATTCTTCCGTGAACGTGTGAGCTGAGAGTATAGA
>CM045740.1:19093224-19193224 GCA_024760905.1 Plotosus lineatus
TAGAGATAAAATGCCCTTTCGATGTAGCCTTGAGCTGAAAGGAAGTACAGAAAGGAGCATTCCGTGTGGAGTAAACAATTTACTTGATGCTCAGCTTTTTGAACAATCATTTATTTTCAGTATTTCTCATTATAGTAGTTGAGTGATTATGATAATTATGTCTTGAAATAAACAAAGGCAGATATTTGTGTTTTCAGTATTTCCCTACTGAGAGTTTTATTGCGATATTTTTTGCTGACTTTGTTTTTCTGTGCTTTGATCTTGTGGCACAGACAATGACCCTTCCAGTTAGGGCATCTTTATAATAAATAAAACAACATTTCAGTTTCGGAGCTGAAGCAGGAAAGGCATGAGCAGGAACAGTGCATAAATCTGAATATAGGAGAATTAAATAATACTTTAAACACAAGGAAAGATCCTCACCTTAAACCTAAACTTGAGCCCCGTCTGCCCAAGCATGGACCCACAGCAGCCTGAATTACTAACGGACTACTGCAGAGGATGAGTCACCTCCGATATGGTCACCTGCATTGGAACATTTACAAGTGTCTGTGCAAGTGAGTCACGATGTGCTGTAGGGGTACAGAGTTGTCCTTGCTGTAGAGGGAGCTCTCTTCCTGTCTGCTTGTCTTGTGGACCATTGATAAATGATTTAAATATTAACTTGGACAAATGTTGTTTTTCATTGATGAAACCCTTTATTATTTAAAATGATGGCAGTGTGCGCTTGTCATGTTTATGTAGTAAGATAAAAATGAGAGATAAGAGAGTTCCCAGCACTTCGTAGCCTGTATGTATATGTTCTGACTTGATTTTTGTGTGTCTGCGTGCGTGCGCGCGCGCGCGTGTGTGTGTGTGTGACTGTTTAACAGAGTATAGATAGATCATACATGGTATTGTGCTAAGAGGTTTTTCTAATTCCACACTGAGCTTGCCATCCTTACATGTGATTTTCTAACACACACACACACACACACACACACACACACACGCCAAGACTCCTAACTAAGGGTGGAGGAATGCAGTCATCGGCGCCATTGTAGCATTTTAATCCTTGACATCACCTGTGTTTATCAGTTTGTTTTAGTTACATTTACACACAAGAAGGCGTTTGTCAGGATATCAACCATGTGTGTCCTTACCTCACAGACAGGTGCTTACTCACACACTCTCGTATACATGCCCTTTTACCACTTCTAAAAAAAAAAGAAAGAAAAAAAAAAACAATCAAGCTTAGTGTTTTGTTCCTGAACAAGATTTTATCCAAATGCCCAGGTCTCTGTATTTTCATTTTTGTTGTAGCAGCATCAAGCATAACTGGCTCTGCTCATCTGGGAATCGAGTTTCCAAATAAAATGACTCATGTTTGGACGGTGGCTACAGCAGGAGTTGCCCCCAAATGCTTTCCGGAGGTCTGATTGTACAGTTTATGAGGTTGATGTATTGTCAGGATTGACGCGATGGATGCCAGCTATGTCTTCAGTCTTCTTGCGTGCTCAGTGCCGGTGCATGCATGTCTTTAATAATGAGAATGAATCCTAAAATAGCATGTTTGGCTCCACATATGTAAAGTTAAACCGCGCTCTGTGTACTGTCCTCATCGAACTTCTGATATCTCTTAAAATCAGTTTGTGCAAGAACATTGTTTATTATATTTTTATTGTAATTTAAAACGTCATTCAGAGCATATTTCATAGTCTTTGCTGCAGTAGTGAAAAATGCCGGGGGTGGGGCGAGTCCAACATCTTCTCCAACCCGATGGACGGGCAACTTCATTTTTGCTTTGGGGCCAACATTTTTTTTCTTCTTACTACTGCAAGGCCAAATTAGAAATCTGTACTTCCACATAGCTCACATGCAAACCACCCCCCACCTCAGAGTGTAGTTTAGTTTATATTACAGAATAGCAATAGAAACAAGGTAAACAAGTAACAACAAAACATTCGCTGTGGCGACTCCTGAGTAAAAGGGAAAAAGCCGAAAGGAAGACAGACATACAGTCCAGGAAGAGGCAAACAACTCAAAAGAACTTGTTTGAAAGCCTCCACCCAAAATATTAAACTACATCAACATTTAATGTTCACTTATTTAATAGTCGCTTATCGAACGGTGCATTTCTGAATGATCCTGCTATAGAAATGCAAGACATTTTTCAGAAGTGATTGTCCATGTTTTTAAACAAAAGAACTCGGAGAAAACATGGGTTTCCCATCTCCATTGGAACAAAGGGTTCGTGTGCCTTTTTGTCTCATAAGTTTAAATTATCCCCAATCGTGAGCATTATCTGAGGTCATCTGAGGTCTGCATTCACTGAATATGTTGCAGAGATGCTATTGGTCAGTGCAATTGATTGGCTTCCCATCTGACACATGTGAGGCGCTCCACCGAATGTAGGCTCTTGTCGCAAGTGACGTATGGTGCATGTGAGGCAAAGCGCGGCTTATCTGGCCTTCCGATCTTTCAAGTGAGCAAGTGGGCATTGAATACTTGTTTGGGACTTTACATCGTACTTCACTTGCGACAAGCGCCTACATTCGGTGGAGCGCCTCACATATATTCTCACACCACACTCACGGTTGCAAGGATAGACTCTGGAGTCACTTTGAATGTGAGAATGGTTAAAATTATTTAACATGGATGAATTAATTAAACTTGTCGTCATTTCACCGTTTATTAGAAGAATTAAATTGTCCTTAGCTTTGCTTTATAAGTGAAATTTAATTTGCGATTTTTAATGTATAGCTAAGTTTATAAAAAATCCTGTTTGTGGTAGGTGTTATGGGAACTGCTTGAGGCCCTGGAGACGATAAAATGCCGCGATGGTTAAATGTGAACAAAGGTAATCTCATCCAAACCCTGTTAACCATTTGGGTGTCCAGTATTCTTACAAAGCAAGACTATTTTGGTGGGCCGATGATAAGCTGCTGGATTACCAACTCCCGAGGTTGGGGGTTCAAGCCCCACTGGTAGTGGTCGTCACTGCTGTCCCCCAGTGCGGCTAACTGGGTTATCAAAGGCCGGCCATGTTTCTCACTGTCTGTGGTGAGAGGTTCACGTAAAAGAATCATTGTTGACTTTCGTCAAGAGTAGCTACATAGCCGTCAGCATGTTTCTGCCCTGTGATGGTCTGGAAAGGTGTCCAGGGTGTAATGTGTCCTTGCTCAGAGTCGGCTGAGACGGACGCCAGCCTCCCTGCGACCCTAATTGGGATTAAGAGGTTCCTGAAAATGAGCGAGTAATGCGTTACTTCCATATGAAATAAAAATACATTTCTGGAAAGGGAAGAAATACAAAGTGGCACTGATGAGGTGGGCAGGAGAGAGCCGTGCGTCACTACTATAAAAGCTTAGCCAGGTTTGCAGGATAATATTTAATAATATAATTGCTAGTGTAGTTCAACTGTTAAATGATACTGTATTCCCTCTGATTCAACAGGACACTGCAAATATGTTTTAAATGATAAAATAATTTACACTGCATTCCTGTTTGTTTTCTTGCAGCTGATGAAGTATATTCCAGGACAGAAGACACTCGTTACTTCCTTCAAAGATATTCTTGCGGTAAGGAGGATGTATGTTTTTTGTACTGAAAGAGAAATATTTTCCAAAAGCACTATTGTTGTGTGATATAGATTAAATTTTTCTTTAAAATGTTACTACTCATTAACTGAAGTTAAGGACATGGTACCGTGTGTGTGTGTGTGTGTGTGTGTGTGTGTATATATATATGTATGTGTATATATATATATATATGTATATATATATATATGTATATATATATATGTATATATATATATATATATATATATATATATATATATATATATATATAAGTGTATATATATATATATATATATATATATATATATGTATATATATAGAGGATTTTCTGAGTAGATCCTTCCGTAGGAGAGTGCTCAATACTTTTTGGTAGAGCAAATAACAAAAGGACAGGACAAAGACTTTCTATTGAAACTCCATTTATCACTACAGATCTGTTTCGAGGGGTGGTGAAACCATCCTCTTCTATAATTCTTCTATAATCACCTGAAGAGAGAGGATGGTTTCACCACCCCTCGAAACAGATCTGTAGTGATAAATGGAGTTTCAATAGAAAGTCTTTGTCCTGTCCTTTTGTTTTTATATATATATATATATATATATATATATATATATATATATATATATATATATTTTTTTTTTTTTTTTTTTTTTTTTTTAATATATATATTTATATCTGGAGATCAGAAAAATTCATAGGACAACAAGACTTTGAAAGTTCTGAATGATTCAGGAAATATTATCCCACAGTACCTTCTAGTACTGCATTGATTATGTGAAAGTTTAAAGGATATTTCAGAGTTGATCACATTGCATGAAAAAGCTGGTGATTCCAGAATTCATACACATGATTGATTGAATGAGAAGTAATTATTGCACATCAACTCTGAAATGTTCTTCAGCTACATGTAAGCTCTCTCACGTAGAACAAGTCCGTAAATCATATTGTGCTCCATCCCCCAAGTCAGAGAGGAGAAATGAATCGTGACTTCTGGACTGAATTTTATTAAACTTTTGAGAGTTTCTGATATTCAAAGAGTTACCTATTCTGAAAGATTATGGATTTCATTGCAAATCTTTTTATATAAGAATACGAGTTGAATTTGTACATGGACAGCTTTGAGTTTGTTTGCTTATGGGGTTCAGAGTGGGTTTTACACGGCAACAACTATGACAGTTTACAAGATACAAGTAATTCATTACAGCAGGGGGTCCCCAACCACCATTGGTACCAGTCTGCAGAAGAAATAATTAATTATTTCTGTTTTATTTATTATCTGAGTCTGAATGATCTTTAATTTTGAAAAATGACCGGATTCTCTCGGTTACATGTCGGTCATTTCAGCACTAAAATGTGACTTACAAGGGGATGGCACATGAACAGAGGGAATTTGGACATGTTTCAAACAACAGCGGGAATTTTGGGTGAGACTGAACCTGAGCCTTCATTCTACGAGCTGGTGCACCATCACCTGTATTTTTATTTATTCATTTTTTAAAAGAAAAGTTAAAGCTCTACTTCCCAACCAACTTTATTTCAGCTGTTCAAAAATAACATTCATGGAATGCTTATTATTATTATTATTATTAATAATAATAATAATAATAATAATAATAATAATGTTAATATTAATATTATTATTTTATATAAATAAATTACATTTACAGTATAAACAATCTATGGACACCCCCCCACCCCCACCCCCGCGGTAAAATTGTCAAGCGTTGACCGGTGACCCTGCACTAAGGTGTAATCACTTTAGGAGGGGGTTTGCCTATTATAATATCCAATGCACTCTTGTCGTGTAGTGCTTGCTTGTTTGGGTTCATATAAATGTTTAATGTCTGTGTCCTCATGAATACCTCATGCTTGCCAATAAATGCAACCATTGGTTGACCGGTTCCATTTCAAAAAACCATTCATCGACCTTTAATCATCCTGGGGGTTAATGTAGCAGTTGCAGTAGTGTTTAGGTAGCTTAAGTAATCTTTTGTGGTAATTATGGGTTGGTATTTAATTGATGCAGATATTCCAATCTTTTTTATTGATTTATTTTCGAGCATTGTGGTTGTGTTATAAGTTAATCTGTTCTGCTGACCTCATAAAAGTCACAGGTTTGGTAGGTCATCCAGTAAAAAATATCATATAAAGTCATGTATGCATATTGCGGTGCTGCTCATATCCTTGAAAATAATTGTATAAAAGACATTAGGAGTATTGCATGCATTTTTAAGTTAGTGTGCCTCTGGTTGACAAAGCCCAGTGCTGGGTCGAGGCCTATGGAATAGTTCAAATCTCATAGCTTTTCTATCAAAAAAATCATAGAACACCAGCACTGAGTTCGATTCTGCTGAGCATTGGCAGACAGCAACAGTATTTCACTGAGGCACAGCCAGAGTTGCTACAGACTAAACAATAATGGGAGCTTGGTAAGTCTGTTCTGATATTTCGTGCACCGTCTAATTCTGAATTGAGGTATAGTGGCATTTCATGCTAAATAATCTGCAAATGCTTTTTACATGCAGGCCGCAAATTACTGTCCGGTTTCTCAATAAAAAAGAGAACAAAATGCCAAACACACAGTCAGCACATTCACACTAAGTTGTGTTTTCTGAAATCAAATCATTGAAACCGCTGGCGCCTCAGCAGGGTACCTGCTACAATAAGAAGTTACAGTTAATGCAACAGTGTGCATCCGACTGTGTTAATAAATACAGGCCAACAGCGAAGTATCATGTCAGCAAAAATCACTGCCAACTTTGTCTTTTTTCTCTGCAGAGGTTGAATGTTGATGCCCACAGACAGATTCTGGAGATTTTTAAAAAAAATGTAATTAAGTAATTAATTTATTTATTTAATTTTGTTTGGTCTGCCCACATTTCCCCCAGGATTTGTATAGAGCTAGATGCATTAATGTAAACAGTTATTTGAAATCAAAAAATTGCCTACCAATAAAAATATGTACTTGCGGGAAAGAATCTGTATCAAAATTATATTTAACAAATAAAATAAATGAAAATTTCACTCGATGCTCTAGAAAAAAAGCTTTTAAACACTTTGAAAGATGTTTATTCAGAGCTAATTTTCTGGCTTGTTAAACTCTACCAGAAATTAAAGCACGATGGGCTTGGGATCGATGTCCTTTAAAACTTCCTTCATCGTATTTATCCAGTGAATAGATCTGACAGATTTACATTCAGTGGGTCGTTTTTGTGGATGTTTTCTCATTTTAAACCTGGAATTGCACTGGGCCACATTGTCCACAATCTGTACAATTCAACAAGTGTGGCGTTTCACAATTTATGACCATGTTTGGAGAACGATTGGATTGGGGTAGGAAAAGGAGCCAGGGTGAATCCTAAAAACAAATTGAAGGAATTGTTTTCACAATTCATTAAATTCCTCTACAATGGCACATCAAGGCTTGTTATGCTTTGTTAAGGTCCACTATGATTCCCACGTTGCATCATGACCAAAATTACGTCAAACTGTAATAATTGACAGTCATAGAAGTCAAACATTCTGCCATGATTTCACCGAGTTTTCTTAAGATCATCATGATTCCACAGAAACACTCCCAATGCTGATCACTATTCTCTTAAATTGTATCGCGTACCAGTGTACAACCTGGTTAATTAGGTTATCTGTAATCTTTTCGAGCAGCCTATGGTTCCTTTACATAAGATTGGAGATGAAAGCTCCATAGGCCTGATGCCCTGGCTTTTAGGACACTTGAGGCCAGCAATTAAGATGTTGGTGATGAGGAGGACAGTGCAGTGTCCACCCTCTGCAGCCACTCTGGCCACAGCTTTAATCTCCGCTACAGTGGCTCTCACAAGTGCATTGAACTCTCAGACATACATAAAAATAAGAAGCTGGCATCAAACTGTTTGGAATAATAACACTCAATTTGAAGAGAAGTGGCTCAGCGAACACCAAAGCCCTGGAATACAAAAGCAGATGGAGATGAAAGAGAGGTGGATGTAACTCTGGAGATAAGAAAATAAATGTATATATGTGATTGCAAACAAATTCTGTCACTCAACAGAGGCAGCTCTCAGGCTTATTTCTGACCTGTGGAGGATGGAGATAAAGAAATGCAATTTGTTTCTTTGTGTGGCAGGATCACAGAGAGACTGTGACTTTTCTTTCTCGGTCTCTTGCTGAGTGCAATTTAGTTGGACGAGCAGGTGGTCCAGCCTCATGCAATGGCAGTGACTTTACTTTCTTTTTCTTCTTTGTTTTCCTACAGAGGCTCACTAGGAATTTGGTGTTAGCTTCTGTCATGTGGTCCTTTCAGATGGCATTTCGAAGTGGAGGATTAAACAGGAGGGATGTTGTAAATGAGGGAAATGTGGAGGAATAGAGGCATTTTAGCACCGTTGGCCAACAGCTTGGTTCACATTTTTTGAAATGTAAAAAAAAAAAAAAATGCAGCTGTTAGCACCAGCCTCTTTAACCACTCTATATGGCTTTTATATGGCCATGTCCATGGTTCAGTGTTGGTTTGTTTCAGAACATGCCTGGCAGCGTACAGTGCCTCATCAAAGGTCCAACAACAAAAGAATAATCGGTTCCTCAGCTATTTCCTGTCCAAGGGTGAAGTAGATGGAAAAAAATGGGCTTTTGGGTGTTCATGTTCAAGGCTGTGTAACCATTTCACTTTTGCAAGTGCATTCAGTCATACTTATCCAGCTGTTATCCAGACCCCGACTGTCCTCTCTCGTATTAAGAACAGAGTCAAGTGAAAAGTTGTCATGGAACTCGGCTATGTAAGCCTTTCTTTGTGCATTATCACTGAATTAGTGGTCTTCATTAGTGGGGTTGTACTTCACTAACCCATTGGCTTAAACTATGCTTTCACTTAACAGAGTTCAATTCAAAATTAGTTTTCCCTTTGCTGGTATTTGCACATTTTGTTTCTTACAAAAGTCAGTTTTTAGAACGGTATTTTACCAATAAGTCAGAAAGCTTGATTACTCATGACTGACAGAAATTTTTTTTATGAAGAGACAGGCTGCAGCTCGAGCCAGAGAGCTCACACCTATGTATACCGTCATTGACGAAAGTCTGGTTGCATTCGTGGACATTCATGTATTAAAGCCCCTGTCTCACCAACGTATTAACCGATTTTCATCAACTCTGCCTTAAATTAATCCTACAAGTATACACAGTGTTTTGTGAAAGCAACAGGAAATTGTAAATTAATTTATAGCTTTTACAGCTTAAAAAAGACGAACATCTATATTCTAGGCTGGACAAAAGACTTGTTGCAATCATATAACATTGAATTCTGGATCAAACTAATTAATAAAATATAATTAATAAAATCAGTACAAATAATGAAAAGTGCTTGATTATATAAATGTACATTAAAAATATGGGGGTTAAAGCACCTTCCCAGCAATTTATTATATTTTTTAACAAAACTCTACAACTCTTCAAGATCTCCTAAAAGTAAATGATAGTAAATGAAAATAATTTGCAAGGAGTAGTAAGAAATTTCAGATCCCCTGGGTTCACATAGCTCAGTCATGCGCGCGCGCGCACACACACACACACACACACACACACACACACCACACATCAACGTAAGCTGCGAATGATTGTGTGGGTTACGCGAGAGCAATAAATAAAGCAAACGAATGTTCGCGGATGCAAATTTGTGTATATATACGAAAGCCAACCGTCTTATACGAGTTATACATAGAAATTTATTGCTAGTTTTGCCTGAGCGACTCGGTGATGGCTGCCATTTTGTTTGTTGATACACATGATCATTCATGTACCGTACGTGATATGGCAGGATTCAGCCGGGGTTCCGGTGACGCGCTCCACCTGTCGCAACTGACAACTTAGCTTTTGAGACCAAACCCGGCTTGTCCGGACTTCCAATCTGTCAAGTAAGTAAGTGCGCTTTGAATACTTGTTTATGAATACTTGCAACTCAACAATCACTTTCTTACTTGAAAGATCGGAAGTCCGGATAAGCCGCGTTTGGTCTCAAAAGCTCCGGTGGAGCGCGTCACTGGAACCCCGTCTGAATCTGACGTCGAGAGCGATAATAGGGATATTGACAGTGATTACGGACATGCCGGTGAACATGACCAGATCAGCAATTTTATGTACACTTGTGACAATTGTACACCGTTACCACAAATGCCTCGCTGCCAGGATGCCGTGCTTGACCATCTCTTGCGAGCTGAGGGGGAGCTGACCTGCATAACAAACCACAGACTGTTTCCTACGCGGTACCTTGAAAGGGATATTTTAGAGGTGGCCATGGTCTCCATGAGAGATGTTTGTGCTGAAACCCTTGAACGCCCCATAAATAGTCGGTAGGTTTACAGATCAAGTCAGAATTGTCATGTTATTATCTATGGTTGTCATGTTGTTGTTTATGGTTGTCTAATATTCCATACCGCTGTGTGTTCAGCCTGGAGAGCTTGTTTTTCCGCCCTTTGCTTACGTGCCAATACTGTATTACTTTTGTCGTGTGCTTGGTCTGTCAGTGCTTGTCATATTGTATGCAGAAAAGTCAAATACGGTCGGAACTGATCCTGGATTCAACGATGCGGTTTTGGACCACACCATGGGACCAGTTTCGTCGGATTTGTATGTATGTACATAATCTTCTGTCCTGAAATGGGCACTGCAAATGCGTGCGCTTTCATTCACTGGTGGGTTATCATCCGGGCGATTTTCAACTGATCAGCTGCAAAAACGTGATATTGAGGACCAAATGAAGCGAGACAATGTTACATTGCGATGTGCTTCATTTCCCCTTTAAAAATACTTCAGTATCGGATATTCATGGATAATGTAATGGAAATAAGAAGAGAAGCCAGAAGGAGGTGTGTGTGTGGGTGTGGGTGTGTGTGTGTGTGTGTGTGTGTGTGTGTCTAGGAATATAGAAATAAAATATTAAAATGAGTTATATTCACAATATCTAGTCACCCAGCCATTAAAATTTGGGCAAGAGCCATTTGTTTATTAAGAAGTGCAGAAACGTTCAAGAACATTAGGATGGATTTTAGAAATAAGTGTCCAAAATTTTTGAACTTTTAAACTCCTCATTCAAAGCCAACTGCTCTGTTAAACTTGAGACCAGTATAGAGATGGACAAGCAACTGTGCAGAGCAAAAGGTGTTATACTCCATATTGTTTTATGTCAGCTGATCACTAAGCGTCCACCTATCAACATGTAAATTTTGCATGCTGTTCCCTGTCAAAATAAAACAGAACCCACACTTTCTAGAACTTTACATGACTAAAGATCTTAAACTGTATTAGTTTGTCAGTTGCCCTCACGTTGGCATTGGTGTGCCAGCTGTCATCACACATCAGTGACACGGCTCAAAATAGACACATTTGCGAATGAAAATTTTTTTAATACCTTCTCAAGAGACGTTATGATAAAACTTAAGTTGGACTTAGCAGTCATTTCATTAAAGAATCACAATATCAAATCTATTGTCAGCAAAAAAAACGTTCTTCTGCATTACTGTACCGCTTACTGATTGTGAGTCAGAACAGCAAAGAACACTTTATCCAATTTAAAAATGTAATACAGGGAGCCCTTACTTTCCTCGGTTAATTGGGACCGAGCTCTCCACGTGACCATTGAAATCTGCAAAGTAGTATCACCCCCCCACACTGATGCATATGTGTATATAATATCAATAAATACATATTCAATGCTATAAATGCTTATAATAACAATTAAACATAAAAAAATAGCATAAGATGTAAATAACATAATAAAATACACACATACAGATGGTATTGCATGAGAAGAAGACAACACGCATACATATGCACGCGTGCACACACATGCATCAATGTAAGTAGTTTTGATGGGAGATTTTGGGTTGTTTTTTTGTTTTGTGTTGGTTTAAGGTTTTTTTAGTTTTTTTTTTTTTTGTTTGTTTGTTTTTTTGCATAATTGGCCTTGTTTTTGTGGCTTTTCCCTTAATTTCCTTATTTTTTTAATTCGATGAATATTTATTTAATTATTTAAAAAAAAAAAAAAAAAAAAAAAACGCTATGCACTGAAGCCGCATGAATTGAAGCGTGAAGTAGCGAGGGATCCCTGTATATAAATTATGTTCCAAAGGAGAAAACCTACAGTTACACTCACTGAGCACCTGTATCTAGTCATGCTATATTACTTTGATCCTTAATGCCTTGGGGCTCAAAAGTCAGTAACTATTTTACAGTTTTAAACCAAAACAGACCACCATGGTTGTTTTGAGTGTACGAGCCCAAAACAGGCCGAACGTCAGCGTGCTCCAGGAGAACCTTAAAGGTTTTTTTTTAGCATAATACATTCATACCTGGGTTATAGCATAGATCTAGTGACCATTTTTGGTCATGAAAAAAATGAAATATACTAATGAATCCTAGCATGAATGCAGCAGAATGTCCCTTCTGATCAGAATATTTTACTCCCACACTTGTGAACATGACCTTGAATCATGTACAAGATTCCTTGTTGAGAACAATGCAGTTTTTTCCCCTCTATGTTGTGGTCCCGGGTTAAAACAGGCAGCTACTGTTTTTGAAGGAAGTTAATTTGGCTGCAAATCTCCAACTGAAAGTCCTGGCTAGATGCAGCTGTATTAATAACGTATTTCCAGCAATAACTGTTTAAGTTGTCTGGATATATGTTATAATTTGATAGTCTGATCATTTGTAACACTGAAAGTAGTGTGCTGGGCAAAAGAGCAGCAATGTACTACAAGTCTCCTGCACATGCTGGAGCCAAAGAAAGTGCCAGATGTGCAGACTGTGGTTGCATATTTGTCAACATGGTGGTTCAGCTCGAGTATTTGCACTCAATTATCCATTCAGTGCAATAGATGCTCTACCTTGAAGACCATCAGAAGTGGTTGCTTTCACTCATGAAGTAAATAGTGGGAATTGGAAGCAGACAGACATGGCTGCATATCACTTGATCACTTGAGGGCATCACCAGATTTTCCACCCCAAACTTTTTCTGAACTCTATTGGACCGACCGTCAGGCAAAGCTCAGATTACAATTTGCCAGTTTTTATCTTTTTTTATTGCTAGAAGGTTGTCAAAATAAAATTGACGCAATGCTTCTATTACCCATCAGATGTCAACCTCCACTCAGCTGGTACATCTCTTTTAGTCTTCAGTCAGGTCCAGAGAGGCTAAATCAGGCGTTTCAAACTCATTCCACAAAGGGCCGCAGTGGCTGCAGGGTTTTGTTTCAACCAAGCAACAGCACACCTGACACGACTCATTTAATCAACTGATCTGAGTCTTCAAGCAATTGCTTGGTCAATCTGTGTGCTGTGTACAGAGATTGGTCTGCTGCTGCTCGGTTGAAGCAAAAACCTGCAGCCACTGGAGTCCTTTGTGGAATAAGTTTGAGAGCCCTGGGCTAAATGATCTCTTTACCTTTCCAGAACAAGTGTCTAGTTGTTGCTTGATGTCTTTGTGATGTGCCTTTTAGACTATATGTTGATATTAAGTGTACATTTACTTAACCATTGTCCATAATCATGCAGCATTGATTAATTTTATTGGAATTATACAGATTTACATCCGGGGATGTATTTACAAATAAATGTTGACTTCACTCTTACTTGTCGAAGGCGTAAACAATTATTATACATGTGTATTATTTTTTGTAAGTGGAGGAAATTGATGTAATATGGGCCAGTTGAACTAAAATAGGCTATTGCTTGAAAAATATTGAGGGTACTGAACCAAATATTAGACTCATCATGGCGAGGACTAACAGCAACAGCGTTTTTGCCCGATTGCCTTCGAACTGCTGAATGAATAGCAACCTTCTCACATGCTCAGATACGTTAAAATCCATTAAGAACAAGTTGATAGCAGGGGATGTCTGAGGTTTTTTTGAAGAGAGCCAGGTGAAATGTCAGATCCTCCTACAAAACACTGAGGCTGAACCATGATAACTTCCTGAATTTTTAGAATTCTGCCTGCAGCATTATGAGGAATACAAATGTTGATGATGAGGGAAAACACTGCTAACTGTTTAAAAGTCAAGTCCTTCAAGCACGTTAGAGAAGAGCCAAATGTTATGTCCTACCGATATGATTTCAACAATCTCTATCGAAAGATTGTCTTCAGTGCACAATGGTGAAAAAGTTTGCCTCAACCTGCGTACAACGGCCAACTTCCTATTAGACAAACAAAAAAAGACTGACCTCAGACAGTGCAGAAGCAAAGCCGTATAGATGAGTACCATCCCTGGTATCAATCCTTCCCAAGTAATGCTACAGCTAGCAACGACCGCGTTACCCAGGAAGCTGCTAAAAACTCGCTGAGTGACTCTGATGACAATGTTTGAAAATAGGTTGTCAGTAGCCTTCTTATGTTTATTGGATTTTTCCCCACATCGAAGACATTACTTTCTATACATTTTTCCTCCTTCGATTTAAGTCAAAGTGGACATAAACAGTTTCTATGGAGAATTTTTACGCACAACCATGTTTGAAACCTCACTGTAACAAACTGTACATCTGTTCAACTGTATTGATAAAATTTTACAATTTTGAAAAGAATCACACCCAGATGCATAGGTGAAGGGATTTTTAAGTGGTTTAGCAAAACAAATGTACTGGTTTATTAAGCAACAGTGAATAAACTGATTTTACACATGACCTCAAATGTTAAAATCCGCACTTTCTCAAAACTATGAAAAGTAAAGTAGAGTTATCCACCAGTTGCCCTCCAAATTGGTTAAATTACAGCTTTCTAACTGTTGACCATCAATACTTGTGACCATAATTCCTAAATATATAAAAGGGCCGATATTAGCCCAGCTGCAGAGTAATATGGACCATTCAAATGTTTTAGTGATCGGCCATAAGAATGATTTGAAGTATACAAACACATATGTTTATGATTAATATCACACCAGAACAATATTTAAGAGAAAATAATTGTACTTATAATGTTAGTGGAATGGAAACTTTACGCTGTTAAAGCCAGCAAAGCTTAAGAGCGAACAATAGACATCACATGACTGATGCGTTCTGGGAACGGTGATCATGGATCGTCTGGACGAAGGAAGTATGTGATAAGCGCATCAGTGGTTATACTCGTAAAGATATTCCAGGATATAGAACTTTTATACATGGTAATGTTTAGTAGACATTCAAATACATGAGTACACAGCTTTTTCTTTTTAAACAGTCATTATAGTTTACAGTATTTCAGATATATTTTGTTTAACATGTTTTTGATGAAAATAAAAAGGATCTTCGGTGGTACTATAACTCTGTAGCTTACAGGGTTCACAAAAGTTTCACATCCCTCACGTCATTCCTCTGTTTCGCTACATGCAGTCTTCATGACACTTACCCATCCACTGTCCAATCTATTCTTCTTCCGATCCACTCTGTAGCCACCAGGCTTGTAAATTAGAAATTAAACATTCATTATAATAATAATAATTTGTGCTGAGTTGGGTAAACTAGGTCAAAAACCTTTGGTTTAGAGAACATGCTATTGAAGTAAAATTTCATTTATTTGGGATAATTTGTTCCGGTCCATTTCACCCCAAGTTAATGGCCCATATTTCTAAATTTTTTCGTCTCACTTTTCCCTGTTTTATTGTCATTCTTCCCCCTACAGTTGTTAATAGGCACCAAACTGTGTCAATAAAATGGACTGGTAAAGTCCCAAACCTTTGTTGGTGACATCAAGTAGAAAGGAACGAAGACATATGAATAAATACTCACCTTTTGCTAAATTATCACACCAATGTGACTAAATCTAAAGGGCTACCATATGACATCATATCCTGTCATGTGACAAAAGAATGCTTTTCATAGTGTGCTGTACGTAGTGTATCCAGAGTTGGCGGTTATTAGCCAGTAGCCCATATTACTGCAGCGAGCCCGACACACATTTGGTGGCCTGACTACTTTGTCGTTATTCCAGAACAGAAAGGCCGTATCACTTGACCCTGCCTCATTGTCTGTGGAGCGTTGGCTACTCCAGTATCTATTCACATTCCTGCCTCCACTGTGCCCCAGCGGTCCAGCTCCCCGGACTTCTAGGTTGGGGCTTAATTTTCACTGACCTGCAGTCCTGATATCAGTCAGGGTATTATATCCTGTTACTCTGTGGGCTTTGTGCTGGCTGCTCTCGCTGTTATTTTTCTACTTCAGCCAGTCTGATGGTTTAGTTTCTGTCCATTTACCATTATGCACCTTTTTGTTTGCTTTTTCACCTTTTTTTTTTGTGTGTGTGTATTTTGGCTTACATCCTCTACACTGGTATCCGGATTGTGTGCTTTTGATTTAGTTTCCGGTCTGTGGATGAGATATTGACTAAGAGTTTCAAACGGTATGCCTGATGAACTGCTTTTCATAATTTTGTTCACGGGTCTGAGCGGACTCCTCGTGTACCTTTTTCTCCTCAGTTTTTTTTTTTTTTTTTGTTTCATGAAATAACGCTGAACCAAACACTCTTACAACCTATGTCACCTTCTTGTAGAATTCATGAAAGTATCGTACAGATCATCTGAATCTTTTTTTGGTTAAATTTGTGTATCAGAATCAGCTTTATTTGCCAAGTTTGAGAACAAAAACCAAGAATTTGACATTGGGTTAAATTAGTATTGGATGCATTCAACAAAAATATAAATGCTCTGTGTTCGTGAGCACTTCTCCTTTGCTGAGGTAATCCATTCACCTCAGATGTGTGGCATAGCAAGATGCTGATGAGACAGCATGAATATTGCACATGTGTGCCTTAGGTTTTCTACGATAAACTCAAAATGTGCAGTTTTATTAAACAGTACAATGCCACAGATGTGAAACGTTTTGAGGGCGTGTGCAATTGGCATGCTGACTGCAGGAATGTCCAACAGAGCTGCTGCCTGTGAGTTGAATCTTCATTTCTCTACCATAAGCCTTCTCCAAAGGCGTTTCAGAAAATTTGGCAGTACATCCAACCGGCCTCATGACATGGGTGGGCACCTGGCACGTTGGAGAGGTGTTCTCTGTACAGATGAATCTTGTTTTCACTTGTACAGGTTAGATGGCATTTCCATCGTATGGGTGGGGTGAGCAGTTTGCTGATGTCAGCATTGGGGATCGAGTGGCCCATGGTCGTGGTGTATGTAATGGACAACTAACAAAGGTGCATTTTGAATGCACTGAGATAGCATGACGAGATCCTGAGGCCCATTGTTGTGCCATTCATCAACGACCATCACCAGCATGACGATGCATGACCCCATATTGCAAGGATTTGTACACAATTCCTAGAAGTGGAAAACATCCCAGTTCTTGCCTGGCTAACAAACTCGCTGGATATCACCCATTGCACATGTTTGAGATGCTCCAGATTGGCAAAATTGACGGTGTGTTCTAGTTCCTGCCAATATCCAGCAACTTTGCATGACCATTGAAGAGGAGTGGACCAATGTTTCACAAGCCACAATCAACAACTTGATCAATTCTATATTGATGGATATGTTTTCAACACAAAGAAGGAGACGTGTTGCACTGCTGAAGCAAATTGTGGTCACATCAGATACTGGCTGGTTTCCACCATCAGCATCTTGATATGTTACACCTGTGAACTGGGTGGATTATATCGGTAAAGGAGAAGTGCTCACTAACACAGATCTATAAATATCCATCAACAATATTTGAGAGAAATAGGCATTTTGTGTACATAAAAAATTAGATATTTGAGTTCAGCTCATGAAAAATGACAGGAAAACAAAAGTGTCACACTTATATTTTTGTTGTGTGTAGTATTTCATTGTTGTGTTACTGGGGTTGATGGGGGGGGGGGGGGTCTTTCGTTTTAAGATGAAGTACTTTGCATGCAGCTTTAAAATGCCATGTCCATTATTCCATGCCTCTACAGGCTTATAATGCCACAACATTGCTGCTTTTGTTTGCAATGTTCGGTCGAGTCCAAAGAATGTTTAATTGGTTTATTAGGTTGGTTTAGATATGCTCCACAGTGCGTAGCATTTTTTTTTTTTACAGACTTCTTACTGTTAGATCTGAAAATCTCCCGTTTAATTAAGAGTAAGTATATTGTTGTCATGGTTGGCAAAACTTGATTTATTCACCAGCTGTGATGTGTTTGAGATTGCATCTATAGAGAGCTCGCCAGGGAAAGGTTGATCAGAGTGAATTTCTTAATGTACAAGTGGTTTGGAGCAAATCACTTTAAGTTGCCAACTTTCACAGCTTTTTCAGCTGTTACTGGTGGATTGGGATTATAAAAGTGAATTCTATAAGGCTTCATTTTCTATTGTTCTTTAAAACTGTGATGTCAATGGTTACCAGTTGTTGATCAGTAGTAAAAAAATAAAAATTGGACGAATAATGAGAAGCTGTCTCATGTTTGTTTTGTCAGGCTCACAAATTAGGGTTGGACAGTGGAAGTGGTCAGAGACACAGCAAGCAAGCAAGAATAAGACACTAGCCATATTTATGCCATATTGTGTATCATACAAGTACTATATCATTGTGTAGCTCTTGAGTGCAAGGGATGCTGAATAGGGTTGCCCCAATGAAAGGTAAAGTCCGTTGGGCTTTTTACACCTGAACCTAGTGGCTCATCGGACCGGTGCTTATCCCCGGATTCTGTAGCGTGAAGCGACGAGGAGTACAACTCCTCCTGGATGGGACGCTCGTCCATCGCAGGTTACCTTCCCAGTATATTTTTACTGGTACCCATTTATACTGCTGGGTGATCAGAGGCACACTTGTAGTTAAGACCTTTTGCCCAGGGGTCTTATCACAGTGAGGTCTCGGTGGGATTTGAACTCACAACCTCCCGATCATGAGCCCAGCACCCTAACCACTACGCCACCAGCCCCACCAGGGTTGCCCCACTGGTGCTGGTTAAAATAGTACTGTTCATATTCAAATGTCGATCGAGTCGGATGGATTAAATATGATTCAAATAAATAAAAATCTTGATGATTTCCTCTTAAATAATGCAGAACATGTGTTTCCCCTAGGTGCGACTGTTTTTCCTGTGATGACTTAACAAGCTGTTCAGGGTATTCCCCTCCTTTAACCAGAGTTGGCTAAGCTAGGCCTCAGCTTCCCGAGTAGAATTCAGCGGCTTAAAAATGGATGCATGTTTGTTATACTAAATGTTTGTTCTAAATGCATAACATTGTATCACACACATTCCAATGCAATGCCAGCAACACAATCATTCACACTCTCTCTCTCTCTCTCTCTCACACACACACACACACACACACACACACACGTGGATCCTTCACTTTCCACGGTTAATTGGGACCAAGATCCCCCCGCGACCACCAATTTTTGCAAAGTAGGATCAACCCCCACCCCCACCCCGACTGATGTTCTGTGTATATAATACCAATAAATACATATTAAATGCTATAAATGCTTATAATAACAATTAAACAGTCAAAAATAATGTATATGATGCAAAGAAAATATAAATACACACGCACTCACATAAAAATCTAAGTAGTTTTGATGTTGTTGGGGTTTTTTTGCATAATTGGCCTTTTTGTGGATTTTTCCTTAACGTTTTCCTCTATTATTCATTAATTTCCTTATTTTTTAATTCAATGAATATTTAAAGAAAAAAAGCGGGAAGTAGCGAGGGATCCCTGTGTGTGTGTGTGTGTATGTATATGTGTGTGCACCTCGGAATCTTTGGATGATGTTATGCACTGAAGCTGATTATAACTTCAAACTCTTTGCAATTTTTTTGCTGGGAAACCTTTCTGATATTGCTCCACTGTCTTTCTGCGCAACATTGGGGAAATTGGTGATCCTCTACCCATCTTCACTTCAGAGAGACACTGTCTGAGAAGCTCTTTTTATACTCGGTCATGTTGGCAATGGACCTCATTAGTGGTAATTGGTCTTCCAGCTGTTCATTATAAGTGTAATTGACTTTTTCAGCCTCTTATTGCTACCTGTCCCAATTTGTTGACACCATGAAATTTAAAATCAACTTATTTTCCCCTTAAAATTTTATCAGTTTAAGCTTTTGATCTTTTCATCTTTGTTCTATTCAGAATAAAATACAGTGCTACCTCACCTTACAAAATTAATTCGTTCCAGAAGTGGTTTCATAACCTGATTTTTCCACAAGTTGAGGAGCATTTTACATGTAAAAGGCCTGATTTGTTCCAAGGCCCCCAATATTACCCCCTAAACCCTTTAAAAATTATAAAGGTACACCTTTTAAGGCCTCCTTCTGCTTCAATACCGTACCGATGGTAGATGGGTTTCGGCCATATTCCTTTGCGATATCACTCAACTGCATGCCACAAGCCCACTTCTTTTCTCTCGCACCAGGAATCACTTTCACCGGGGATTGTGTGTGTGTGTGTGTACGCGCATATGTTGACCATGTCTTCTTAACAGAGTGATAATCTTACAAATGTTTACAAAATGTTTATGGAAGGTTAAAAGCCTGAGACAAAAATAAAGTTGCAATGAGCACACTCGAAAAACTCATGAAACAACAGTAACTCTGTCCTTTATGCATGTTAGAATTCCGTGACGAACAATGGGTCAAAGGCACACGAAAAGCATCATGGGTATTATGGAGATGCAGCTCCATAATAGCCAATGGGAGGGAGCTGCATCTCTGTGACGAACAATGGGTTGAAGGCACATGAAAATCGTCATGGGTATTATGGAGATGCAGCTCCATAATAGCCAATGGGAGGCCAGCGAGGTGGGGTGTTGAGAGATAGCCAATGGGAAAGCAACTCGCACATTGTTTTAATTTCTGAGATGGAGCGTTTCGTAGTGGGAATTTTTTTCGTATCCAGAGATGGAAATTTTAGGTAAATGCGTTTCGTAACTTGGATTTTTCGTTTCTTGGGTCTTTCATAAGGTGAAGTACCACTGTATTGAAATTTGGCACTTCCACATTATTGCATTCAGGTTTTATTCAAAATTCGTATAGTGTCCCAACTTTTTTGGAATCTGATTATTGTGTGTGTGTGTGTGTGAGATATATATATATATATATATATATATATATATATATATATATATATATATATCAGAAAGTGGTGAGTGGTATTATTCACCCGATTCTCCTGATCACTGACTTCATAAATTTAAAGACGTTCCTGGCCATTTTCAGCGTGCCATGTGCTAAAGTTGACAGTCAAATTGATTGGCTCAATTTTATATCAGGGTAAAATATTTAAAGGAACGCCACCGGGAGGGAAAAATTAAAGGGTCTTTTTTATTATTATTTATGCGGTTTTCAGTTTATTTTCAGCTGTCATGTAAGTAGTTTGGTTGATACCATAAAATGAATAACACAAATACCAGTAAAACTCTTTTATTGTTCCGCTATTATTCATGTTTTCCACCACGATGCTAACAAGCACTTACCGTCCCATTCTGCTGGTAACCATTTTCATAAGCGCCCACCCAGTCCAATTTTTCAAGCGCCCTGGGCGCTTATCATGTTGAATACGATGTGTGTGTGTGTGTGTGTGTGTGTGTGTGCGCGCGCCATGCCTATATAAGATGTCAATGAAATATTCCGTTACTCAGAAATACCATATCATTTTACTTTTTTACTTACACATTTTATTTCATTTTCTGAACGATTTTATCCTTTATTAGGCTCACAGGGAACTTGGAGCCCTTTTCAGATGTCTCCAGACGAAGGCGGAGTACACCATGAACAGCTTGCCAGACCATAATGCAGCACAGACATACAACCATTGACACTTGCGTTCACACCTTGGGGCAGTCAAGAATATCAAATTAGCTTCATGGCCATGTTGTTGGACTGTGGAAACCAGGACACCAGAGAAAACCTACAAAGCGCACGGGAGAACATCACACACAGAAACTTCACCTGTGAAATGCCCTCGCTGGGCATGGGACTCAAACTGAGGAACCTCTTGCTGTGAGGTGGAAGTTCTGTCCGCTACACCACTGGGCCTCTACTTACGGACGTATAATTTTCAGTTAAATTTACTACTAATCATATAATAATGCATCGTTATCATGATTTTTTTTTTTTCCATTTAACTAAATATTTAGCATTTCTCTGGATTAATGAAAGACTTGTTTATTGGTAAGTGAACAAACTAAATGCACCACAAATTATGTATGAATACCAACCATGTATGTGAATATTTAGGACAATATTCAATATAATATTTATATTACATGCACTTTTTTCAAAAGTTATTCTATATTATACTATAACTGAAATGTATTTTTTTTTAATTATTATTATTAAATAGCCTTCTGGACTGGTCATCCTGAGTTCAAGTGCATCAAAAATTCTCTCTTGCCTGACATCAAGCCATCTTTGTGATTCCCCGTCTTCCCTCTAACTTTCTCTTCCTTTCTTTTTTTTTTAAATTAATTGTTGCTTTGTTCTTTCCTTCCCTACCATGTAAATGACTGTCTGAAAATTCAGATAATTCAGATATATGCTTGATTTCAATACCTTTTCATATCCCTTACCTATTGACTATCTGCTGAAGCATCAATCTCAACAGCTCGGGTTTTCTTTTCATTAAGTAAGTGAGTTTGTTTCTGTTGCTCCAGTGTTTGTCCCTCAACTGGTTACACTGATCCCTAGATATCCCTTACAGCTGCTCTACTTCTCATCCTTCTCTACCTTCATTTTATAAACTGTATTTATTAGGAGGGAACAAGCAATGTTCAGCTGTAAACAAAGCTTTCAGATCACACCATGAGGCAGGAGGTTGCAACATATTCTTTTTCTTACTTCCAATCGCTTTGCCTTTCTACCACAATAGGAGCCATGTGTCTTCATCAAGTAATTTAAAAAGCCCACCATGAAGAAAGGCTGTTTACCTCATGAAAATGGATGCTGTACTGTGGAGGCTCATTGAGAGCTTGTGAGACGCTCGAATGCCAAATCTAGATTATGCAGTGTGGCGTTCTGGTCTTAAATAATATAAATATACTGTGCGTTGTCCTGTTGTGTTATTGTCTTTGTACATTCGTTTCCGTTTGATAGTGTGTATTGTTCCTTCTTCAAGAAGTAAAATGCCCAGAAATTCAACATTTGGTAACCGCGAATGACAAAAGGCAGTGTCCCTTTATTGTGTCATTTCGAGTGGCATGTTTCCAATAGCAATATAAGCATTGCAACAGGGAATCTTTCTTCAAGAGCCTTAATCTTTGGTAGTTCTTGAATCTTATTCAGATGTTCATTGTTGGAAAGAACATAATCCTCATGATGGATGCTTCCGGTTGGAGTTTATTAATAACTCCTGGCATTCTGTTTCCACAGTGTGGAAGACATTGTTTGCCTCCGTTCCTCCTCCTCTACCTCTTTCTTTCTGTTTTCTGTTTTACCCTTGCTTACTTTACGGAGATCAGATTTTTGTTTGTTTTGTCTTTTTTAAGTGTCTAAGAAAAATAAAAACCTATCTGATGTTGTCTGTTGTCCTGTAACTGTTCTTTGAACTGTTGTTTGCTAAAGACTTTAAATAAATTTATGAAATTAGATTTGGACCTCCATGGGGGTTTTCTGCAATTAAAAAAACTAGAGTAATAACAACAGTTCTTTGAGAACCAAATCGAATATTATTTAGGTCTATAAAGCATTTTTCATTCATTCATTCATTTTCTGAACCACTTAATCCTAATTAGGGTCACAGAGAGGCTGGCACCCATATCAGCTGACTCTGGACAAAGGCAGAGTACACCCTGGACAGCTCGCCAGGCCATTCCAGAGCAGAAAGATGCTAACGGCTATGCAACTACTCTTGTTGAAAGTCTGCAATGGTTCTTTTACATGAACCTCTCATCGTAGACAGTGAGAGACATGGCCGGCCTTTGATAACCCAGTTAGCTGCATTGGAGGGGACAGTGACAACCCATTGAGAGTGGGGCTTGAACCCCCAACCTTGGGTAAGTGATCCAGCGCCTTACCCCCAGGCCACCACTGCCCTTAAAGCATTTTTAGAAACTGAATAGAGGTACAAAAGCATGGCTCACACACGGAGTAATAGACTCTAGATGAAAATGCTTTAATGGGCTTCCCTTCCCCTTCCTGTCTGAGCTTCTATGAGCTGTGTTACTGAATCTGAAGGTTAGATTATCTTGTGTTTGAAGTAGAGGGCACAGTTTGAAGATCATTATTATAATGTTATAATATTGTGTTATATAACTTATACATACATATATACAATCTATGCATTCATATGTATGATTTTTTTTATGGGTCTCTTAGCAGTCTACAGTAACAGAACTCAGCCAGGGTGACATAGTGTTTCCGACAGTTCCTCTTTGTCCCACTTTTCTGTCAGTATTGCGGCGTTTATCAGATCTCCAGTGCAATTCAATCCTGGGCTGTAGTCCTGGTAACTTCAGGGTCTATCTTTTCATGTATCATTTTCCTCTTCCCTGCAGACCTCTCAGAGCTCGCTATGTGTCTGTGCTTTGCAGACCCAGATCAAGCCATTTCATCCTTCTCTATAATTTTTGTGTGACCTCTGTGATTGCAACTTGATCCTGAAGTTGTGCCAAACTAATGAATTATTATACAGTGTTTGAAGTGAACTTTAAATAAATAAAATCAGAAGGTGTAGGCTGACACACCAAATTAAGTCATTTTAATCCTTAATCTTACCTACGCAGTAATCACAGGCTGATGTTATCTGGCAATGAGTCACAGAGTTGAGTTGGGATGCCTGCGGTCTTGTCTTCTTTCCCGGTGGCTGGTTTTGATTAGCTCAGATTCAACGTGACCATCTTCTGGTCTCCATGATTATTCGTAGATGTAGCGAACAGGGCTGGAAGATGGTGTTTTTTGCTGTGCTGTGAGAAAGTGTGAAATCATATCAAGTGAACTCAGGGCAGTATAAAAAAAAACTGTCAACTATTTTCTTAAAGAAATATAAAATATGAAAAAGCTGACTAATATTGGAGGTTTTCTGAAACTCGGTGGTCACCAACAATAAAGTTAATATATTACATATTTGTGATGCTGTTTAAATCCCTACATCAGAACAGTATAAATGTACAAGCACAAGTAAATCTTAGCCCAATATCCATTTCATATAAAAATCAATAGTTTTGGCTGTAAATATTTTACACCCAAGTGTATTAAACATTTAATCGAGAAGAGTTTGTGATACATAACCCAATATTTTAGAGACTGATAGTATAGTATTATTTGTGTGTGTGTGTGTGTGTGTGTGTGTGTGTGTGTGTGTGTGTGTGTGTGTGTGTGTGCGCGTGCATGCACTGTTCTTAACCCAGTCCAGTTTATTGACAATATGAACTCGAAAGTATTTGTAATCTCCATCATTTCCACATTGATGGAACCATGGGTCACTGGTATTCTGGATCTCCTAAAAATCCATAATCATTTCCTTGGTCTTCGTCACATTAAGTTGAAGATGATTCTGCTCACACCATGAGACAAAGGATCAATACATTAAACAGTACTTCACCAAAGACCAGATTCAGAGCTAATTTTTTTAAACAATTAATCTAACTGGGCACAGCACTGGGCAATAAGAGCATCTGTCTCTCTCTCTCTCACACACACACACACACACACACACATACACATATATTCTGTTAATCAAATTAGTAATTATAACTGATTAATGTAGAGAATAAATGTTGCAGTTAAAGTATTATTCCCTCACTTGCCATGCCAAGAAGCCATAATTTTACACAGAACCTTCGTTAAACTTTTAAAATGTCCATGAATTTCTGTGTTGTCATCATTTCAAAATAGAGCTTTGAACCCTCAAGCGACTAAGCTTTTCGGCAACACAGGACCGAGTAGAGTCATTTGAGACCTCATTGACTTTATATAGGAATATTTCTATGTAAATGATTGTTTTCAGGTTCTTCATATTTATTTCACTTTCTGATATATTTTTTCATCATCGTATGTAATAAGGTATGGAATTTGATATATTTCTAACAAAAAAAGCAAAAACACACAGTGATGGAACAATATTACTTTTATTTGGACGACCCTTGTCTGTTACAGCTTGTAATATGCATGTTACCTTTTATTTCTTTGCATCAAAAATGAAAACAAATCATAAAAAGTAAAGTTACTTTGCATGAAATATGTGTTACAATGTGGAAGGATAGTTTTGATATGGTAATTGAAATAATAATTACATGGCTGATCTATCTGAAACATGTAACTGTCAGAATGAAGACCAATCAATACCATCTGAAGCTATAATCTCAAAAATCTCACAGATCTTCCTGGGGTCATAGGTGACCTGCACAAGTTTGGATTATACTCGCCACACGGATTGGCCGATCCTTACAAAATTCTATCAACAAATGCAGGAGAAATAGATTGACAAATTCTTGGTAGGAAACTTTTCTGATTAAAATTAGAAAAATGGCGTCCGAATATACATGCCTGGGGTCATATATAAGACCCCACTCGGTCGCTTGAAGGTTAAAAATCATTACAAAGGTCATTTAAATTGTGAATCTTTAAACATGTTTTCCATTTCAGTGAAATAATTTATAACACTGCATTCAACAAATTCTCGGCTCTCTAACGCCGTCAACCTCTTTTTGTTTGCTACCTTTTTCTCGCAATTTTGTTTTAAGTTTGACATGGTTTTCCAGTCGATTTGTGTTTAATAACGGTTGATTATTGCATGGAATGTTATGAACTAGTGGGTGATGTCATCAGCAGAGTGTTCAAAAAAAATTTTTTTTTTTTTTTTTTTTTTTTTTTTTAAATTCGCTTCTACTCCCATAATTTTGACTCTACAATACATTTTACATCAAAAAGGAGGAAAATTTGTGTTGGTTCTAACCATGTAACCACTTGTAGTCAAATGGCGAGCCGATGACTGACAGCTGCATCCTGAAAATATAAATGCAAAACTTTAGTGTTTGAAATCATTTCAAATCATTATGAGGTTAATTTTTACATTGTGACTTCCAATATTTTTCACAGTACAGTGAAATAATTTGTATTACTATGTTCACCTTAAAAAAAAAAAATCAGCTTTTCCTGCCCCTCCCCACGCACGTATTCAAATCAATGTACGAAATTTTCAAATCCTTGAAACCTTCAACCACTTTGAACTTTAACTACTTCAGCCAACTTTGTGCGAGAGACTTGATTTAAACTTTAAACAAGTCCCAAGTTCAAAAGTTCAGCTATAAACCTTTCATTCAACTTATTATATCCTTGTACAATTTTTGAAAGACAGCAGTTTATATTGTGTTTATAATGGGTGTCTATTATGCTTGCTAGAGTGGGTGATGTCACACAGTGCCATCACCCACTCCAGCTTCAAAGCCTTTCAACTTCTGAAACGTTTGTGCTTCAACTCATGTCCACACCTTACACTTCTCACACACAATGCATACCTCACACTGTAGATAACGTTGTGCTCTGTGGCACAGTGTGGCTGTCGAAGCCATGAGATTTATGTTTCATTTTTGGTAGCAGGCTCTGTTCCCCAGGTACGTCAGGTAAAGTCTGTTGGGCTTTTTACACCCAAGCCACAGTGGCTCATCAGGCCGGTGTTTATCCCCGATTTCCGTAGCGTGGGAATGGGACGCTAGTCCATCGCAGGTGACCGTCCCAGTACATTTTTACTGGTACGCATTTATACTGCTGGGTGCAGAAAGGCACACTTGTGGTTAAGATCTTGTCCAGGGGTCTCAGCACAGTGAGGGTCTAACTTGGATTTGAACACACAACCTCTCGATCATGAGCGCAGCACCCTAATCACTACACCACTCCTGTTCCCCAGGAGGACCAATTAAATCCTCCATTATTCTCCAGTTTAGATCTCATCTGACAAAAAACAAAGAACGCCAGTTTTTCAACTGCCATACTGTGGTTATCTTTCACTTTATCTACACATAGTACACACGGCCGTATTCAGTGTCGTCTCGTGGTGCTGGTAGTCACCTGATTTTATCAATTGGATTATGGTTATTGAAATAATAGGAAGTGTTCAAGAGAATACTGCAGAGACCGTTGAATGCGTTGAGACACTAATAGGCAACCGCTGATGTTTTTGCTGTTTATTTTCATGAAGCTTCTAAAAACTTTGTCAAAAAGCAATGATGAAGCAGGATGGAGCCTTGTCTTTGGATCTTATTACATTTCCACCATGATTATTTTTGGTCTCGTGGTATAGGGCGCTGAATCGCTGATCCAAAGGTTTTGGGTTCGAGTCCCATTCTCCACAAGGTTGTCACTGTCCCCCCCAGTGCAGCTAACTGGGTTATCAAAGGCGGGCCATGTCTCCCACTGTCTATGGTGAGAGGCATGTAAAAGAACCATTGCTGACTTTCGTAAAGAGTAGCTGCAAAGTCGTCAGCGTGTTTCTGTCCCTTGCAAAAAGGGTTGTGACAGGAAGGGCATCCGACGTAAAAACCTCTGCCAAATCAAACGTGCGAATCAGATGATTCACTGTGGCGACTCCTGAGTGAAAGGGAAAAAGCCGAAAGGAAGACAGACAGGAAGAGATGGAAAAATATTTTTATGCCAGACATTACTGAAGACTTGATATTTTTGCGTATAGGGTGACTTAATTATAATTAACTGGAATGTCAATAATAACTGGGTTATCAAAGGCGGGCTCACTGTCTATGGTGTGAGGCATGTAAAAGAACCATTGCTGACTTTCGTAAAGAGTAGGCTGCAAAGTCGTCAGCGTGTTTCTGTCCCTTTGCTAAAAAGGGTTGTGACAGGAAGGGCATCCGACGTAAAAACCTCTGCCAAATCAAACGTGCGAATCAGATGATTCGCTGTGGCGACTCCCGAGTAAAAAAAAAAAGGGAAAAAAAGCCGAAAGGAAGACAGAATTGAGATCAAGACTGTTCACTAACCATGTCATTGACGCGATATACCTCTTCAGGTATACTGAACTACTTCATCATCTATGGATCGAATGAGAAAACACGAAAGGCCCTTATATAATCAGCTGGGGATGTTCACCCTGGGGGTTTTGTGTGTGTATTTTTGTAGTACACCTGCCTGCACATGTAAGAGAAGCCAGTCATATATGAGATTTCACTCACTTATTCATTTGTCAGACTAACACAGGGCAACACACAGCCATTCACACTCGCATTTAAGGGCAATTTGGAACAGCCAATTCAACTAACATGCATGCCTTTGGACTGTCGAGAGAAACTAGAGTACCTGTGTGAACCACTACACCAGCATGCTGCCGGAAAAGAATCATAAAAAAATGTACATTATAAAAACCGGTCTGTGAGGAAAAGTTGGCAGTCAGTGTTGTTTATTATTTACCAAAACATTTTAATAATCTCGGCGCAAAGTGGAAATATTTGTGCTGCAGAGGAGACCTGTTCAAAAGTGTAAATCTGTCTAATACATTTTTAATGTATTTAATATATTATGAGGCCAATTACTGTATGTGTAATGCATGCGTCTGTGTTCCTCAGTTAAACATTAGAGTGGAGCACGGTACAGATTTAATTGCTGGGTGTTCAAATTTAGACATTTTTTTTTAGCTTTATTAATTAAAGTGTGTGTGCGCATGCGTGCTCATGAGACGCCATGTAGGCCTTAAAATTCACACTCATAGAAACACTAGTACACACTCGTACACACTCTATCACACTCATGCACAGAGTATGATGTATGAGAGAGTGTGTGACAGTGAGGCAATAGTACTGATCATGTAAAAGTATGACGGCGTGTATGAGACACAAATAATGTGTGTAAAGTGAATTTGATAAAACCATCTCTTGGATTGAAACGGAAACATCTTAAAATGGTAAATAAAATTAAATTGTAATATTGTGCCCTTCCAAAAGCCTGGTAACACCCATTTAAATTTGCATCAATGACAATTGAGCTGACTGTTATCTGATGATCTGACCATAAATGCATTACAGTATTTTATTTTTGGCCATTTTTTCCTTTTGTTTTTCTCTAATTTTAAAGCTCCTTATGTAGGGGCCTTAACCCTGAAACAGCCAACGTGCACCACAGGATAATACAGATTTTTGCTTTGTTTAGGACTTTAATAAGGCATTATACAATTTAGATACAAGATACAACTTAAACAATCCAATTTTATTTTAAATAGTAAATTTTATTTAGAAATTTTGATTTTAAGAATTATAAGAAGAATGTTTTATTGGATATTAAATATAATAATCTATCTATTCCTTTTGGCTTTTTCCCTTTTTCAGGGGTCGCCACAGCGAATGATTCACAATAATAATAATAATAATAATAAAATATTTGAATCATTTTTAGTTTGTTTTCTAGGTGTGTCTGTTTGAGTGTTAAGTATCACACTGATGTCTCGTGCATTTCCGTCAGTTCACATGGCACACATTATATTTTCACTGGGATAGAGCACATTAAGGTGTCCCATTATACAACCCCAAATCAGAAAAGGTTAGGACAGTGTGGAAAATGTGAATTAAAAAAAAAAAGAAGTAATTTATAAATTTCCCTTAACGTGTACAGTTGTGTTCAGAGTAATATCAGTCAGACATCACGAACCTGATTAATCACCGTTTTTAGTAGAAATGCTATTTCCAGATTGCAAATTATGTACTGGCAGGTGCAGTAGAGTAATAGAATCCAACAGATCCAACGGTCATGACCTGCATGCTGCTGATTCGGTTCAATTGCATCACTAATTGAAAGGAGCGTGTTCAAAATAATAGCAGTGTGGAGTTCAATTAGTTACGTCATTCATTCTTTGAAAAAAATAGCTGCAAATTATTTCCTTTATTTAAGGAAGGAAAGCAGCAAATGTGGTAGATGCTGATTATAGAACATTCTCTCTGAAATTCTGAGTAAAATGAGTCGTTCTAGACATTGTTCAGAAGAACAGTCTACCTTGATTAGTAGTTGATTGGAGGAGGAAACAGAAAGAAGTGCAGAAAATGACTCGGCTGCTCCGATAAAATGATCCCAAATGCTTTAAAATGGCAACCAAAACCTGAAATACGTGGAAGAAAGTGGAAAAACTACCATTTGAATGGATGGAACAGAGCCAAAATGGCGAGGACACAATCAGGAGGAGACAATCAGCTCCAGGAAGCTCAGAGGAGGTCTAAATTTACCTGTGAGTTCAGTTACAATTAGAAAACACCAATGTGGAGCCAAGCTATCGGCAAGACGCCCCCACAAAGTTCCACTGTCTAAACTGTCTAAAAAAAGACGTGTTGAAGAGGTCACAATTTCCCAAAGAGCACATTGACTGGCCTAAAGAGAAATGGCACAACATTTTGTGGACTGAGAAATTAAGATTGTTCTTTTTGGTTCTAGTGGACTGACTTCAAGCCATAGTGCAGGGTGAAGATGGTGAAACATGGTGGTGCAAGCATCCTGATACGGGGATGTTTCTCATACTATGGTGTTGGGCCTATTTATCACATTCCAGGGGTCATGGATCAGTTTAGTGGGCAGTGGTGGCCTGGTGGTATAGGGTGCTGGATCGCTGCTCCTAAGGTTGGGGTTCGAGTCCCACTCTCCATAGGGTTGTCACTGTTCCCCCCAGTGCGGCTAACTGGGTTATCAAAGGCCGGCCATGTCTCTCACTGTCTATGGTGAGAGGTTCATGTAAAAGGACCATTGCTGACTTTCGTAAAGAGGAGCTGCAAAGCCGTCAGCGTGTTTCTGTCCCTCGCTAAAGGGTTGTGTCACGAAGGGCATCCGATGTAAAAACCTCTGCCAAATCAAACGTGCGAATCAGATGATTCGCTGTGGCGACCCCTGAGAAAAAGGGAAAAAGCCGAAAGGAAAAGAAAAGGAGAGGAATCATGGATCAGTTTGAATACATCAGAACACTTGAAGAGGTCGTGCTGCCGTATCCTGAAGAGGAAATTCCCCTTGAAATGGGTTCCAACAGGACGACCCCAAACACACCAGCAAACGGGCAACATCTTGGTTCCAAACCAACAGTGTTATGGAGCGACGGCCCGATCCCCAGACGTTAAGCCAATAGAAAACTTGTGGGGTGACATCAAAAATGCAGTTTCTGAGGCAAAAACCAAAAAAATCCAGAAGAACTGTGGAATGTAGTCTAACCAGGTGCTAGAGGTTGATCGACTCCGTGCAACACAGATGTGCTGCAGTTCTCAGAAACACTGGTTATACAACTAAATGTTAGTTCAGTGAACCAAAGAAAAACAAAATCTTAAACATTCACTGTATAAACTGAAAAATGATTTGAGTTTGTAAAGAAGAAAGCAAACACTGCTATTTTTTAACTGTGTAATATTCACTGGTTTTCAGTTTCTTTAAAGGAATCACATATATTTGATATATTTTATTTAATGTTTTGATTTGAAATCGAACGTGCGAGTGTTTGTGTGAGAGTGTAATTGTGTGTTGAAGGGTGCATTTGTGTATGTACTGTATTACTGGGATTACTGGTGTTTGTGTGAGAGTGTCATGGTACATGTGAAGCCAAGAATGAGTTATGACCTAAGCAGCCTCTCGTGTGTGTTACTGCATGTGCACGTTTTTCAAGGTTAAATCACATCGGTGTGTGTGTGTCACTGATTTAAAAGATCTAAATGGAGAGAGAGAGAGAGTGTGTGTGTGTGTGTGTGTGTGTGTGTACACACGTCAGCTCGTGGCTGTAATCTGATTTGCAGAAAGGCAACAGGTTATTTCACATGATTGGTTTAATGCTGCTGAAGTGGCGCAAGGCAGTGCCACTGTCTCTGAAGTAAGTGTGTGTGTGTGTGTGTGTTTACGTATTCATTATGCTGTGGGGAACTAAATCTGTTTCCCAAGTCACAGATTGCAGACATTTCTTCCTTATGAGGACAAAACAAAAGTCCCCATAAAGTAAATCATTACATTTTAAGGTGAGGACTTTGTTCTCAAGTTACCCAAGGCCAGAGTAAAATTAGGATTAGGTTAAAGTTAGGACAAGGACTAGGATTAGGTGGTTATGATTAGGGTTAGGGGAAGTCTCCAGCAAAGGAATATTAGCATATATATCGTCACCTGATGTTATGAAAACAAGACTGTGTGTGTGTGTGTGTGTGTGTGTGTGTGTGTGTGTGTGTGTGTGAACGCATGTACATTTGTGTGTGCATGTTTTAGTATTGTTTGGAAATTGTTTTCTAGTGACTTTTCGTCAAACCCCAAATATGACCGGTTTGGGTTGTTTTCGCCCTGGGACTCAAGCCCCAGATCAGTTTTTCTGTGAAGAATTTGTGTGCAGTTAAAGTTTGTATCTCGAAAGTAAAAGTTGATTTTCTGACTCTGGCACTCATTTCCTCGGATCATGTATATTTACATGTGGCTCTTAACAAGAGCCTTATTTTAACCTAATGGACCATCAGATAATCGAACCTCTTCTCCAATGTTAACTGAGCAAGTCCCCCAGAGAGCAAAGCCTCTGCCTTTACAGCGCGCTGGATCGTTGATCCTAAGGTTGGGGGTTTGAGTCCCACTCTCCACAAGGTTGTCACTGCCCCCCCCCCCCCCCCCCCCCCAGTGCAGCTAACTGGGTTAGCAAAGGCCGGCCATGTCTCTCACTGTCTATGGTGAGAGGCATGTAAAAGAACCATTGCTGACTTTCGTAAAAAGTAGTTGCAAAACCGTCAGTGTGTTTCTGTCCCTTACTAAACAGTTGTGTCAGGAAGGGCGTCCAACGTAAACACCTCTGCCAAATCAAACGTGCAAATTATTTGCTGTGGCGACCCCTGATAAAGGGACAAAGCCGAAAGGAAATCTCATCTCTGTTTATCATGCTCTTTAATGGTATTAGTGTTGTGTGTGTTTGTGTGTGTGTCTGAATGTTTTCATGTCATACTTCGGACTCAATGATCAAATTTTGAATGTTGGGACATTTGGACGGAACATATATATGGAAAACTTAGGATTTCTTAATTATAACTACATATACTGTACTAATAGACTACAAAAGTCAACAAAGGTTTTTCGTTACTGAGGTAAAAACTATGGGTGAGGTAAAGGTGTAGCATTGCGTATCAGCATGAATAATTGAAATTCCTGCATGTGCAGGAAGCAAAGTGATTTAGGTGTGGTGAACAACTGCAGGTTATTTTCTGTCTGTTGACACAACGAGTGTTGCTGTTATAAGTATGTGGTGAAAATTAGTCATGACGCACCATGCCTCCTGTTCTCATAATCAACGTCTCTTTTTTTTTTTATTGTATAAAAGAGACATTTTGTCCAAGTTACCAGGGTCCAGCGATATCAATAAGAATAGTATCGGACTGAAAAGCGTGCATAGTCTGGATACTTCACATGGTATTTGGTTTGTGATAGTAGCTTGTGCCATGGTGAGGCGGGGCTAATCTGGCAAGAGACACTTGTGACACAGAATCACCAAAAAAATACAATGACCTCAGTTTTTACATTAATTGTTTACTACGTATTATTTCCGTAAGAAAAAAAAATAAAAAAATAGAGTCGCTAACTTAAAGGGCCAGTGCAAAGCGTAACAGGCTCAGAGACAGTCATCTTTGCTTCATTGCTTGCATCAGGAAAAGACAGTAAGGTTTTTAGTGGTGATAGAGTAATGTACAAAAGCACTGACAGAGATATCACTTCAAACATTCTCTGTGTTTGTATATCCTGGTGACACGGATCAAAGAAAAATGTCTTGCTTATCTCAAAAAGCTTTTCAAAGAGAGTCTCGGCTGACTCTGTCTGAGTGTGTGTGCGCCTGTGCCTTTGCTCGTATGTGTGCATGGGCCTTTGCACGTGTGTGCTTGTGAGCATGTGTGTCTCAGAAAGACTGGGGTGTGGCTCCAGGATTTAGTCTAGGTTCTGGTACTGGTGTGTGGGCTGATTATAATCATTGTTCCTGTAAAATATTTTATGGCATGGAGAAGATGCATGTTAAAACAAGCATATTCAGAGCAGCCCATAGTGCTTTCTGCATTAACACTTGAGCTTATTGTTTAACTGAAGTATACTCTTGCTAATTATGTGGCATGGAGTGGTTAACTGTTTTTAAATTCTTTTAAAAAGTAACTTATAAATGTTCTTACTATAAAATACAGTTAGCGAGCTGTTTAGTAAGGAGCTATCTGATTAGCTGAATACCTGTAGAAATCCAGTAGTCTGTCAGGTTTGGTGATAAGATTATATACATTTATATATATATATGATATAATGATAACATATATATATATATAATGTTCCTGCTATCAGATACAGTACTTCCATATTTAGTGGAACAGTAACTATCTTCTGTTAATGACTGTTTAGCGTAGCGTAGCTTGTTCGCTGAAGGCCTGTAGTTCGGTAGTAGTCCAATAAAGTCAGATTTGGTGAGGAAAGTCACAATTCTAAAAATGAAAAAAGAAGCCTTTTTAATGTCAAATACTTTTATTGCATATTTTGTTGCTTTGCATGAAGGGTCAGTTAGTACCGAGCTAACTGCTCAGCACAGAGCTACCTGGCTATGTGAAGGCTTGTAGCCTCATAGCCGTACAAAAGTCCAATAAAATTGAATTTGGTGGTAAGAAAAAGCTGTAAAAGACATCCATTCTTACTGTCAGGTAATTCCATATGTTCTTGTCTTTTGTAAAATAACAAACTACCAGTAGCTTGTACTTTCCTGTGGAGATCAGCATAAAGCCATATTTTAGACTTAAGGAATTTCTTGCTCTCAAAAAGCCAAAAAAGTCACACTTGGTGGGGCGAGCTGTCTATGTAGATAAGGGTTTTGGTTTTTTTGTGTTTTTTTTTTATTTCTTCATAAAATATTCTCATTGCACATTGTTTATTTTCTTGGTGTCTTGAATGAATGGTAAAAAAAAAAAAAAAAAAACACACAGACTGCCCAATTAGAGCACGTTTTTCTCAAATAGTGGGGCGTGCTCCTCAAGGTATGATGCCAGAGGGGGCGCGGTGTGATGCTGGGGTAGTGCGTATGACCCTGGGGAACATGTTTTTATGGAATAGTGTACGGGAATTAAGTGTAATTACACCTCCACTCCAGTAGTTGGCAGTGGCGCTCTCATTGCCACACTATGCTGTAGCGGTTTTTTGCACGAGCAAATGATATGAAGCGCGGTAACCATCCCCTCAAGAAACAACACGGAAGATTTTCTAACAGGAACGAAGAGAAAGGTGAAGAGAGAGATGGAGATATTAAGACATAATTAAGTTGAATGAGTTTAAATAAGGATGATGGTGATCATGTATTTTTTTAATTTCATGCACATTGGTGAACTTTAAATCTTTTCTAATACAGATTAAAAAAACAATATTAATGAAGTTTTTCTTTATTATAAGTTTAACTATATTTATTTCTTTTCTGTTTTTAATGTTAATAAAGACACTCGTGGGAGGTGTGAAATGTTTTTTTTTTTTCTTCCTAGAGGGGGCGCCATAGAAAGTAATTAAGAAGCACTGATCCAGTGACATATGGTAGAGTTCATATGTGATGGTATGATAAATATTGTAGATGAGACAGGTTTGGGCCAGGCAGGGCATGCATCTTACTGATGCGGTCTCGCCAGCTTTTGTCCCTGCTCTTCATGTCTCTGCTGCATTCTAGCTCCAGGCATTGTCTGAAAAGGCGTAATTGTATAATTTCTAGAAACTCGCTAGAAAGTAGTGAATTAGGAAAATCCCAATTTAAGGGGCAGAAGGACTTGCTGGACCAAAGATGAGGCGTTATGACCAGGCCTGTGAGGTCATTAGACACTGTTGTATTTCACTTGCTGCTGTTGCTGTGTGTGTTTTGTCAGGTCATATATGGATTATACATACAGGAGAAAGAGTTCTTACGAATATGCTGGGAGAAAACATGGATGGGTATGACGATTGAACGTACCTGAAGTCACATGACAGAAACCCATCTGCTTCATCTTTTTCACCACCTGCTTGGGATCTCATTAAACGAGACAGACAACATGTGACTGGATTACCAACAATGTACTTGTATTTTTTTTCTCCATGACATCACAACTGTTTTTTTTTTACTTCCCTTCTGAGAAAAAAGGACATGGGCTAAAACCTTTTTAGTCCACTTGCAACTTGCTTTTTTGTCTGACTCACCTTCTTCTCAGTTTGTAATTATTTTACCTAAATACTAATATTTTTGTGTGTCTGTTTTATTCACAAGCAGAGATGTACATAATAAAAGCAATGTAAAACAGTCACATGATTTTTGTCATGCATTAACTTCAAACATCTAATTTGTTAGAGGTTGGTTTCCCTGTGTTTATATTTATATTATGTATGTATGTGTGTGTGTGTGTGTGTGTGTATATATATATATTGTGTGTGTGTGTGTGTATATATATATATATATATATATATATATGTATATATGTGTGTGTGTGTGTGTGTGTGTGTATATATATATATATGTATATATATGTATATATATATATATATATATGTATATGTATATATATATATGTGTATGTGTATGTGTATATGTGTATATGTGTGTGTGTGTATATATATATATATATATATATATATATATATATATACATACACATATATAGTGGCACTGGTGGCCTGGTGGTGAAGGTCCTGGATCACTGATCCTAAGGTTCTGGGTTCAAGCCCCACTCTCCACTGGTTGTCACTGTCCCCCCAGTGCAGCTAACTGGGTTACTAAAGGCTGGCCATGTCTCTCACTGTCTATGGTGAGAGGCATGTAAATGAACCATTGCTGACTTTCGTCAAGAGTAGGCTGCATAGCTGTCAGCATGTTTCTGCCCTGCGGTGGCCGGTGAGCTGTTCAGGAGGGATTCTGCCCTTGTTAAGCGAGAGTGGATATATGCAAGAGCCAGTGATGCCAGAAGTATGTCAACACACCAGTCGTCGTCGTCGTCGTCGTCGTCTTTTCCTTTCGGCTATTCCCTTCAGGGGTCGCCACAGCGGATCATCTGCCTCCATCTTCATGGAAGTCATATTATTGATTCGCATTTTTGATTTGGCATAGGTTTTTACGTGGGATGCCTTTCCTTACACAACCCTTAGCAAGAGGCAGAAACACGCTGACAGCTATGCAGCTACTCTTGACGAAAGTCAGCAATGGTTCCTTTCCATGAACCCTTCACCATTGACGGTGAGAGACATGGCCGGCCTTTGATAACCCAGTTAGCTGCACTGGACATGTCAACACACCAGTAACCAGTAGTATATATACAGATTGATATTGATGTTGATTAACCCAAATGCAAACAAACTTGTATTTTACGCATTGATTAATTAGGTCTGTCTGGAATTTTTACTTTGCTATCAGCGGTCTATGAGTGTGAGGTGAAGGTTGGAAGGAGTGACATGAAGGACCGAAGCAGAGCTAGAGCAGGTCTGACAGGTCTGTCCAGCTCATATCCTGTATGAACCACATGGCCATGGCCAGGGTGGTAAAGGTCTACCTGCCTGTGTCTGGGAGGTGCTAACTTTAGTTCTTGAGACTTGCAGGCATGTGGGTGGCACATTTGGTTACTTCCTGGTTAGATGCCTAATTCTATGTAATGGGGATTATTTTTAGCTTGCCTGCAGAGGTTTTGGATTTTCTAGTTTTCTCAGTTTGGAAAGCTTAGAGCAGGTGAATCTTCTAACGCCACCAACCCTTCCTCTTTTTCTTCTATGAACTGGTTTGTCGTCCACTATAAACTGGTTTGTCAACCATTACCTTAATATAGCGTAACAGACTGTGATGCATCATTGTAGGGGATCTTAATGAACTTGGCAACAGGACTTTTTTTTTCCCCAAGTTTTTTCTCTTGGACACACCCTGCCTCCTTTTTATACCTCGGAGATCGCAGACATCATGCCCCAGTGTAAAACCAGGATATGCTGAATAATATTTTTGCAAATTAATTGTCTAATTAAGGAGTTTAAAACAAACTCATGCCTTGTGTAAACTGAAAATTTTAAAATTGCTATTTTGCTCATGTGCTATTACTTGTATTTTTTTTTTTTTTTTTTTTTTTTGCGGACATAGCAGTGTGCAGATTACATGAGTGAATACGGACAAGGCTCCTACAATAAATGGTCTGTCACCAGGAAAGAGCTCCGACTCAGTGCAGCTGATTCACTAATCCCAACTTGTCATGAAATTACACAAGAGATTATCATTTCTCAAGAATTTCTGAATAGAAACAAGAAATGTAAGAGAAAGGTGAAAAACTCATTGATTGGGTAAAAGCAATTATTGCTTTGCACTGAAAACTGGAGGTCAAGTCCACACATTCATCTACTTGCCAAACTGCTTCATCCTTTTAGGTTCACGGAAGTTCAAAGTTATCCCAGCTGACAGTGGTGGGCAAAGGCAGGGTACATTATAGGGCATCAAATACACAACCATTCACATTTACAGACAATTTAAAACAGTCAATTAGCCTAATGTGCATGTTTTGGATTGTGGGCTGAAACCAAATTACCCAGAATAAAGTCCTGCAAGCACAGGGAGAACACGCAAACTATAAACAGCCCACACCTGAGGCCAAGACTTGCACCCAGGATCTTTTTTCTTTGAGGCAGATGTGTTTACAATGACACCACCGTGCCACCCTAACGTGCACAAAAACATATTTTTATACTGCGGTTGTATATCGCACACATCTTATTGTTGATAATACTACAGACTACTATTTTGTATTTTTAAAAATAAATACCAAATTTTCAGATGAAACTAGGATGTGATTTTTATTCCCCGATTGCTAGAAGATAGAATTAAAAAGTCTGGTGACCAATGTTTCACAGCATTTTGTCTCTGCTTGTCCCTTCGTCAACTACAAATAAAGACTGTAGTCCTGACCCTTAATCTGATTATCTCTCTCGTCCATGTGAGTGATCTGTCCATTTCTGTTTTTATATATTTGTTAGTAAGTTATAAATAATTTACATTCATCTTTATAAATTTTCTCAGACCTGCCTTCACTTGTCATTTTATACATACAGTGGTATCTCACCTTACAATAGTCCCAGCAAACGAAAAATCCAGGTTACGAAAAACATTTTCCAAAATATTTTGTCTCTGTATACGAAACAAGTTCTATTGGCTATTATGGAGCTGCATCTGCCATAATGCTTTTCGTGTAAAGGCCAGAGTTACTGTTGTTTCATGAGTTTTTTTGAGTGTGCTCATTGCTTTATTTTTTTGGCTCAGGCTTTTAACCTTCCATAAACATTTGTAAGATTATAACTCTACTAAGAAGACGTGATCAACACGTGATTTCCGGTGCGAGTGAAAAGAAGCGGGCTCGTGGCATACGGTTGAGTGATATGGCAAAGGAATATGGCCAAACCCATCTACCATCGGTATCGTATTGAAGCAGAAGGAAGTCTTAAAAGGTATGCTTTTAGAATTTTTAAAGGGTTTAGGTGGTAGTATTGGGGGACTTGGAACGAATCACACGTTTTACATGTAAAATGTGGTTCAATTTATGAAAAATCCAGGTTAAGAAAAAGCCGCTGGAATGGATTAATTTTGTAAAATGAGGTACCACTGTTTATCCTTTGAGCCCAACATATGGCTGCTCACTCTTCATATTTCTCAATGATTCCTTCATGGTGATAATGACACAGTAGTGGAGAGTGTGGAAAAGAGGTGAAGAAGTGTGTTCAGGCAGGTTGGAATGGTTGGAGAAAAGTGTCCGGTGTGATGTGTGATAGGAAGGTATCGGCAAGAATGAAAGGAAAAGTGTACAAGACGGTGTTGAGGCCAACGATGTTGTATGGTTTAGAAACAGTGGCCCTGGGGAAAAGACAGGAGGCAGAGCTGGAGGTAGCAGAGATGAAAATGTTGAGGTTCTCTTTGGGAGTAACGAGGATGGATAGGATTAGGAATGAGTACATCAGAGGGACAGCACATGTAAGATGTTTTGGAGACAAAGTCAGAGAGGCTAGATTGAGATGGTTTGGACATGTACAGAGGAGGGATAGTGAGTATATTGGTAATAGGATGCTGAGGCTGGGACTACCGGGCAGAAAGCCTAGAGGAAGACCAAAGAGACAATTCATGGATGTGGTGAAGGAGGACATGAAGGTCGTTGGTGTAAGAGAAGAAGATGCAAAGGATAGGATGAGATGGAGGCAGATGATTCGCTGTGGCGACCCCTGAAGGGAAAAGAAGAAGAAGGTAAATTACCATGGTTGATACTAGTCAGCAAAAATGGATTTCCATTAACCAGTGTGCCCTTAATATTCACTATGATGGTTTTAAATTAGCTGTAGTCACTGTTAAAGTAACAACAACCTGAAGAGGATTTGATAGTAGTACATAATATGTACCACAAAATTTCTTGCACAGAACAGAATGGGACTGCTTTTCATCAAATTCTCTTTGTTTGTTCAGAAGATAGATGAAGGTTGCCATCTTCTTCAAGATCTGCTCTCGATTCTATATTTAACCAGGTCCTAAAACTATTTTTTTAAAAATCATATATTATATGTCATGCTATACGACCCCTATGCAGCATTTTCATTTTCAAGTCCCCCTGATCGCAGTAGACAAATGTTTATGGTTTTTCAAGGATAAGCACCCCATTGTACAGTTTTTACCCTTCAGTCTTTCAGGCCACAGGTGTTTTTGGTCTGAATCATCAGGAATCTGATGTGTCATCTTTGACCTCCAGCTCATATGTATGCCCACTGAGGATCAGGCCAAAACTGGCACCAATTCTAGTACGATAAGCACTGCGAATAAATAAATAACAACAATATTATTCATAATATCTCATAAGTGAGACCTACTGTTCAGTTGTTATGCAACAGCAATAAAATGCTTTATTATATTTGAAGCACACTTTCATCTCTGTGCGTAATTATTTACTAGCAATTCCACCTGGAACGCCACCTGACATGGCACTGGTTGTAGTATCTAACTGTAGGATAATGCAATCACTCATAGCAGATGAATATATTTAAAAATAAGAACAATATCTCCAGTTCATTTCTGTGACCCCGAAGTTCATAAACCATACAGCTCACTAATTGTGTGTATGCATGTTTATGTAAACTCATAGTATTTACATGACTAGTTTATTTACAGTTTAGAGAAAGTGTGTGTGTTAGTAAAATGATAGATTTTGTGTGTATGCAGTGGTAAAACACATTAGAACGAATTAGCTCTATAGTTCAAGCTTACCTGTCGTCCTGAACTTCAGCAATTTACAGATACGAATGACTGTATTTCTTTTAAATGTGTGTGTGTGTGTGTGTGTGTGTGTGTGTGTGTGTGTGTGTGTTCAATAAACCCTTATGTTACACAGTGGTACCTCACCTTAAGAAGGTCCCAACAAACGAAAAATCCAGGTTACAAAACGCATTTTCCTAAAATTTTTGTCTCTGGATACGAAGCAAGTTCACATTACGAAAGGACCATCTCAAAAATTCAAACAATACACGAGTTGGTCTCCCATTGACTATCTCCCAACATCCCGCCCCGCTGGCCTCCCACTGGCTAGGAGGGATGACGCAGCTCTCTCCCATTGGCTATTATGGAGCTGTATCTCCATAATACCCATCATGCTCTTCATGTAAAGAACAGAGTTACTGTTGTTTTGTGAGTTTTTCGAGTGTGCTCATTGCAACTTTATTTTTTGGCTCAGGCTTTTAACCCTGCATAAACATTTGTAAGATTATAACTCTACTAAGAAGACATGGTCAGCACACACGCACGCACACACACACACACACACGCATGTGATTCCCATTGCAAGTGAAAAGAAGAAGCGAGCTCGTGGCATGCGATTGCGTGATATCGCAAAGGAATATGGCCAAACCATCGACCATAAACTTCTACCATCAGTACGATATTGAAACAGAAGGAGACCTTAAAATGGATACTTTTATAATTTTTAAAGGGTTTAGGGGGTAGTATTTGGGGCCTTGGAACGAATCACACGTTTTTACATGTAAAATACGGTTCAACTTAAGAAAAATCCAGGTTACGAAACCACTTCTGGAACAGATTAATTTCGTATGGTGAGGTACCACTGTATATATAATATCCCAAACAGTGGCAGCTCTGAAAAAGCCTCCCAAAGTTTCATACAAATGTTTAATTTACCTTTTAAGGTGTTTTGTACTTCACTTTTGAAGTTGCGGTCTGCTGAACTCTGTTTGAAAGTTTGCTGATTCACTCTCACCAGAGTGCAAAATCACAAGAATAGGAAATATAAGTCAAGTTAATGGCAGTAGGAACAGTATACAGATATTAAACTAATAAATCGGATACAAACTCATGAACTTCAAAAGTTTAAAAAAAGACACAAGTACAAATCATATGTAAATCCATTTACATACATCAAACAGGCATGTGTTCATACATATGAAAGAAACGAAAGCCCTGCCATGTATTCATATGCAGATTAATTTTGTGTTATGGGGGAGCTAAGGGATGATCATTTGCCATTGTACTACTTTTCACATTACACTGTTGCATTCCTGTGTGCGGAGTTATTGAGAATTTTTATATTTTAGATGCAAAAAAAAAATTTATGAAACAGCATGTTTTAATAGAAACAGATTATGCATTGAAGATTTTATTAAGTCTAGATTTATTTTCTTTTAAATCAGTATGACTAAGTATGGCAGCGATTTTTTTTTTTTTTTTTTTTTTTTTTTTTCCTTTTTCTGGTGTTTGTGGAAATCCAACACAAGCACACTGTGTTTTACTAAGATTACTTGAACTAAATCTAAAGGAAAAATGTTATGCAGTCATAAGTATTCTACTGCAGAAATACCTCATGGATGGCACAAACAGTGCAAGTTTTACATTGTATTGTAATTCCAAGAAATTTTATTTAAAATTTTATTGTAACGCTCAATATTCATTCCTTCATTTATTTTTTGTACTGCTTAATCCTAAATAATGTCGCAGGGAGGCTCGCACCCATCTCAGCCGACTCTGGGCGACGGCAGAGTACACCCTTGACACTTTACCAGGCCATCACAGGGCAGAAACACGCTGATGACTATGCTTGACAAAATTCAGCGATGATTCATTAACATACTTCTCACCATAGACAGTAACATAAATTATTGGCCTTTGATGAGTAATGTCAAGTATGTTGGGCATAACTATTTTAAGTGAGAAAAAGAATGGTTCAATACAGTGAGTGCCAGGTTGCTTTCACTGTCAAAATTCCAAGGATGGTTGTTTAAAAGAACAAGGACAAGTAACAGGCACTGGGGACAACAAAGTTACAGGCTGGTCGAGGGGAAAATCACACGGACAAGATTGATGGTCAAAATCCATCAATTGCCACATGTTAGCTGTAAAATAACAAGTTTTGCCATTTGCAATTCACACCATTGACTATCATGCACTCTTCTGTATATGTTTCATGCATTTTCTGAACCACTTAAGTGTAATTAGGGCCACGGGAACGCTGGCACCCATCTCAGCCAACTCTGGACGAGGTACACCCTGGACAACTCACCAGGCCATCGCAGGTCTGGAAATGTTTGAATATGTGAATAGATGTATAGGTTGTATATAGTATATACAGTATGTATTTATATGTGTATATGCACATGTATAGCTTTGTGTAGTTTGTTAGTTGTGTCTTGTGCACGTTCTTCTTTCTTATAATTGCTGCTTAACAAAGAGCTGCCAAACTGATTTTCATTGTTCATGCAACAGTTGACAATAAAGCTCTCGTCTTTATCTTTAGAATGATAAACACAACTTTCATAATATCTGTAACATATCTTCATTCTTATTCTGAATTTCTATCTGTTTGGATTTCCAACCTGATTTAAATACTCACTCATCTGATTCAGAAGTCAAAGCCGATATAAAAACATGCTCTTTCGATCGAACACTTTCATTCCTAATTTTGTTACTTTTTGTAGAATAAACCTGAAATAAATGAGAAAAGTTGGTTGACTTGTCAGCTTAATGCAAATCAGAGGATGGACGAATTACTGCAGTGGGAGAAGCAGCTAGCAGAGAAAATAAGACAAATGGACTATTTTTTTCCAGTGCAATAATCTTAGACTAACTAATAGCCGCATACCAAACCACAGGGTAGTGTTTTTTTTTTTTTTTTTTTTTTTTTTTTTTTTTTAATTATTATTATTATTATTATTATTATTTGCAACGTTGTCAGCCGCTTAAAGAAATTATGGGACATTAAAAGATTAAGACTGAATAATAAAGACAAAGACTACCAGAGGTTTTTGAACACATGCTTGCATGGCTTCGTGTTTTCAGAGGTTGGGTCTCATGACATGTTTATAGTTATACTTCTGTTCAACAACATTTGCATGACTAGTGCTTTCTGCTGCTTGCTGGCCTTTGCCTTTTTTTTGCCCCCCTCTTTGTCTTGCAAACATCTCTCAGGAAAATAACCGCTGCAGCTTTCAATTCACTGCACTTCTATTCCACTAAATGGAACAACCGAACAAAAGGTAACATAATTTTCTCAAGGTTTGATTGGCCCCCACCGTGTTCAAGGATGACATCATACCCGCCTTCACTCCAGTACGTAGTTGGCTGCTGTGTCGTCAGGGTAACAGTGGGCAGAACTTGGCATTGGCCCATCTGGCTATAGATGGTGAATGTGGGCAGCACTGGGCTGTTTGTGGTAAACAGTCCTGGGAAATCATGGGGAGGGTGAACAGGGGGTGGGGGGTGCGTGCGTGTGTGTGTGTGTGTGTGTGTGTGTATGTGTTGTGGGGTCACCACACACCCCCACCCCCACCACTCCACACAGCATTTCGTAAACCAACTTGTCAGGTTTGCATGGATTGCATGGTATTGTTTCCTTTTTGCATTGATTGCATGGTATTGTTATCATTTTATGGGGGAGGGGATAATCTTTTGAGAGATATAAAGTGATTTAAAAAACCTGGGTGTGTTTGAAAGGCCTGCCGTGATTAATTTTTCCTGAATTAATTAAAGGACATAGCAGTAAAAGGGATTTTCTCACCCCTTCTTTTTTTGTGTATTTTCTCATTACTTTCCAGTTGTGTGATGGGCATTAGCAGTTCCAAGTCACATCAACAAATCATCTCAGCTTATTCCATCCATACTCTTGTTTATGTGTTTTCTTGTGTGCGTCTGTGTGTTTGTTTTTGTGCAAGTTTCCCCTTTTTTTGGTGGCTTGTTTTTCTTTTTGCCTTCTTCATGTGAGAAGAAAACCATTAACAATGAAATAAAAATAACACATTTTCTGGTTTATTAAAACTACTTTTTTAATGACTATGATTAGAGTCTGCTCTCTTTTTGGGCTACTTGTTTCAGGGAATCACTTTTTTTTAAAACAACATTTCAAGATAAGCCTGTGCAAGGTGGTGTCAGTAGTTAAATATCAGACTTTCATACTTATGAGCTGTTCTCATTTTTTTTTGGCAGCCAAGACTTGTTGTTTTCCAACCATTGACCTCTGACCCTAACTAATGAAGTGTAGTTTTATCTTCTGTATGGTATCACTCACAGACAAACGGTAATTTCCCAAGCCTCTAATGAGAATTTTAAGACCCAGACTGGTATTGCCAAATTTGCTGGGTCTGAGAAGCGTGCGCACAATGTGCTTTTAAGTGTAGTGTGGACCATTTTAACAGATCTCCAAATGCTCGACAACAGACTTCTTCAATGCTTCCAAAATACTTCAGCTAAAATAAAACCCAAAGACAGAATGTACTGAGCCTTGAAGAGAACTCCAAGACAACTGAGACATCCCCACATTAATAACCTTCCAAGCAACTACATGACACCTGAAACAAGGCGAATATCCAGCTGACTTGGTCCAGAGCTTCTGGAACTTTCAAAACAAAACAGGGTTTGCCAGACCATGTTATTATTTTAACTGGGATCTTGCTTGATTTGCCTCATTATGATGTGTTAAAAGGCCCTCGTTGTGCTCCCTCGCTGTTATATTAGCTTTAATTTCCTGCAAACAGGTAAAACACTGACATGGTGCTGGGCTGTGACGAGCTGAAAGTGCTGGAAGAGGCAGAGTAACAGGCTCTGCTGCATGTTTCTTCAAGGAAGAGCCTTGCCAGTTTGGGTATGCAGCACATGTATCCGCTTACAGCTGGCATGGCTGCAAGGATATACAAGGAGCGTAACACGCCCTGCCCCCAGGCTAAAATGGAGGAAAATCAGTCGAAGTTTCCCTGTTTATCCCCCCCCCCACCCCCACCCACCCACACACACACACACACTCTTGTCTTTTTAAGGGTTTGGGGACATTTTCCAAAAAATAACCATAATCTGTTTTGACCTTTTTAAGCAGTTTTTGTTTTGGAATGCTGATTAATACCTTTATTTTTAACACGTGGAGCAAGTGGATCTATTTTAATACAGCAGAGAAGTGGTTCATTGTTGTTTACCAGTAGTGACGTTTAAGGAGGTGGCCACAATCATAATCATGGATTTATTTCAGCAGCCATTATTTTCACTGCTGTTTAAAGGCACCAGGTGCAGCAGCTGCGTTCCAGCTGTCCAAGTGAAATCTTTCTCGATGTTTAAAGTATCAAAGCAAGAGACCACTTCATAGACATATTAATTAGGATATGCAAAAACTTGAAGTTTGCCAGCCAGTCTAACTGTTCTTATTATCTAACTGCGTATTATTGGACAGTACCCAACAGGAGCCAATTTCTTCATGACAAACATAGCAACCGTCAGTCATTTATGATCCGATCTTGCACTTAATAATCACAAAAGGAGATTATTTTTTTCTTTTTTTCTTTATTCATATCCTAACAGCCGCAAAGCCAGCAGCATGTTTCTGTCCCTTGTTAAAGGGTTGTGTCAGGAAGGGCATCGATGTATAAAAAAAAAACCCATGCCAAATCAAATGTGCGAATCAAACGATTTGCTGTGGCGACCCCTGAGAAAGGGGAAAAGCCGAAAGGATAAAAGAAAGAAGAAGAAGAAAAAAAAAATAAAATATATATATATATATATATATGGCGGCACGGTGGCGTAGTGGTTAGCACGTCTGCCTCACAGCAAGAAGGCCCGGGTTCGATTCCCGGCCTGGGCGTTTCTGTGTGGGGTTTGCATGTTCTCCCCGTGCTTGTGCGGGTTTCCTCCGGGTGCTCCGGTTTCCTCCCGCAATCCAAAGACGTGCACTGTAGGTTAATTGGCCGTTCTAAATTGACCGTAGATTCTCTCCTGCAACGGCACTGGAACCCAGTCGTATCGGCACTTGCCTTTCCATTGGATCCTTCCGGTGGCGCCGAGACGGGGGACTTGCTGCTTGGGTAACAGCCTGTCTCTCATTACTCCCTACCCGGGCTCTGCGCACTGGGGAGTATCACCAGCCGAGATACCAGCCAGAGCGCAGCCATAGTCCTTCGGGACTGACGGAGGCCTACCATACCATATATGTATATGTATATATATATATATTTACAGTCGGCGCCCTACTTACGAAATTAATCTGTTCCAGAGCCTTTTATCGTAACGCAGGAGTCTTGTAAGTAGAGGTGCATTTTACATGTTAAACGCCTGATTCCTTCCAAGGCTCCCAAGACTACCCCATAAACCCTTTAAAAATGATAAAAGTACATCAATTTTGTACGAAATATGTGTTAAAAGTAAAAGAAAATGATTTATTAAACCATTTAAACATTTTTTATGAACACACACACACACCTGTATCTCTCTCTCTCTCTCTCTCTCTCTATCTCTCTCTCGCTCTCTCTTTCTCTCACACACACAGACACACAATACAGTACGCATTAAATGTGTAATCTGAAAGGGTTCTTGTGAAACATATTCTGATAGTAGTAACTTTATTCTCAGTGCCTTTTGTTAACATGTCATTAATCCAGTGGGTCTCAAATAGTGGGGGGTGTGATGTGATGCCAGGGGGGTTTGACCCCAGGGGACATGCTTTTTTTTTTTTACCATATTAGGATAAAGTGTAATTGTACATCCACTACAGCAGGTGGCAGTGGCTTCCTCACTGTCAGAGTGTGCCCAGAGGTAAAATAATAAGTGAAGTTCATAAACCCACCATGGAAATTTTTAACAGGGACGGAAAGAGAGGCGGAGAGAGACAGAGACAGTGTGAGAAACGAAAGTCTCTCAGAAGCTAAGTTGAGGAGGTATGATGAAGGGGATGTAGCACTCGGCTTCACTGTGCTGCGGTGAGAAACAAGGAGAGACCGCTGTGTTTACTGTGTCTGAAAACATTGGCAGCGGTGAGAATGAACCCAAATAAATTCAGGCGTCACTTAAAGGCATCACACCCTGATCACGTGATGAGCCGTGTGAATTTTTTCAGCGAAAACGTGCCGAATATTACCAACAAGCATCCCGCTTTGTGAATGCTACTCCAGCAAACCAGCGAGCTCTGTTAGCATCAGATAAAGGTGGAGTACCAAACTGCTCAGTGTAGAAAACCCCACAGCACAGAGCAGAGGAACTGATCCGACCTGCAGCACACACGCGGTCTCGGTCATGCTGGATGAAAATAAGTCCAAGGTCCCAGCATTGAGCAGGAGCTGAGAGTTCAGTATCGTGCTTTAAACCCGGCTTCAAAAAGCTGTGCACCGAGAAATGTGCTCATTGTACATTAATCTGGGCTTAATAAAAAAATACAAAATGAAAATAACACAAATCGTTTAATTCATTTTTGTTTTGGAGGTTAAAGTGTTTTATATATTGTGCTCCTGAGTTAATATTGCTGATCAATTTGAATTTATTATCATTTATTAATTTTATTTAATTTTATTGTTCAGTATCAAATGGTTCAAATTGTTGGTCAACAAATGTTTACAGTTTATATAAGGATACTTTTTTTGCACTTTAAATCTTTTTGTTTAAAGACTAAAAAATTGTTCATAAAGTTATTCTCTGTTGGAAGTTGATCTATATTTCTTCATTTTTTGTATTTCATAATGTTAATAAGGATATAGTGCATTGGTTCCTAACCTGGGTTCGATCGAACCCTAGGGGTTCGGTGAGTCGGTCTCAGGGGTTCGGCGGAGCCTCTGCCAGGGAGGTCAAGACACACCCGACTCATCATGTCAATTAGATGATGACACGCCCCGCTTGGCTATCACTGGCTGCATATGATCACATTACATTGCTTGGCCAATCAGTACCGCGGGGAATTTAGCGCGCTCAGTAGTCAATGTGTGAAGTCGTGAGATTTTTTTCGGAATATTTTAATCCATACTAACTATGTCGAGCAAAAAAAGAAATTGGTTGGACCAACATGTACTACATGGATTCACATGCATCACGGAATGTGATGGGACTCAGCGTCCTGTCTGCATGATTTGCGATGCCAAGTTGAGCAACTCTAGTCTCGTACCAGCAAAACTAAAGAAACACTTCGTGAAACTGCATGGAGATGGGAAATACAAGAACACAACAGTACCTATGTCTTGAATTTGTAAAAAATCTTTTTTTTTTTTTTTTTTTTTTTTCACTGATGAAGGGTTCGGTGAATGTGCATATGAAACTGGTGGGGTTCGGTACCTCCAACAAGGTTAAGAACCACTGATATAGTGTTATGCAGAGGATTACTTATAACAATTTTATAGACAAATAAAACTATATATATATATATTAGGGACACGAAATGTTTTCCTTTTCCGATGGTGCACGACATAAAATAATTGAGAAGCACTGCATTAATCAACTATATAACGCTGTTTGTAACAATACAGTGCTATTTAAAAAAAAAATCCTTTTCAGTCTACCCTTGTGTGTGTGTACACAATCCCTATACATTTTCAACCCCTCCTTGTTTATTACATAAATATATATTTTTTATATATATTTTATATCTGAATGCTCCAGTAGTTCAGGATTAATAATTCTCTTAAAGTGAAGCCCTTCATGGTTTTCTGATCTGCTGAAAACTTGAGTATTCCTTTATAGTATTTATCTCAGTCTTCTTCTGGGGAAATAGGGCTGCAGAGGCAGATGAGTATCAGTCTGCCATTCTGTCTGAAAGAAATGTGGCATTATAGGCCTCGGAGCACGTCTCCCAAACAGTCTGTCTGTGGCATCTGCCCGTGCATGTCCCAGTCAATGAGTCATTCGTGCACATCTTGGAGAGAAACATTACAAACATTACATTTGAGTTTATATAATGCTTGTGACCCATACATTGAACTCTTATGAACACCAACCCCCATCCTACACGCCAACCTCCCATTCCCGGGTTGTCCAAATATGCCGGTCTGGTGCCGATTGCGATTTTATCACTTCATATTCATCACAAAGTTTCGAAAGGAGGATTGGTTTTGAGTGTATGTAAGTGTGTGTGTGTGTGTGTGTGCATGTGCTCAACTTCAATTTTGTCAGCTCGTGTGCAAGAGTAGCACACAGGTGACGGGAAAACACCTCAGACCACAGACAGATTAAGTTAAAAAGGTTCTGTGGTCCTACAAACTCCTTTTCCCAAGAATCTTGGAGTTGCTCTTCTCTGCTCATGGCCTACTTTGGACAGTGGGTGGAAACTGGAGTACCTGGGGAAACCTATGCAAGCTCCACACAGAAATGCCTGGGTTCAGGACGTCTCGATGTGAAGCGATGTGCTAACCACTGTGTGACCATGAAATACCAACTATACAATGCCGTGAAAATGTATTTGCCCCTTGCTGATTCCTGATTTATTTATTTTTTTTCACATATTCATCACATTGAAATATTTTGAAGATCATTAAACCAATTTTAGTGTTTCACAAAGTAAATACAAAATGTTAGTTTCTATAGATTATTTTATATATTAAGGGGGAAATCCAAACCATTTCCAAGACTTTGCGATTCAAAGACAACCACGGTCAGAGCCATTATTGCAAATGGAGAAAAATGGGCACAGTGGTGAACCCAGGAGTGGTTCGCCAACCAAAATTACTCCAAAAGTGCAAAGACTCAATTCAGGTGGTCACAAAAGAACCCAGAATGATGTTGAAAGAACTGCAGATCGCACTAGCCTCAGTTAAGGTCAGTCAGTGTGCATGAAAATGGAACCCAAAAGCCACTGCTGACAAAAAAAGAACACAAAGGCCCATCTTACATTTACATCTTGATGATCCTCAAGACATTGGTAGACATATTGTGTGGACTGAGGAGACAAAAGTTTAATGTTTTGAAAGTGTGAAAATAAAAAAAAAGAGGAGGATGGTTTTGTGATGGTCTGGGGCTGCTTTAGGACCTGGACAACTCACTGTGAATGATGGAACAAATTAACGCCTGGCCATTAGTTTGTGTCCTCATGCTCAAACACTACTGACTTAAATTAAAAAAAAATAATAAAAAAAATAAAAAAAGGGTTTTGGAGTGGCCGAGTCAATGTCCGGACTTAAATCCAAATTAGATGCTGCAATGTGACCTGAAATGGGCAGTTCATGCTCAAAAACCCTTCAATATGGCTGAGTTTAAAAGAAGATGAGGGAATAAAGATTCCTGCACAGCAATGAGAAAGACTCATCACCAATTATTGAAAATGCTTGATTTCAGTTATTTCTGGCAAGGGTGGCATAACCAGTTATTGAGTTCAGTGTGAAATGACCGTTTCACATAGGGCCAGATAGGGTCAAAAGGTCAAAGTGGTAATGTTAATGCTTTATTTTGTTTATATATATATATATATATATATATATATATATATATAATATACAGTGAGTCATCGACTTACAACCTATGCGAGTTACGTCTGATCGACTTTACGACCGCAAAAGTGGTGAAGCATGATTCATGACAGTGCAGTTCGAGTGTTGTTTACGACAGTAGCATCTTAAAAGGCCAAGCAGGAGATGATGCAGCTTTACTTTCCAACTGCTCAGAGCAAATCTATTCATCTACTTTCAATGCGATGTCACTTTGGCACGAAGCGGAGAGCCAATCCTTTCTGTGTGTGGGCGGGTCCGATACCTTGAAACTCTAATTTTATTGGACTCACACACTGCAGTGTTTATGAGACAGGAAGCGCATCCCAAGTTTTGGCAATCAGCTGGTCTGCGGTTTGAAGTTTTTCCATGTCTGTCCATTTGTGTTTGCTTGCCAGCTGAGCTTGGCTTCGTGGAAATGAGCCAATCAAAACGAGGGAAATTTATCTCTTTACTCAAACAACACGCGCAGTCTGTTACTGTTGTTATAATCCAATAAAATTGGAGTTTGAAGCTATCGGACCCGCCCACACAGTGGAGTACAGAAAGGATTGGCTCTCTGCTGCTTGTCACAGTGACGTGGAGTTGAAAATAGATGTATAGATTTAAATGCGCGAGATTTATTCATCTGTTTTTGTTTGGCGTGAGTGTATTTGGATGGAAAGTCAACATACGACCAGATCGATTTACGACCGGTCTGTCGGAACCAAAAGTGGTCGGAAGTCGACGACTGTCTGTATATATATATATATATCTGTCTGTCTTCCTTTCGGCTTTTTCTCTTTCACTCGGGAGTCGCCACAGCGAATCATCTGATTCGCACATTTGATTTTGGCATAGGTTTTTACGTCGGATGCCCTTCCTGTCACAACCCTTTTAGCAAGGGACAGAAACACGCTGACGGCTTTGCAGCTACTCTTTACGAAAGTCAGCAATGGTTCTTTTACATGCCTCTCACCATAGACAGTGACAGACATGGCCCGCCTTTGATAACCCAGTTAGCCGCACTGGGGGGGACAGTGACAACCTTGTGGAGAGTGGGACTCGAACCCCCAACCTTTGGATCAGCGATCCAGCGCCCTATACCACTAGACCACCACTGCCCCTATATATATATATATATATAAATGTCTGTATGGTGTTAATTTTTTAGTGAGACACTAAGTTACAATCACATTTCCAAAGCTTGGACCACTTTCCTTCAACTCTGTGCACACCCCATCAATATTCTTATTAACAACAAAAATTATTACTTTAAGATGGCCTTCTTTTTGTTAGCCTAAGTGAATTTAAGCCAAAATCATGTCGAAATCACATTTAAAAATACATATACAGTCAGCCCTCTACTTACGAAATTAATCTGTTCCAGTGCTTATTTCGTAAGCTGGGTTTTTTTGTAAGTAGAGGTGCATTTTACATGTAAAACACGTGATACGTTCCAAGGCTCCCAAGACTACTCCATAAGCCCTTTAAAAATTATAAACGTACACCAATTTTGTATGAAATATGTATGAAATATGTGTTAAACGTCAAAGAAAATTATTTACCTTTTTTAAAATCTCTCTAATCACCCATGCGATGCTTTAAAGTCCAGGGGTTGCTGGTCTGAAGAACCCTCAGCCCCACCCCCACCCCCACCCTCCTTCACGAGGTCCTTAAATATGGCGGCTGCTTTTTCCAAAGTAATCGGCTCCGTCATTGTATCTCCGCTTTTAAGGTCTCCTTCTGCTTCAATATCATCCCGATTGTAGAGGGGTTTCGGCCATACTCCTTTGCGATTTCGCTCAATCGCATCCTACTTTCATATTTTTTTATTATCCCCTGCTTCACTTCAATTTATAACGGATAATTTGATGGCTAACGAAATATAACACTGCAATGATCACTCTCAAAACAACTTACGAGCCAACAGTCCTGTTCAACTCTCCTTCACGAACAAACATGAAGTGACAAACAGCAAGTGACAAACAGGAAGTATGGGTACAGTTCAGCTCCCTCCTGGCCAATGGGAGGCCAGTGGGGCGGGATGTTGGGGGACAGCCAGTGAGAGAGCAACTCGCGCATTGTTTGAATGTTTTAATGACACGTTTGAATTTTTGAATGGCGCTTTTGTTACTTTTCATAAAAAGAGGACAAAAATTTAGGAAAATGTTTTTCATAACCTGGATTTTTCATATTCAGAGATTTTCGCAAGTAGAGGGCCAACTGTATAATGTGAAAAATGATTTGTAAAAAAATTAAATATAAAAAAATATGTGCAAGACAGTGAATTGTGTACAAATAAAATGTGATATGTTCAGAATCATAATCACATAAAGAAAATATACAAATTGTGGAAATAAATTAATAGTGAAAAATATCCCTTGTGAACATAAAGAAATGATGGTGTGTGGATTCCAGGAAAATACTGAAAAAAGAGATATCTAATCATACGGTAAAATGACGTCACAAACATATGAAAGCATATCAAAATTATGAACACAATTTTATAAGCTCAGACCTTTATTATTATTATTATTATTATTATTATTATTATTATTATTATTATGGTGAGTCTATCCTGTTGCTAAAATCCAGAATGCCAGACTCTTCTATATATGAGAAGGCCCTGATTAAAATAAAGATGGCTCCATTTTTTAATCTCCTCTCCTCCTCTTTCATCCGATGTCTTCAAAGGGAGCTTTGTCCTCCAGTGCAACCTACTTGAAATGCTGAAAGTTGATGCCATGCGATTGTTATCGGCAGGTCCCAGTACCTTGTTTTGTGTCGCCTCTCCATTCTGAAATCTCAGCTGCTTGCTGCTTATTAGAAATCTGAGCTATTCTGAATGTTTACTATTCTTCTCTTAATAAAATTCACAGAGCTACTTCTTTCCTTATGCATTTTTAAATGATGGAGATGTACATCATTGAAATAGCTAGATGAGTTATCCACAGATTTCTGACAGATAATTATGATGATGGGGAAAGATGGCAATGTAATGCAGGGCTTTTTTTTTTTTTTTTTTTTGGCCAAGACTGAACTAATCTGGGTCTGGGTTTTACAGCACACTGTAGTGACATGATTATCCGAGCTAAAAGAAAGAGTGCTAGAAATGATGTATTTTAACCATACTGTAAATCTATGTAGCTTGGTTTTTTTTTTTTTCTCTCTCAAATGTATTTGCTCATTTTGGCTTGGAAATGGAAAGGGAAACAAATCACCACATTCAGTCTAAGTAGAAGTACTGAACAGAACAGAAACAAAGATGTGGAAGCAAAAATAATAAGTGAAATAGATTAAGTGTGTATGTTGTACAAATAGATTTTTTTTAAAAAAGGAAGATGTCTCCTCGGTCACATTTTTCAGGTACATGTGTACTGTACAATATTAATATTCGTATTGCACTAATCTGCATGAATCAGCTTATTATTAACAAGTGGTTAAACTATTGCAGTATTCTGTAGACTTCTGCTGACTCCTTGCAAAGGAATCATATGAATGAATTTTGAATGTGTAACTTTTTTATTTCTGTCAAAACTTGAATTGCTATTTTACAATTTTTTTATTCATTTATTCATTAATCCATCCATCCACCCATCCATCCTTTTATGCATTAGTTTATTCATCCATCTGTTCATCTTCAGAAACTGCTTAGATGATACATACCTGCCTTCATACATAGGGCACACTTAGGATTTTTTAGTGTAAATGAGCAAACAAATGACGGGGGCTTTGGAAACAGGAGAAAGAAACACTGCAAAGATAAAAACAAACAAACAAAAAAACTGTACATAGGATCAGATCAGGGAACCTGGAACTGCAGGGTAACAGAGCTAACTGCGCCACCCCTGTGCGGCCTCAATAGCCAGCCATCACCGGAAAAGAATTATTGCGTAAAATTGGGATGTACATAAATGTAGCATGTTGACAGACTATAAGTAGTGCAGGTGTATTATACTCGAATCCACACCAGGTCACAACTCTGTGGTGAATAAAGAGAGGTTTGTTGGAGAAGTCTTTGTGAGAAGTCATTGGAAACATCAAGCAGAATTGTGAATTCATTTAACTTGGTTTCACATGGAGTACATGATTATCTGAGACACTGCAGAGACAAATCGAAAAAACAACATCTCCATATACTTGTACAAAGTGTGATGTGCGATAGGAGAGTGTCAGCAAGAATGAAGGGAAAAGTGTACGAGACGGTGTTGAGGCCAGCGATGTTGTATGGCTTAGAAACAGTGGCGCTGAGGAAAAGGCAGGAGGCAGAGCTGGAGGTAGCAGAGATGAAAATGTTGAGGTTCTCTCTGGGAGTAACGAGGATGGATAGGATCAGAAATGAGTATATCAGAGGGACAGCCCACGTAAGATGTTTTGGAGACAAAGTCAGAGAGGCTAGATTGAGATGGTTTGGACATGTACAGAGGAGGGATAGTGAGTATATTGGTAGTAGGATGCTGAGGTTGGAACTACCAGGCAGAAGGCCTCGAGGAAGACCGAAGAAGAGATTTATGGATGTGGTGAAGGAAGACATGAAGGTCGTTGGAGTCAGAAAAGAAGATGCGGAGGACAGGGTGAGGTGGAGGCGGATGATTTGCTGTGGCGACCCCTGAAGGGAGCAGCCGAAAGTAAAAGAAGAAGAAGATACTTGTACAAATTTGTGATGTAATGTAGACATGTTGTCTAAACAGGCCAAAAAAAGACAGGAAGCGTATCAGGGTGCAGCAGATCAGTTTAATATACCTTAATATTAGACTTAAATATTAGCCTAAATGGCTATAATAAAGCTTTTGGTTCAATGTGCTACTTGTATAATTCCTTTTTCTATATGTAGTCTTTAGGCAGGAGCATGTTCAATTCATGAAGGAGGCCAGTACAAGCAAAGGTGATTGTGTGTGTGTGTGTGTGTGTGGGTGTGCGTGTGTGTGTGTGTGTGTGTGTCTGGACTACAGAATTTTCTTTTTGGAAAATGCATAGGTTACTATTCTCATACACACCATGTACTGGGGGGGAATTACACCATACTTTGTTGTTCCATAGTGGAAACACAGAATTACAACTTGACTTCTCATTCTGTATTTCCACTACGGAACAATAAAAAATGGGGCAATTTCCCAGTACATGCTGTGTATGAGAATAGTAACTTTTGTTTTTGCGTGTAAATGGCTATCACCAAAGACACCCTTAAACCTTTGTAATACTAAATGAGAGGGGAGGGTACTTATTTTATCCACCAAAATTTGTCACCTTTGAGGATTAGTGGTTAATACCTTTGGGAATCAGAGGTTTTGTATGTCCCCACAGAGGATTTTCACTAATTATTATTCGAGAAAACTTCCATGTTGCGCTTGCATGCAAAGACTAATCATATTAAATGTTCACAGAAAGGCCCCAGTTAATGAAAAAAAAAAAAGCAACCGAGAATAAAGATAAGCATTTGTGCATTATTGGTAGCAAAATATTTTATAGGTTAAGAGCGTAAACTGTTACCATTTACACTGTCACTGAGAACTTGTTTTAAAAAGAGCCTAAACCCACAACAAATTCCTATTTGAAAGATTGCTGAAAACAGTATGTTTTATTTACTGACACATAACTGTTCAGGGCTAGGGCAGTAGTCTGTTTTTGGACCATTTCCCAAGTGTTGTAAGATATTGCAAAGTCATATTCTTCTATTGTTGATGAAAATTTGCAAATTTTTTTTGAAGGGTTCCGACACTTGATAACTTTAGGCTCTTTTGAGTTCATGTATGGGGAAGAGGGTAGATTGCAATTTCCTCTAAGTGTGATGTACCGTCCTATGACATGAGCAGCATTTACAAAAGCTACAGTATGGTTAGTTGGCTTCACATGCCTTAGAGCTTCACTCTTCTGCGACCACCCCCATAGCTGGTAGTCACCTGGCTTGGTCGAGCAAATAATTTCAGGAGAAAAATCATGGAGAAGCATGAGATATGAAACTTCACATGTATACGTACAATACAGTTTATGAAAAGTACTTGGCTAAAATATAATAACCTTTCTTCTTAGATAAGATATTATCCAATATCAATTTAATCGATTTTTTCATTTGATCACATTTCATTGCGTGTCTGTGGGTCATAAATTTTGCTGTTGCTTCAAAATTTTCATTCAACATGGTGATCTTTTGAATACATTATGCTGGTCATTCAGGCAGCTGAGTTCACGAAATTGGGATACAGATAACTGAAGTACAGGGATCCCTCGCTACTTCGCGCTTCAATTCATTCGGCTTCAATGCATCACGGTTTAAAAAAAAAAAAAAAAATTAATCGAATTAAAAAATAAGGAAATTATGGAAGAATAGTGGGGAAGTTAAGAAAAATGCCACAAAAACAAGGCCAATTATGAAAAAAAAAACCCTAAACCAACAAAAAAAAAACAACCCAAAATCTCCCATCAAAACTACTTACATTGTTGCATCTGTGTGTGCACGCGCATCTGCACGCGTAAGCATGTATGTGTGTCGTCTTCTTCTCATGCAATACCATCTGTATGTGTGTGTATTTATATTTTATTTAAATCTTACTTTTTAATGTTTAATTGTTATTATAAGCATTTATAGAATTGAATATGCATTTATTGATATTATATACACATATACATGTACATATACATCAGTCAGGGGGGGTTTGGGGGGGTGATCCTACTTCGCGGATTTCGATAGTCTTTCGATGTCTTTTTTGTTAGACATCACCATCTATGGAAAGGTCTTTATGTTTCGATTTATTTGCCATTTCTCACTTCTTACATTCTGTCTTCATTTCATCTTTTTCTGAACCTTATGACAGATAATTGGATATTATTTAGTGTCAAGTTACAGTGAGAGCTTCAGTTACTTGTGGTGTTACTTAATTTTACATATACCCAAGATTCACAGGAAAATGAGCATATATAACACATATACACACACAAATGTATAAATCATGTTATTTTTAAATTTGCACAAACATTTTTGTGTTTGAAAAAATTTAAGATGTTTTCTCATCATCCATTCATTTTCTAAGCTGCTTAATCCTAATTATGGTCGTAGTGAGGCTGGCGCCCATCTCGGCCGACTCTGGACGAGGGGGGGGGAGTGGGGGGGGGGGGGAGTACATCCTGGACAGCTCGTCAGGCAATTGCAGGGCCAGATGTTTTCTTGTTACTGAGAAACTTTCAGATAAATTGGTGATAATTTAAAGCTGAGCTTCCAAGTATGCATTTGTGAGAGAGAGCAGCCCAGGCTATGACGGCTTTGGCAGTCTGCTAGTGTGCCGCTTGATGAAAGGAATAGGTCTACTCTTCCTCTATGTCTACATCTCCTGAAGCAGCATCCAAACAACAACAAATTAAAATGAATTTGTAGTAGAGCGCTCCCTTAGGAGGCCATCAAATTGATTTTAAAACAACTGAAAGTGCTTGTGAGCTATAAATCCAAGCATTGTGCTTGGATGTCATGTGTTTGCGTGCATGTGTGTATGTCTGAGAGGAATAGAAAGAGACAGAGAAGCCAAGGTTGTGATGCATGACTAAAATGACATTTAAATGAAAATTGTAGTGGCATTTTATATTTGGTTCGATTTTTTCGATTATTTCTCAACAAATCAACGACAGGACTTTTTTTAATTAGCAAAAAAACCCCACACATGCATGTTATTTTCCCTGGAGGAGCTAAAAATTCTGATCACAGAATCCTTATGCCACAAGGAGAGATTATTTTACCAAGATAGTTTAATAATCTGCACTCTGGCAATCCTAACACCTCTATCAGTTTATCTATCTATCTAAATTTGTAACACCCAAGGTTGCTTTACAAAAGTATACACAACAATTAAAATCTTAAAAATGAAAAAAAAAAAATTATGACCGTTCATAATTTTGTATTTCTACTGAGTGTTCAGGAAAAATGGAGCCGTGGCGGGGAGGGGTAGAGCACCAGCCAGTGTCCACCCTCACGCCAGTCCCAAGCTCGGATAAATGCAGAGGGTTGAATCAGGAAGGGCATCCGGCGTAAAACCAATGCCAAATAAAATATGCGAGTCACAGCAAAGAAATTCACACTGGATCGGTCGAGGCCCGGGTTAACAACGACCGCCATCAGTGCTGTCAATCAACAGGGTGCTGGTGGAAATTGGACTACTGCTGGTCAAAGACGTCGAAGAAGGAGAGGTGGGAGGCGTGTCCATAGGCAGAGAGAGTAGAGGAAATGCATGAGTCTAGGACTGAGAGTAGGGACTTTGAATGTTGGAACTATGCAAAGAAAAGGTAGAGAGCTAGCTGACATGATGCAGAGGAAGAAGGTGGACATACTGTGTGTTCAGGAGACCAGGTGGAAAGGTAACAAGGCTAGAAGCATAGGAGCAGGGTTTAAGCTGTTTTATCATGGTGTGGATGGGAAGAGAAATGGAGTAGGAGTAATCTTGAAGGAGGGGTTTGTCAGGAATGCTCTAGAAGTGAAAAGAGTGTCAGACAGAGTGATGAGTCTCAAGTTAGAAATTGAAGGTGTGATGCTCAGTGTTGTTAGTGCTTATGCCCCACAGGCAGGATGTGAGCTAGGAGAGATTCTGGAGTGAGATAGATGAAGTGATGCAGAGTACCCCCAGAGGTGAAAGAGTGGTCATTGTTGCAGACTTTAATGGACATGTTGGTGCAGGCAATAGAGGGGACGAGGAAGTGATGGGCAGGTTTGGTATCCAGGACAGGAACACAGAAGGACAGATGTTGATCGATTTTGCAAAAAGGATGGAAATGGCTGTGGTGAATACTTTCTTCCAGAAGAAACAGGAGCATAGGGTGACTTATAAAAGCGGAGGTAGGAGCACACAGGTAGACTACATCTTGTGTAGGCGATGTAATTTGAAGGAAGTCAGTGACTGCAATGTAGTAGCGGGTGAAAGTGTTGCCAAACAGCATAGGATGGTGGTGTGCAGGATGACGCTGATGGTGAGGAAGATGAAGAAGGCAAGGGCAGAGCAGAAGACTCTCTGAAAAAGAAAGAGTGAAAAAGGAAGAGTGTCGTGTTGTTTTCAAGGAGGAGTTGAAAATGGCTTTGGGTGGTCAGGAAGTGCTTCCAGATGACTGGACAACTACAGCTAATGTGATCAGGGAGACAGGAAGGAGAATATTTGGTGTGTCATCTGGAAGGAGAGTAGATAAGGAGACTTGGTGGTGGAATGAGGAAGTGCAGGAGTGTGTACAAAGGAAGAGGTTAGCTAAGAAGTGGGACATAGAGAGGACCAAAGAGAGTAAACAGGAGTACAGGGAGACACAGTGTAAGGCAAAGGTAGCGGTGTCAAAGGCCAAACAGAAGGTGTATGATGACTTGTATGCTAGGTTTGAAAGTAAAGAAGGAGAAAATGATTTATACAGGTTGGCACAGCAGAGAAGTAGAGATGGGAAGGACGTGCAGCAAGTTAGAGTGATAAAAGACAGAGGGAAATGTATTGACTGATGACAGAAGTGTGCTGGGAAAATGCAAAGAGTACTTTGAAGAGCTGATGAATGAGGAAAATGAGAGAGAAAAAAAAGAGTAGAAGAGGAGATCGTTGAGGACCAGGAAGTAGCAAAGATTAGTAAGGGTAAAGTGAGGAGGGCATGGAAGAGGATGAAGAATGGAAAGGCAGTTGGTCCTGATGACATACTGGAGGAGGTATGGAAGTGTCTAGGAGAGGTAGCAGTAGATTTTCTGACAAGAACATTCAACAAGGTCTTAGAAATTAAGAGGATGCCAGAGGAATGGAGGAGAAGTGTGATGGTTCCCATTTTTAAGAACAAGGGAGACGTGTAGAGTTGTGCAACTACAGAGGGATAAAGTTGATGAGCCATTCGATGAATTTATGGGAAAGAATAGTGGAATCTAGACTAAGGGCAGAGGTCAGCATTTTTTCGAAATATATTCACTGTATTCAGTTATCATTTATTATTTATTACTATGTTTTAAGTTAGTGAACAACAGTTTGGTTTCATGCCAAGAAAGAGCACCACAGATACAGTGTTTGCTTTGAGGATGTTAATAGAGAAGTACAGAGAAGGTCACAAGGAGTTGCATTGTGCCTTTGTGGATTTGGAGAAAGCATATGACAGGGTGCCAAGAGAGGAACTGTGATATTACATGAGGAAGTCTGGAGTGGCAGAGAAGTCTGTTAGAGTGGTGCAGGACATGTATGAGAGATGTAAGACAGTGGTGAGGTGTGCTGTCGGTGTGACAGAAGAGTTCAAGGTGAAGGTAAGACAGCATCAAGGGTCAGCTCTGAGCCCCTTCTTGTTTGCTATGGTGATGGACAGGCTGACAGACGAGGTTAGACAAGATTCCCCATGGACTATGATGTTTGCAGATGACATTGTGATCTGTAGTGAGAGCAGAGAACAAGTGCAGGAAAATCTAGAGAGGTGGAGGTATGCCCTGGAAAGGAGAGGAATGAAGGTTAGCCTCAATAAGACAGAATACATGTGTGTGAACGACAAGGACCCAAGAGGAACGGTGAGGTTACAGGGAGCAGAGATAAAGATGGTGGAGGATTTTAAGTACTTAGGCTCAACAATGCAGAGCAATGGAGAGTGTGGAAAAGAGGTGAAGAAGTGTGTACAGGGAGGTTGGAATGGTTGGAGAAAAGTGTCGGGTGTGAATGAAGAATGAAAGGAAAAGTGTACAAGACGGTGTTGAGGACAGCGATGTTATCTGGTTTAGAAACAGTGGCGCTGGGGAAAAGACAGGAGGCTGAGCTGGAGATAGCAGAGATGAAAATGTTGAGGTTCTCTTTGGGAGTAATGAGGATGGATAGGATCAGGAATGAGCACATCAGAGGGACAGAACATTTAAAATGTTTTGGAGACAAAGTCAGAGAGGCTAGATTGAGATGGTTTGGACATGTACAAAGGAGGGATAGTGAGTATATTGGTAGTAGAATGCTGAGGTTGGAACTACCAGGCAGAAGGCCGAGAGGAAGATCAAAGAGAAGATTTATGGATGTGGTGAAGGCGGACATGAAGGCAGTTGGTGTAAGAGAAGAAGATGCAGAGGATAGGGTGAGATGGTGGCAGATGATTCACTGTGGCGACCCCTGAAGGGAACAGCTGAAAGGAGAAGAAGAAGAAGAAGAAGACTGAGTTTTCAGGAAAATTTAAGTGCAATAATTAAGAAACACATTGGCATTGCCCATTTCATATCAAGAAGGTCTAGTCACAGGCTGGGCAAGAGTGTTTCTGTGTGAAATATGGATATACTCCATGTGCTTAGGTGGCTTTCCTCTGGAAATTCTGGTTTTCTCCTACAGTCCAAAGACATGCACTTTAGGCTAATTAGCTTTTACAGATTTTCCGTAGTTGTGATTGTGAATGGTTATGTATGTTGGTGCTGTAAGGGACTGGTGAGTTGTACAGTGTGTACCCTACCATCCCCAGGTTTGGCTGAGATGGGCTCCAGCCTCCTTGCGCACCAACAGAATTCAGTAAATTCCATATGTATGAATGAATTGATCATGAATTCAATCAGGTCCTATGGGGATATCTATTTTTAGGCTGGATATTATTTAATTAGTATTAAAGTAAGGAGTGCCTTGTCCATGACGTCCCTGGCTGAGACCAATGAGCGTTCCTCAGGTCACTAACCTTCCCAATGAACTACGTACTGTAATCTATCTCCTCAGACCTTATGGGTGTCCAGAACGTGGTTGATGACAAATGAGGGATTGCCATCAATAACTCTGGAAAGAGGAGGGGGTTTTGGTGGGTCTAGGGGGCACAAGACTACACATCTCAATAGGGACACCTGTTAGGTGTGGTGGATCTTCATCGAATGAGCAGTTAGAGGCAGTCGGTTACAGGGTTGATCTTCTGAACTATCTTGAAGGGACCTACAAAGCATGGTGCCAACTGGCGTGATTCCACCTTCAGACAAATTCGTGGCAGAGAACCACACTCTTTGGCCTGGGAGGATGGTGGTTGCAGGTCTCTGTCTCTGATTGGCCGGTCTTTGTTATTGTCAAGAAGCCCACAGGAGATTGTATCGGACCCTCCTCCAGACCTGCTGGTGACACGATATAAATTACATAGCTAAAAGGACCCACACATCTGATTCCTGGTCCTGGAACAAGGAAGATTGGTAACCAAACCGGGACTCAAAAGGGTGCAACCCTGATGAAGAAGAGTGCAGGGTGTTTCATACACATCCTACATCCCAAGTCTTTCCATTAGAATGAGGGTGGAACAAAGAAGACAACTTGCTGTTGTTACAATCAGCTTGCAGAATGCCAACCAGAAGAAGTGTGAGGTGAACACTCTGACACGATAGCTATAGGTGGAACAAAGACAACCTAAAGTGCCTCTGCAGGCGTCTGATGGCTCCAGGGGAACAGGTGAGCTGGGAAGAGTGGCCCCACTGCAAAACCTGTTAATGAACAGAGACAGAAACAAATGATACCCCATGGCCCTCCTTCCCAGATTAGGATCAGTCATTCCTCAAGGCCTGTTTGATCAAAGTCTCTGTACCCCAATGAACAGGAGACAGAATCTTTGATCCAGAGAGAATAGGTCTTTCTGTGAAGTTGTGATCATTGCAAAAAGCTTAAGACAGGGCATCTGGCTTCAATTTTTTTGGACCCTGGTGGGTAAGATAGGGTGAACTGAAAACAATTAAAGAATAGGGCCCACTGGGCCTGGTGGATTAAGCTGTTTGGCTAGCTCGATGTACTTCAAGTTCTTATGATCAGTCCATACTAAAAAGGGATGTTCAGCCTTCTCCAACGAGTGCCTCTATTTATCAAATGCCATGTTGACGGCAACCTTTCTCCCCATCATAATTCTGTTCAGCAGACAATAAATGGTGGGGAGAAAGGCAATAGGGTGGATTCTCTTGTAGGGCCGTCTTTGAGACAGGACAGCACCCACACCAAGGTCCAAAGCATCAACCGCCACAATAAACCTTTTGATAAGGTCTGGAAGGATCAGGACAGGGGCAGAAGTAAACCAGCACTTGAATTCCTGGAAGGCTTGGTCTGCCTTTTTAGTCCAAATTATGGTGGATGTCCTTCCTTTTGTGAGGGCTGAGATAAGACCAGCTATTGAACTAAAGTTCTGGATTAACTTTCTCTTAGAATTTGCAAAGCCCAAAAAACATTGCAACTCCTTAACAGGCTGGTTTGAGCCTCTCCAAAACTGCCCTAGCTTTCTTTGTGTCCATCTGGATGCTCCCTTTTATTAATAACGAACCCAAGAAAACTAACATTTCTCAGGTTTTCTTAAACTACTGGTTCTTTCGTAATTGCTCAACAACTTAGCGGACATGCGATACATGATCTGGGAGGGATTTGGAAAAAATATCATGTATAAGTACAGTGGTAACTTGGTACTCGAACACTTTAGAGGTCGAACAAATTGGAATTCGACCAAAAAAAAAATCAATTTTTTTTTTTTTTAAATCCCGGAAGTCGACAAAAATCTAGAGGGCGAACGCTAAAAAAGCACGAGAAAAAAACGAGACCGAGAGGGAGGGAAAATGCCCGCTTTCCACAAGTGCGGATGTTGTTGATACTATGTATGACCCTGATAAAGCTAGCGCTGTACTGGGGAAGTCCAGAAGTTGTTGATACTATGTATCACCCTGTTACGTATGGAACTTGGGAATATGAAAATTGCCCCGAGAAACCAACAAAGCACAAAAAAAACCACGACATGAACTATGTACAGTCTAATAATATGAATAAAGTAAGGCAAAATAATACAGCTTAAAGCTAAACAAAATACAAATTAAACAAGGGTTCCAAGACAAAGATAGTCACCAAGCACCTGCAGCATTGTAAATTTAGAGACAGCGCGTGCTGGCAGGGAAAGGCTTGGAATCCCAAATATAGAAAGAAACAAATGATGAAAATCCATGCTTTGGCTGTGGTTGAGCGCAGAGGATGGACTTGGGTGATGGAGCCTTGAATGATGAAACTTAGGTGATGCGCGTTCCATGATCCACCTTGGATGAGATGATCCACCACGATGAGTTTCCTTAGACGATCTGTCCGAAGAGACTCCTTAGGTGATCTGCCCGCATAGTATTCATAGTGGCCAGTAGGTGTATTGAAGGTGATTGCCCATTCAGTCCCCTCCCTAATATGGATGAAATGAAAGGCATTCCGAAGATTGCGTTAGGTTAATACAGTGACACCCTGCAGAAGGTCAAAGGCTGTAGCCATGAGAGGAAGCAGATATCTGTTCTTGAAAGTAATCTTGTTCAGCCCACAGTAATCAATACAGGAATGACGACCTCCATCTTTCTTCCCCACAAAGAAGAAACCTGCCCCGGCAGGGGAAATGGAGGAATGAATAAACCCAGATGCCAAGGCTGCTCAGATATAGTCCAACATGGCACTGTGTTTCGGAACTGACAGGGTTTAGATATGTCCCCTGGGAGGACAAGAACCACTCAAAAAATCAAAAACACAGTCAAATTGGTGAAGGGGAGGCAAGGCACGTGCCTTCTTTTTACTAAATAGCCCCTTGAAATCCAGATACCGGGGAGGAACCAAGACAAATCTAGGGACTTAGATGGCTTGAGGTAAACAGGAGTGCTCGAGAAAAGATGAGAAGTAAAACAAGGCCCCACTGAACCACTGTGCCTGTAGACCAGTCAACATGAGGGTTATACTTTGTCAACCACTCAAAACGTGGGAGAGTGAGTAAGAAAAAAAAACCCTCACCTCATATTGGTGTTGCAAGGCAGACATCTTGATAGTGGTCATGGACTTGGACATGGAATATGGCCCTCACCCAGTAAACGGCCATCCAAGGTACACCCTGCCAAAGAAGACGTAGGTTATTCATGGGGTTCTTGGGAGACCGGGTTAAGGGGCAATAGTGGTCTAGTGGTATAGGGCACTGAATTGCTGATCCAAAGGTTGGGGGTTTGAGTCCCACTCTCCACAAGGTTGTCACTGTCCCCCCCAGTGCAGCTAACTGGGTTATCCAAGGCGGGCCATGTCTCTCACTGTCTATGGTGAGAAGCATGTAAAATAACCATTGCTGACTTTCGTAAAGAGTAGACTGCAAAGTCGTCAGTGTGTTTCTGTCCCTTGCTAAAAAGGGTTGTGACAAGAAGGGCATCCGACGTAAAAACCTCTGCCAAATCAAATGTGCGAATCAGATGATTCGCTGTGGCGACTCCCGAGTAAAAGGGAAAAAGTCGAAAGGAAGACACACTTGAGAGACCAGTTTAAGGTGAAATCCATGAAGTTGCCTACTGCTCCAGAGTCTAAGGACTGTCAGGTGGTGTATTCACCCTCCCTCCCAGGAATCTGAACTAGACAAAAGCATGCAAAAATTAGAGCAAGTGGGAGTAACAGTAGCTCTTATGATAGCCCTCCCTCTATTGGCCAGAGCTTGGTTTTTGAAAGCTCTGAGCAAGCGTAATGAAAATGGTCAGATTTCCCACAATCAGCTGATAATTAGCGCAGTATGGAGGGTGCTCCTCCCACTCAACAGTGGCCCAAGCCAGGGCCTTCCCTGTGAGCAGAGTGATAATATAAGCCATGCAAAAAATGCAGCCGTGAGGGGGGGGCACAAACCAGTGTCTCTCCCTCACGCCGGTCCCAAGCCCGGATAAATGCAGAGGGTTGCGTCAGGAAGGGCATCCGGCGTAAAACAAATGCCAAATAAACTATGCGAATCACAAGAAAGAATGACATACCGGATCGGTCGAGGCCCGGGTTAACAACGACCGCCATCAGTGCCGTCAACCAACAGGGTGCTGATGGAAATTGGACTACTGTTGGTCGAAGACGTCGAAGAAGGAGAGGCGGGAGGCGTGTCCGTTGCCAGAGAGAGAAGAGGAAAGGCATGAGTCTAGGACTGAAAGTAGGGACTTTGAATATTGGAACTATGACAGGAAAAGGTAGAGAGCTGGCTGACATGATGCAGAGGAGGAAGGTGGACATACTGTGTGTTCAGGAGACCAGGTGGAAAGGTCGCAAGGCTAGAAGCATAGGAGCAGGGTTTAAGCTGTTTTATCACGGTGTGGATGGGAAGAGAAATGGAGTCGGAGTCATCTTGAAGGAGGAGTTTGCCAGGAATGTTCTAGAAGTGAAAAGAGTGTCAGACAGAGTGATGAGTCTCAAGTTAGAAATTAAAGGTGTGATGGTCAATGTTGTTAGTGCTTATGCCCCACAGACAGGATGTGAGCGAGAAGAGAAGGAGAGATTCTGGAGGGAGTTAGATGAAGTGATGCAGAGTACCCCCAGAGGTGAAAGAGTGGTCATTGGGGCAGACTTCAATGGACATGTTGGTGCAGGAAACAGAGGGGACGAGGAAGTGATGGGTAGGTTTGGTATCCAGGACAGGAACGCAGAAGGACAGATGTTGATAGATTTTGCAAAAGGAAGGAAATGGCTGTGGTGAATACTTTCTTCCAGAAGAGAGAGGAGCATAGGGTGACTTATAAAAGCGGAGGTAGGAGCACACAGGTAGACTACATCTTGTGCAGGCGATGTAATTTAAAGGAAGTCAGTGACTGCAAAGTAGTAGCGGGTGAGAGTGTTGCCAAACAGCATAGGATGGTGGTGTGCAGGATGATGCTGATGGTGAGGAAGGTGAAGAAGGCAAAGGCAGAGCAGAAGACAAAGTGGTGGAAGTTGAAAAAGGAAGAGTGTCGGGTTGTCTTCAAGGAGGAGTTGAAACAGGCTTTGGGTGGTCAGGAAGTGCTTCCAGATGACTGGACAACTACAGCGAATGTGATCAGGGAGACAGGTAGGAGAATATTTGGTGTGTCATCTGGAAGGAAAGTAGATAAGGAGACTTGGTGGTGGAATGAGGAAGTGCAGGAGTGTGTACAAAGGAAGAGATTAGCTAAGAAGAAGTGGGACATTGAGAAAACCGAAGAGAGTAAACAGGAGTACAGGGAGACACAGCGTAAGGCAAAGGTAGCAGTGTCAAAGGCCAAACAGAGTGCGTTTGATGACTTGTATGCTCGGCTGGAAAGTAAGGAGGGAGAAAATGATTTATACAGGTTGGCACAGCAGAGAAATAGAGATGGGAAGGACGTGCAGCAAGTTAGATTGATAAAGGACAGAGAGGGAAATGTATTGACTGATGACAGAAGTGTGCTGGGAAGATGGAAAGAGTACTTTGAAGAGCTGATGAATGAGGAAAATGAGAGAGAAAAAGAGTAGAAGAGGTGACTGTTGAGGACCAGGAAGTAGCAAAGATTAGTAAGGGTGAAGTGAGGAGGGCATTGAAGAGGATGAAGAATGGAAAGGCAGTTGGTCCTGATGACATACCGGTGGAGGTATGGAAGTGTCTAGGAGAGGTAGCAGTAGATTTTCTGACAAGAACATTTAACAAGGTCTTAGAGAGTGAGAGGATGCCAGAGGAATGGAGGAGAAGTGTGATGGTGCCCATTTTTAAGAACAAGCGAGACGTGCAGAGTTGTGGCAACTACAGAGGGATAAAGTTGATGAGCCATACGATGAAGTTATGGGAAAGAATAGTGGAAGCTAGACTAAGGGCAGAAGTCAGCATTTGTGAACAACAGTTTGGTTTCATGCCCAGAAAGAGCACCACAGATGCAGTGTTTGCCTTGAGGATGTTAATGGAGAAGTACAGAGAAGGTCAGACGGAGCTGCATTGTGCCTTTGTGGATCTGGAGAAAGCATATGACAGGGTGCCGAGAGAAGAACTGTGGTATTGCATGAGGAAGTCTGGAGTGGCAGAGAAGTATGTTAGAGTGGTGCAGGACATGTATGAGAGATGTAAGACAGTGGTGAGGTGTGCTGTCGGTGTGACAGAAGAGTTCAAGGTGGAGGTGGGACTGCATCAAGGGTCAGCTCTCAGCCCCTTCTTGTTCGCTATGGTGATGGACAGGCTGACAGACGAGGTTAGACAAGATTCCCCATGGACTATGATGTTTGCAGATGACATTGTAATCTGTAGTGAGAGCAGAGAACAAGTGCAGGAAAATCTAGAGAGGTGGAGGTATGCCCTGGAAAGGAGGGGAATGAAGATTAGCCTCAGTAAGACAGAGTACATGTGCATGAATGCCAAGGACCAAAGAGGAACGGTGAGATTACAGGGAGCAGAGATAAGAAAGGTGGAGGATTTTAAGTACTTAGGCTCAACAATCCAGAGCAATGGCGAGTGTGGAAAAGAGGTCAAGAAGCGTGTGCAGGCAGGTTGGAATGGTTGGAGAAAAGTGTCCGATTGTGATGTGTGATAGGAGGGTATCGGCAAAAATGAAAGGAAAAGTGTACAAAAGCGGTGTTGAGGCCAACGATGCTGTATGGGTTAGAAACAGTGGCCCTGGGGAAAAGACAGGAGGCAGAGTTGGAGGTAGCAGAGATGAAAATGTTGAGGTTCTCTTTGGGAGTAACGAGGATGGATAGGATTAGGAATGAGTACGTCAGAGGGACAGCACATGTAAGACGTTTTGGAGACAAAGTCAGAGAGGCTAGATTGAGATGGTTTGGACATGTACAGAGGAGGGATAGTGAGTATATTGGTAATAGGATGCTGAGGCTGGAACTACCAGGCAAAAGGCCTAGAGGAAGACCAAAGAGACGATTCATGGATGTGGTAAAGGAGGACATGAAGGTCGTTGGTGTAAGAGAAGAAGATGCAAAGGATAGGGTGAGATGGAGGCAGATGATTCGCTGTGGCGACCCCTGAAGGGAAAAGCCGAAAGGAAAAGAAGAAGAAGAAGAAGCAATCTGTTGGTAATGAAGAGGGCAGGAGCCCAAATGTCAGGAATCTCCTGCAGTTACTAGTACTCCCATCATATCGCTGGATCGCTGGATGGGAGGCAGAGGGGTGGTTGTTGGAGATTGCAGGGTTGCTGCTAGCTTATGCAGGGTGTGTAGGATCTCCTTTAAAGTGTGGTCATGCTTGGAGAGAATAGCTTCATGCTGCTGAACTGAGGCCTCATGGCTAGATTGGGCTGCCACCACTTCCACAATAATCCTTGATGTTCCCACCCCTGCTGGGTCCATGTCAGTTGGTTCAGTCTTTTTGTCACTAGAGACCAGGATTATTACCTGGGTTTCCAGATTAAGTGCGCTACTGAGTGTGTAATGCACAGGATGGAGGACCCAAACTCAGAGGCAGTCATGAATGAGACATTTTACATGTTTATTACTGAAGGGACCACACAAAAAAGGTCCAAATGGGTTTAACAAAATGCTTTTGCAAACAGACAGCAAAACATAGTAGAAGAGCAACAGAGCATTCAAAAAACTATTTTTTCAAACTAAAAAAATTAAAAGCTTAATAAAACAGAGCAGGTGACAACAAAGTAAGAAACAAACAAAAAACTGGCATACAGAGTTAGACATGGGGACAACACCACTTTGACAGCGAACACTACCAGACTGAGCAAAAACAAGGGTGCAACCAAGAGTTTAAATAAAAGAGGACAAGTGAGGCAAAGGTGACATTGATTAACTAAGACTGGGCAGAGCCACAAGAGACTCCATCTGGTGGCCAAACATAGTCCAGGCTCTGTCAGTTCTACCCATGCCTGTGCAAACCCCCCCCCCCCCCCCCCCCATGGTTTAGCATGCTCCCACAGTCCATAAATATTCACACAAAGTATTAGACATGGTGGATGTCACTGAACTAAATAGTCCCCCCCAGCGTGCCACAAAAGTAAATAAATAATCACACATTATTACCTTATCTCTTTACATTGCATAGATATATAATATTCACCACGTAGCGATGGCCTGGCAAGCTGTCAAAGGTGTACTCTGCCCTTTTCCCAGAGTCAGCTGAAATGTGACGCAGCATCCCCGCGACCCTAATTATGATTAAGCTGTTCAGAAAATGAATGAATATTCACCAAATATATACATGTGCCATTGAACATTTTCATGTTATGTATGAGATGTGCTAATTTGTAAGGACACACCTCCCATATGAAGTGTATAGGATGTGCTATGCTGCAGATCAGTGGGTGTTTGCTCAAGGCACACAAGTGTAATTTACTGCTGCAATGGGGTGAAATGGCCACACAGCAGGTGAGGTGGCCTGTTTTTCAGGTTAGGTCTCATTCTCCTCTCTCATCTCCCTCATTCACACACACACACACACACACACACACACACACACACACACACACACACACACATATTGCCTGATCTTACAACTGACCTTATGCTTAGCCACAGTAACCTACTTCTTAATTTATGTGTGTGTGTGTGTGTGTGTGTATATATATATATATATATATATATATATATATATATATATATATATATATATATATATATATACACATATATATATATATATATATATATATATATATATATATATATATATATATATATATATATATACACACATACAGTGGTATCTCACCTTATGAAAGACCCAACAAACGAGAAATCCAAGTTATGAAACGCATTTACCTAAAATTTCCGTCTCTGGATACGAAAAAAATTCACAATCCAAAACGCGCCATCTCAAAAATTCAAACAATACTCAAGTTGCTCTCCCTCTGGCTATCTCCCAACACTCCGCCCCGCTGGCCTCCCATTGGCTATTATGGAGCTGTAGCTCCATAATACCCATGATGCTTTTCATGTGCCTTCGACTAATTGTTCATCACGGAGATGCAGCTCCCTCCCATTGGCTATTATGGAGCTGCATCTCCATAATACCCACGATGCTTTTTGTGTGCCTTCGACCCATTGTTCGTCACAGAGATGCAGCTCCCTCCCATTGGCTATTATGGAGCTGCATCTCCATAATAGCCATGATGCTTTTTGTTTGCCTTCGACCCATTGTTCGTCACGTAGTTCTAACACGCATAAAGGAGAGAGTTACTGTTGTTTCATCAGTTTTTCGAGTGTGCTCATTGCAACTTATTTTTTGGCTCAAGCTTTTAACCTTGCATAAACATTTGTAAGATTATAACTCTGCTAAGAAGGCATGGTCAACACACACACCTACACACACACACACACACACACACACACACACACACACACACACACACACACACACACACACACACGTGTGATTCCTGGTGAAAGTGATTCCCGGTGCTTGAGAAAAGAAGATTGCGGTTGAGTGATATCGCAAAGGAATATGGCCAAAACCCGTCTAACATCGGTACGATAGGCCTTAGGTATACGTTTATAATTTTTAAAGGGTTTAGGGGGTAGTATTGGGGGCCTTGGAACGAATCAAGCCTTTTACATGTAAAATGCTACTCAACTTACGAAAAAAATCAGGTTACGAAACCACTTCTGGAATGGGTTAATTTTGTAAGGTGAGGTATGACTGTATAGGATTTGATATCGAATGGAACTATGTAGATACATTTACATGTGAGAAACAGTTTATGCTTATATAGTGTGGCCCAATCATGGACACAGAAAAAATATTTTTTAAATAAACGAAAAATTCACAGAAAGTATTAGGTTTAGAACATACACTATTAAACAAAAAGAAGTGTTTCGTATATAAAAGTTCAATATTCACATTCTATAGTTGTGCTAGGTCAAATTTATTATTTTAAATGTACAGTGTGATTCCTCACTTTCCGTGGTTACATGTATATGTGTGCGCACCTCACATAAAAATGTAGTAGTTTTGTTGGTGGGTTTTGGGTTGTTTTTTGTTTTCGTTGGTTTGGGGTTTTTTGTTTGTTTGTTTTTTTTTGGGGTTTTTTTTTTTTTTTGCACAATTGGCCTTGTTTTGCGGCATTTTCCTTAAGTTTTCCACCTGTTTCCTTAATTTCCTTATTTTTTTATTTTTCTATAAATATTTTTTAAAAACCCGCGATGCACTGAAGCCGCAGGAACTGAAACACGAAGTAGCGTGGAATCACTGTACTGTATTTACTTCTGAACATAAAATGGCAGATTACTCATGACTTGAATTATTTTACATTCATTCATTCCACAAACTACTTAATCCGACTAGGGCCATGGAGGGAATGGGGCTTATCTTGGAGGGGATCTCAACTAACACTGAGCATACACGGGGTACACCCTGAACAGAGTGCCTATCGTAGGACCAACATACACAAACATTCACACCCACACCTCAGGGCAATTTGGAATAGCTAATTAGCCTAATGTGCATAACTTTTGATATGGGAGTATCTGGAGGAAACCTTGATGTCAGTTTGCCACCACTTCTACAACAGCCTAAAGACATGCACTTGGCTATTCCAAATTGCCCTAAGAATGAGTCTGAATGATTGCATGTGTGTTGGTCCAGTGATGGACTGGCAAGCTTTTCAGTCCATAGAATCAATAAAACCTTCCCACAGCCTGAGTACGAATAAGTGGTATAGAAGGAAGATGGACTGATGGAATTTAGGGGAGGAAAAAATATAGTCACTGAGGTTATTTAAGTAAAATACTTGTACTTGCATGGCCTAATCAGACCCCACACTGTACTAAAAAAAAAATTGTAATAACTTAAAGTAAATTTGAATTTTGAATGGCGCATTTCGTAAGAGGAGGTTGTTTTCGTATCCCAGGGACGAAAACTTAGGAAAATGTTTTTCATAACTCGGAATTTTCGTACCCATAAGTAGGGGGCCGACTGTATTTTCTCATTTTCTATCTTTTAGCTCAGTCAGCCTGCCATGGCATTTTTAGAAGAAATGTCACACAAAGTTTGCCATACACATCACCCATCTATGCTGTCTGCTGACCTCCTTGATTTCCTGAGATTTTTAGCAGCTACCCAACTCCAGCATGTACTTCCTGTTCTACATTAACAGGCCATTCAGTCCTGACCAGAAAATTGTGACTTGAGACTTGTGACCAGTACACCCAAACTGATGATTTTACTTCTGATGGCTATTCTACTGCTTCTTTCTCTTCTCCGGGCTCCTCTTGTATTCCCTTATCTTCTCTTGACTACTCTTCTCCAGAGCCCTCACCAGAGCCTCTCATTATTGATTGGCCTATTAATTGGCCTGATTTCCCCACAGATTATTCTCCAACTTCCCCCATCGAGTTTGAGCGCCAGTTTCCCATCACTAACATGGTTCCTGTCATTTCCTTAGACATTCTCTCTTTTTCTTCTTTTATTCTCATGGTGGTTATGTCTGTTAACTTAAAGCAAAGAATGATTATCATGAATATTGTATGTGAGCATTAGAGCTTGTATTAATCAATGCTAATCATTAGCTGATATTTTTAACATCCTCCACAACTAACTGTGTTTTTTAAGCAAAGTATTGATAAAACTTTAAGGAAATACAAACTTAAACAAATCATTCGATTATTTGCAACAAACCCCTGACTTTGGTATCCGTAATACAGAACTCTATCACTTGGAGTGAGAGAAATTTAAAAAAAAATTGCTGCGATTATGTATAATATATTATGTGTATTATAATATATATATATATATATATATATATATATATATATATATATATATATATATATATATATATAAAATGATTTGATGCCAGTCATGCTAGAACATGGGAAGAGCAGTAGAGCTTAACAGACCTTACCAGAGCTCATCAGAGCATAACAAATATTGATGCACTGTTGTGTTCCTTCAAGTTGTCATCACTCCTTCATCATTTTCTTGGATGCATGCTGCCTACTTTTTATACTCCAGTTGTGCTACAAGTGTGCTCATATGTCATAGTTTCTTATTTTTTAATTGCGGAAATCACGGACATCATACCCCAAGGTAAACCCAGGTTAAACTTGAACAGTTCTGTCATGAAGAGTGGGCCAATATTGCACAGTCCAGATGTGTAAATTGGGCAGAGAATCATCCCAACAGACTAATTGCTGTAATCAAAGCAAAAGATAGGTCCACAAAGTATTGACACAGGGTGACCCTTTAACCATATCAGTGATTCTTTATTAATTAATTACATTGCGTAATTAATTTTTCTGATTTATGTTCTATGGCTTTTCCCCCCTATTCTATGTTTCACTTGGCTTTCCTAAGTTGCAGTAATTAAATACAGATGGGGGGGGGGGGTGTCTTCATTTTAGGCAGCAATACAACATAATTTAAATATTTTAAAGTGGACAACTATTTTCTTGACCTACTGAATGTTCATGCATGCAACAGATTTGGTCTAATATGGATTGTTAATTTTTTTTTTTCTTGAAATATGAATTAGAATCCATTCTTGCTGCAGCAAATAGAAGTTTTTTGATAGGTACCTTTTCTTGCAAGCAATGCGGAAGCTACTGGGATGTGCTGCTTTTTGTTCTACAGGAAATTGTGTGTCTGGAAAACTCCACGAGTGCGCACATGGTCCTAGTAAGTTATTACCTTTCACGTCAGCTGTGTATTTTTCATGTTACAATTGCCAAACATTTGAAAGCTTATGGAAATTATACGAAAGTAAAGAAAAGTTAGAATAATCATTACAGTACATTTATATAGACAGGAACTTTTCAATAGGCCAAATGCCGGGATCCAATTAGAAAATTAGAAATTCAGCTTCGTCTTCAGGTTAGACGGAGCACGCGTGTGTCCGAGGACTTGAAAAGAGGTGAGTTCAAAGTGAGTTTAAAGTTTTCATGTCAAGATAGTTCACTGGTATTTTAAATTGCATGTATATTATACATTAAAAAAAAGGAAACTGTTAGTCATCGGACGAGTAAAAAGGCATCTATATTGGGAAAGTGATGCCTTTTAAACTGGGTATTTTCTTAATTCCTGCTCGGACAGAGGAGAAGTGATGGGGAACTGTTGTGTTTAAACAAGTACATGGCGAGTGGACAACTCAAATTCAGTGCTGTGGTAGATGCTACTGAAATGTAAGTAAGTGCTGAAAAACTGGAACATCTTTCATTCTTTGATTGTGAATCAAGTGAACATCAGCCCTCAGCAACATGCAGCCACTCCAATATGATCTGCATTAAATTTGACTCTGGAGGATGAACTGGACAAGCATTTGAGATGATAGGCTGCACAACATGGGCTGAGATGTAATACATAATTGTTCCCCAAACAGGTAAACTCATTCATGCATTAATTTTCTAAACTGCTTAATCCTAATTCGGGACCCTTGGAGGCTGGCACCCATCTCAGCCGTTTCTTGGCGAGGACAAAATTCACCGTGGGCAGCTCGCAAATAGATTTGATTTATTCTCACCCCCCCCAACAACATTGTTGACAATTTCTGAATCTTGCCTTATTACTGCTGACACCTGTAGCTGTGCTGGTTAGATGCAGTGTCGAACCTGCGTCTGGGTTTGGGAGTTAGTTAGCTTAAGCGTTCTTCAGTTAAATGGTCACTACAAGTAACACTGCCCGTGTTTGTTTAACGTTCTAATCTATTCAGCATGTGTTTCTTTTTCACCTGAGTCAGGCAGAAATCAGAACACACCATCTTGTGATGCATTGACAACCTTCTGCGATACACTTTTGCGGCTTATGAACGGAACCAGGACTTTTAATTTACCAAGCTATTAATAAATGTAAGGTCTTAAGAATGTATGTAATGAAACCATTGTGCTTGGTCTGTTTACTTTTGCATAGGAAATACTAGCATGCCAATAAATTTCAAGGCAGATCACATTCCTCTGCTTACATCACAAGCAGAACTCGGAATTTCTCAAAACTAAATCGGAGCTCAGGTGGAAGGAAATTTAAACTTCGCAAAAATTAGACAATTTACTCAAATTACCATAAAATATTTGGACATTTTATGAAGAATAATGCAAGGAATGATTTTGTTTACTTATGGTGATCTTGAGGCGGAGACATTAAATTCAAATTCCTCCATTTATGACACAGTTATTAGTAGTATTTTAGCGTAAACATGTTATTCAGGTAAGGTAATAGCGTAGGCCTCCGTCAGTCCCGAAGGACTATGGCTGTGCTCTGGCCAGTATCCCGACTGGTGATACTCCCCAGTGCGCAGAGCCCGGGTAGGAAGTAATGAAGGACAGGCTGTTACCCAAGCAGCAAGTCCCCCCCCCCGTCTTGGCGCCACCGGAAGGATCCAATGGAAGGGCAAGTGCCGATACGACTGGGTTCCAGTGCCATTGCAGGAGAGAAACTACAGTCAATTTAGAACGGCCAATTAACCTACAGTGCACGTCTTTGGATTGCGGGGGGAAACCGGAGCACCCGGAGGAAACCCGCACAAGCACGGGGAGAACATGCAAACTCCACACAGAAACGCCCAGGCCAGGAATCGAACCCGGGCCTTCTTGCTGTGAGGCGGACGTGCTAACCACTACGCCACCGTGCCGCCGGTAAGGTAATATGATCTCACATTAAGACTGAGTATGCAACAATAAAGATCTGACATTATGTATGCCAATTTGTGACATGCGAAAGGTCAGTGAATGTTTTCGCTCCACCAGTCATTTTTAGAAGACTAGTTCATTGTGAACCATTTTTTTCACCAGCATAATAAGCCAGAGCTTATGGAAGTGTTTTATATTACTTAACAGTCTGAACAAATCTGATCTGTTATATGACTTCCACTAATAAAATAGGTTTTCAACTTCAAAGTATCAGGTGGTCATTATATTTTATCAACATGTGGTTTCATCATAGAATGTCATGAGCTGTAACCTTGGTGATCTTGAGGCGAGATTTTATGGGAGCTCGCACTTATGTATTTAGGAACCAAAAACGTTTTCCCTGACAAAATACCAGTGCAGAGATTACCAAGAAAATAGCATATAGCCTTGAAGCTGCTATTGTACCTCTCCACCAGTTCTTGGCATTCACACTTAATAGACATTTGCACCCATGATGTCATCTGCTGACATTGACAAGCATCTCGTCTTCATGTTGGTTCCTGGCTCTGAAAGAACTTACAACAAATAACGCAACTGCTGGTTGAGTAACAGAAAAGAAAAAGAAAGACAAAAGATTTCGATCTATACGTACAATCACTATGACATCATAATATTTCAACTTGTCTGTCAGGCTAAATGTGAATTTGTATTGTAACCAACACAGCAAGACAAAGAGGAAAGGGGAAGTTTACAGCAAGATAAATTTGATGATGGAATCAGATGACGCACTGATAAGCCGCCATCTGGACGCTAAATCAGAAGATACGGTGATGTCTGTGGATGAATTTTGTTGTACGTGTCAGCCAGCGACATTGTAACTTGTCATCAACTGTAAGGCTGGAGTTTGGCAAGAGTTGTCAGACTACAGTTTACACCCATTAGTGTCCCATTACTTCTGCCGCAGGTAATAAAAGAGCAATCTGCGGCAGAACAAGTGGATGACCTTTTGCCATTTGGATGTATAACAATCACATTTCATATCACCGCCAGGTAGTTCACAGGACGCAGTGCACTGAGAGTCACAATTACCAATGACTGTACGATTTATTTCTGTACAGTCTGCATGGTAAATTTGTGACTAAATTATTCAGACAACAATATTAAATTATAATTGAGGCCAAAATGAACTTTAGTGAAGAGTAGGCTGCGTAGCCATCATCGTGTTTCTGCCGTGCGCTTGCCTCGGTTGTACTCGGGACTCGCCCAGAGTCGGCTGAGATGAGCATGGGCCTCCCCAGGACCATAATTAGGATTCAGCGGTTCAGAAAAAGAAAGAATGAATAAAGATGACAGATATGGTATTGTAGGTTTTGCATTGATTTTTTTTTTTTTTTCCAAACTTTTTAAAAATGTTATACTGAAACCAGAAAGTATACAGTAAAATTTAGGTAAATGGACTTGGGTCGTTTTACTCCTGAGTATGTATCAAAGCTTAAGCTTTTAAGCTTATAACTTGAAACATGTTACAGAATCAAGCATTTAGGGATAATCTGTTTGAAATATTAATTTGTTTTCCGTTATTATTCTGAATAGAACATGATTGAATTTTTAAAGCACCGGTACGCTATGTCTGTCTGTCTTCCTTTCGGCTTTTTCCCTTTTACTCGGGAGTCGCCACAGCGAATCATCTGATTCGCACTTTTGATTTGGCGGAGGTTTTTACATCGGATGCCCTTCCTGTCACAACCCTTTTAGCAAGGGACAGAAACACGCTGACGACTTTGCAGCTACTCTTTACAAAAGTCAGCAATGGTTCTTTTATTTTGGAGACAAAGTCAGAGAGGCTAGATTGAGATGGTTTGGACATGTACAGAGGAGGAATAGTGAGTATATTGGTAGTAGGATGCTGAGGTTGGAACTACCAGGCAGAAGGCCTAGAGGAAGACCAAAGAGAAGATTCATGGACGTGGTGAAGGAGGACATGAAGGCAGTTGGTGTAAGAGAAAAAGATGCAAAGGATAGGGTGAGATGGAGGCAGGTGATTCGCTGTGGCGACCCCTGAAGGGAAAAGCCGAAAGGACAAGAAGAAGAAGAAGAAGAAGAAGAAGTAATGGTTCTTTTACATGCCTGTAAATGAGTTTCTCCTTTATATCATGTCATTTTCACAACTGTTCAGTTCATTTTCTGTAACTGCTTAATCCTAATTAGGGTGGCGGGAAGGCTGGCGCTCATCCCAGCCAACTCCGGGCGAGGGTAGAGTACATCCTGGACATCTCGCCAGGCCATCACAGGGCGGAAACACGCCGCTGGCTTTGCAGCTACTCTTGTCGAAAGTCAGCAATGGTTCTTTTACATGCCTCTCACCATAGACAGTGACAGACATGGCCTGCCTTTGATAACCCAGTTATCTGCACTGGGGGGACAGTAACAACCTTGTGGAGAGTGGGACTCGAACCCCCAACCTTTTGATCAGCGATTCAGCGCCCTATACCACTAGACCACTACTGCCCCTTAAACCGGTCTCCCAAGATCCCCATGAATAACCCATGTCTTCTTTGGCAGGGTGTACCTTGGATGCCGGGACGCTATGTATGCTATTAAGATTCTGTTGATATTAGAAAGTTCTGATCCCTGAATGGCAATACATTACAAACTACTGGTGACTATTGTGGCAAACAACATAGGCTAATTAAGGCAACTAAAACCAAAAATAAAACAAACAAATAAATAAATTGTTTTTATCGACAGGCTCATCGTCTGCACAGAAAGAGTGAATATATAAATATGTGAATGAATGATAGTGTGGTAACAGAGTGATGAAAGTGGTGTGTGATGTGTAGTACGGGTGCAAAAAACATTCACAGTAGAGTAATTAGCTGCTTCAAATCATCCCAGGTGTCAGTATGAATTATTTGTGTGTGTGTGTGTGTGTGTGTGTGTGTGTGTGTGTGTGTGTGTGTGTGTGTGTGTTGGTCCTGCAATGGCCAGACAAGCTGTTTAGAGTGTACCAGCCTTTGCCCAGATTTGGCTGAGATAGGCATTAACCTCCCTGTGACCTATGATGCATACACACACACACACACACACACACACACACACCTCTGCCTCTTCCATTTGGATTTGCCTATGTAGCCGCTTAGGACAGTGATCAATTTCTTTTGATTTATGGTGCTTTAAAAGCCGCTGAAAGTTCAAAAAAGTATACTTTATCCATGCGCTATACTCCGAGGCTTCTTTTCCATATAAATACAGACGGCTGCAAAGTGCTTGGGCATGTCTGGACAGGAATTTTTGCTCTGGGATTTTGAGCTTTCTGCATCGGCTTGTGAAAGAGCCTGGTTGCAACTTATCACAGGCATTATTTCCAGGTAATCATTCTGTATCAAAGGCTTGTGTTTAAGAACAGTGATAGTAGCACTGGAAACCATGATGTAATCGGGCGGGAGGAGGGGGATTCTGGAGTTGCCGGCTTGAACTCAGGTTTGAGCTAACAGCAATGATAAGTCATCCGAAATGGCTCAGTAACACAAGTGAGGTGAAACTGACCCTTTTACGGATTGTTTGTCAGACGGCCTGATTTAGAAAATGTCTTTGAGACGTCTTAAAGGCACATATTTATTTGTTTTCTGTCTTCTCATTCTCTTTCGCCTATCACTGGCCACTTTTACTACCTATAATCAGTCATGCAGCCACCAACCTGCCCATGTGTGCAGCCACCCTCTTCATTTCCTTCCCGCACATCGTCCTGGCATTAATTTAAATGCCTTCAATCCAACTATGGGGTCCGGTGGTGTAGTGGTTAGGGTGCTGCGCTCATGATCGGGAGGTTGTGAGTTCAAATCCCACTGAGACCCTCACTGTGCTAAGACCCCTGGGCAAGGTCTCAACCACAAGTGTGCCTCTGTTCACCCAGCAGTATAAATGGGTACCAGTAAGAATATACTGGGAAGGTAACCTGCGATGGACTAGCGTCCCATCCAGGGGGAGTTGAACTCCTGGTTGCTTCACGCTACAGAAACCAGGGATAAGCAACGGTCCGATGAGCCACAACGCTTTTACAACAGACTTTACCTTTACCTTTTACCTTCAATCTGACTGGCTCAGGTACGCAACCACTATGAGGTTTGCACTTAGATGCATGGCTGTCATTTTACTGCACTGCACCCATATGGCCAGATCCAGGGTTATTATCCGATGGAATAAGGGATGCACCAAACCATGGTGTGCATAAAATCTATCTGCAAACCAGGAGATCATACAACACTGTTATACTATGGACTTACAGCACATTTATGGAATCATTGTCTCTTGCATCTTGACAGTGATTAGTGTAATAATATTACTGTAAACATGTGTTGGACTGAAATAGCAGAAAATTATATTAAATGAAAAGGAGTTAGGTTGAAAAGAAAAACATTCTTTTTGTAGTATCTGTAAAATTATTTGTCATGTTCAGTTACTGTCTTGTTTACTCACTCTCAGTCTACTCTCGCATGCACTGTATACTTTTTTTTTTTTTTTTTTTTTTTTTTTCTTCAAATCAGAGCCTGGTTTACCCTTTTCGCATGTGGCACGTACGTGCTTTCAGACACATGTAGTCAGGGCCAGCAAAGCATTCTCTGCTGGCCTAAACGCTATCAGAAGCACCGACCCTAATTTACAACTTAAATGCTCGTATTTTTTCCATTAAATTGTACGTATTAATTTATTCCCAACAGTCTTCATTTCATAGCACGTCTAATGGCATTACACTTCTCTGTTTTTTCCTCAGATAACCACAACCACTTGAATCTGACCCTGGGCCCACCTACTTGGCCAATCCCTTATTTAGCTTTTCCTTACACACTGTGAGTGAGAAACCACAGAAGTAGAGCACTGCCACTGTCGGAGCTTCTCAGACAGCATCATGCTCGACTACAGCATAGGGAGGTCATGGCACAATGCCTAAAGCAACAATGGCATGTTGTACTGTTTCATCCTCACTCTTACTGTGTCATGACTGCAAATGGTTTTTTAACAGTCTCAAACGAATGCTTTTCTCAAAATCTTGGACGTTACCAAACATTATATCTAAATTCCAACAACAGTACTTAAAAGCAAATAATCTTATATTTTGCCTAAAACATAGCAATTCTGTGTTCCCCAGATGGCTCATTTTACTTTTAATTACAGAAACCTAGCAAAGATGAGACAAACTGTCATATTTCACTGAAATTTTCATCCATTCATTCATTTTCTGCAACCGCTTAATTGTAATTTGGGTCACGGGGAGGCTGGCGCCTATCCCAGCCGAATCCAGGAGAGGGTAGAGCACACCCTGGACAGCTCGCGAAGTCATTGCAGGGCGGAAACACGCTGATGGTTTTTGCAGCCTACTCTTGTCGAAAGTCAGCAATGGTTCTTTTACATGAACCTCACGCCATAGACAGTGAGAGACCTGGCCGGCCTTTGTTAACCCAGTTGGCTGTACCGGGGGTGAAATTTTTTATTTGTGTTTTATTTTTTCTCATCCATGTGAGTGAAGAAGGTCTGCACATCAGGTCCTCATCAGCCCATCCTCACTGGCTTGGTAAAAAGTCTCGCACGTATGGTGGGTCTGTCACTGCACTTTCATGAACATACACTTTTGGAAGCCTTTTCATAACCCTCTCATTCTTTTTCCATGTGATAGCACTGCCACACCAAACATCTGCATTTTATTTTATCCACACATTGTATCCACAGTGACGACTAAATGGAGTTATCAGTTTCTATTTCGATCGTCACATTGGCGTAGTGTTTATCACTTCCGCATCGCAACAAGAATGTCCTAGGTTTGAGTTCCGGGTCCGGTGTTTTTATGTTCCGGTCTGTAGAGTTTTCATGTTGTGCCGTGCTCGCTTGGGTTTCCATTGGGGACTCTCATTTCCTCCCACAGTGCGAAGACAAGGACGTTCTCTAATTGGCTGTTCCAAATTTCCCCAAAGTGTGAGTATGAATGGTTGTGTTTGTGTTGGCTCCGTGATGGTCTGACAAGGTGTTCAATGAGATAAGCACCAACCTCACTATGACCCAAGCAGAATTTACTGGTTCAGTGAATGAGTGATTATGCCTGTTTCTGTTTCGGGTGGCACAATGGTTAGCATGCCTGCCTCACAGGAATCACAAGCTGTAGGTTTCCATCGGGTACTCTGGTTTCCCCTTCAGTCCAAAAACATGTACACTGGACTAACTGGCTGTTCCAAATTGCCATTACTAGTATAATGAGATATTATAATTTAACAGGTAATTCAAATTCAAAGATAGTCAACGTTATTCACTATAGTCAGCATATTTTAATGTTATTGCTGTCTTTGGGTGAGTGGCAGGGTACACCCTGAACAGGTGACCAATTTATAGGTGAATTTCATTAGGCATGTAACAAAGCTATGTAGCCATGCTGGAGACCACACAATAAGTTTACAGATACAGATACAAACAAACACAATGACTTATCTTACAGTCATTTTTCTCAGTCTACCTGCTGCTGCACAGCAGGACTACCACGACCCTTACAGCCTTCAGAAGACAGAGATAGTATTGGGGAAAAATTGAGCTATGGCCGAGTGTACATTTTTCAGATATTATCAGTTACCTGGTGCTAATTGTGAACACTGTTTCGAAATGGTCTGCTAAAGACCTACAGGTCTATGGAGTCCTACAACATTTTCCTCTGAAAGTGGATGGGTGCAAGAAATAACAGCAAAATCTTTTCAAAATTAAAGTGTCCTTCTCATCACCCAGTTTATAAGGTGGTTGCCTCAGACGTGGCATCAGTGGAGTAGCTTTCCCTTTGTTTACAGGTGGTGGCGTGTATTGAAATCCATCTATTGCTGAGCTAATATAGAGATGAACCACCATTCACTGCTGCAGCACCGAAAAAAAAAAAAAAAAAAAAAAAAAAATATATATATATATATATATATATATATATATATATATATATATATATATATATATATATAATATTATAAATATAATTTTTTTTCATATACACACACACATATATATATGTATATGAAAAAAAAAAATATATATATATATATATGTGTGTGTGTGTGTATATTTAAAAAAATATTTATATATATATATACATATACATATACATATATATATATATATATATATATACATATACATATACATATATATATATATATATATATATATATTATTCATGTTGCCCTTTCATAAATTTAAACTTATCCAAAATGTTACCAAGAGCATGAAAAGCGGACTTCGTTATCAGATATGCTCATGAAGTACTACTCATTACATCATCTGAGTGAAGTGAAGTATATATTTGTAATGTATACACAATACAGAGCGACTATAAATAAAACAAAGACCAAAGTTTTGCTAGATTACCTTCAAAGTGAAATGCAGGCTTTTTACTGATAGACAAAACAGTCATAAATTCCTAAAATGCACATGATATAAAATCTGTCGTTATTGATTTTTCACTTCAAATCATAAGTCATGAGGCTTCTGATTGCAACATCCAACAGAAAAATAGGTGGCACCTTTGTTGAGACATCGTGTTTTGCTGTTTTAATTATTTATTTCAATAGAAAAAAAAAGACTTCCCGTTTTAAAGGGTGTCACATTTCTGTCTTGAACAAACAGGTCCTTGTCTCTTGCTGCAGTTTACCTGCCCCAGAGTCATGAGGGCTTGTTCTGTTCTGATTTGTCAGCTCTGTAATCAGAGTTCAAAAGGAGGACAGTGTTGAGATGTCACAGATATCTCAGCGTCCCCACCAATGAAATACAGAGATATTATGCAATGCCACCTCAGCACGAGGTTGTGCCTTTTATGAAAACTCCCCACTGAATTTTTATTGTCTCAGCGAGATAAGTACATTCATGCCATCTTGAGTTTCATATGTCTGTTTTCAGGGGCTGCTGGTATATGTGCTGTCAAGTTTGACTGCGTCCCCCTTTGTGAATGTGTGGGTTGTACACCTGTGTATTATCAGGGACTGTTTTAGTTGGTGAGAAATCATATTGCATGAATTTTCCTGTTTCCCATGCAGTACTTGGAAAAATCACCATTTAAACTGTAGGATTTTGGAAAATGAGTACTCTCTGTACACTTGTGAAAATGTTGAACCACCCCGACCACAAAACTTTAGAGCCAATCACAGATATGAAACAAGATATTGATAGCGTTTAAAGAATCTATCTGTCTGCTTATTTTTGTAGATTCAGTACATACAGACACCAAAACATCATCTATTTGGTATTAAGCAATCAGGATTCTCGTGTAGATATAATTCAGTGATTTATATCTTAAAATAAGCAAAAGGTGCTATAAAATTCGCTTAGACATACAAGCAAATTGTCCACCCTGTTCAGTGAAGGTAATTGGTATATGCTGTTGGAGCACCTCTGTTTCATACACTGTGATGAATGTCACGACCAGCTACACTTCGTGTTAGACCAGTGCTTCAAGGGGAGTGCGGTATGATGGCAGGGGGCGCGGTGTGATGCCGGGGGGGTGGGGGGGGGGGGGCGTATGACCCTTGAGAACATGCTTTTCTGGAATAGTGTACAAGAATTAAGTGTAATTTCACGTCCACTCCACTAGTTGGCAGCGGCGGTCTCATCGTCATGCTATGGTGTAGCGGTTTTTCGCACAAGCAAACGATATGAAGTGCAGTAAACAGCCCCTCAAAAAACAACATGGAAACATTTATAACAGGAACAAAGACAAAGTTGGAGCGAGACGGAGGATAGGAAGACATAAATAAGTTGAATGAGTTTAAATAAGGATATATTTATTTAATTTTAGGCACATTGGTGCACTTTAAATCTTTTCTGTTACAGATTAAAAAACAATGTTAATGAAGTTTTTCTTTCTTATAAGTTGAACTATATTTGTTCTTTTTTGTTTTTAATGTTAATAAAGGTACAATGTTATGCAGGGGTGTACTCATAACAATTTTATTGACAAATAATACTATTTATAGTCGCTCGCGGGGCGATGGGGGGTGTGAATGTTTTTTCTTCCTAGAGGGGGCGCCACAGAAAATAATTGATAATTATTCTTAAACTATGTTATTGTTTAAATATGTTAGACTTGGCTTGTCATGTGTGACTGAATGACTGTTGGCTGCACCATGACCAACACGTGATTGAAGGACCTGGCTTAGTTTTCAAGTGCAACTATAACAATTTATTTGTGTGCTGGGCATCATGGTGGCATAGTGGTTAGCATGTCCACGTCACAGCAAGAAGGTCTTGGATTAGTGTGCTGGACTAGTGTGATGGTGGTTCTGTGTTTTAGTTTCCATGTTGTCCCTTTGTTCACGTGGATTTCCTCCAGATACTTTAGTTTCTTCCCACAGTCCAAAGACATGTACCTTGGACTAATTGGCAGTTTCAAATTGCTCTCTATGAAAGTGTGAGTGTAAATGATTGTGTGTGTTGGGCCTGTGATGCATCTCATTTTTGCCAAGAGTCTGCTGAGCCAGGCTGCAGCCACTGCATGACTATTCGGATTCAGGTGTCTGACAAATTAATAAACTAATTAATAATTGTGTACTCCATAAAAGCCTTTTTTGTTTCAGTTTCTCAGGGCCGGTGCTACTAGGTGAACTAGACAGCTGCATATGGCACATGCTAAAGGGTGGCACAGCCATGCAGAATGACAGAAATTTGGAGATATGCTTTTTTGTTCAAGAAGCTGTTTGAAGGTACACCCATATGCCATGGAAAATGCTAAATGCTACTCACACTAAGAAAATCAAATCCATTATGACACGCATAACAAGAAGTGTGGGGGAGTAGCTTCAGGGTTAGGGGCAAAATATGATCTTCCTTAGGGCACCATGACCAAAGATGAAAATGTTGAGGTTCTCTTTGGGAGTAATGAGGATGGATAGGATCAGGAACAAGTACATCAGAGGGACAGCACAAAGAAGATCTTTTGGAGACAAAGTCAGAGAGGCTAGATTGAGATGGTTTGGACACGTACAGAGGGAGGAGGGATAGTGAATATATTGGTAGTAGGATACTGAGGTTGGAACTACCAGGCAGAAAGTCTAGACCAGGGGTGTCAAACTCGTGCCACAAAGGGCCATGTGGCTGTAGGTTTTTGTTTCAACCAAGCAGCAGCATACCTGACTTTGCTCATTTAAACAACTGATCTGAGTCTTCAGGGAGTTTATTGGTCAGTATCTGCACAGAGCACATAGATTGACCAATCAACTGCCTGAAGACTCAGATCAGTGGTTTAAATGAGCAAAGTCAGGTGTGCTGCTGCTTGGATGAAACAAAAGCCTGCAGCCACATGGCCCTTTGTGGCATGAGTTTGACACCCCTGGTCTAGAGGAAGACCAAAGAGAAGATTTATGGATGTGGTGAAGGAGGACATGAAGGTAGTCGGCATAAGGGAAGAAGATCCAGGATAGGGTGAGATGGAGGCTGATGATTTGCTGTGACGACCCCTGAAGGCAACAAAAAAGGTGAAAAGGAAAAGAAAGGAAAAGAAGGAGACTTAGGGCACCACAATACAGTGGTTCCTCACCTTACGAAATTAATCTGTTCCAGAGCCTTTTTCGTAACCTGGATTTTTCGTAAGTAGAACCGCATTTTACATGTAAAACGTGTGATTCGTTCCAATTCGTTCCAATGCCCCCAATACTACCCTTTAAAAATGATAAAAGCATAATTTTTAAGGTACTTACTTCGTGTTGACCATGCCTTCTTAGCAGAGTTATAATCTTACAAATGTTTATGCAAGGTTCAAAGCCTGAGCCAAAAAAATAAAGCAATGAGCACACTCGAAAAACTCATGAACAAGCTGCTGCTCAAGGGAGCTGCGTCATCCCTCCTAGCCAATGGGAAGCCAGCGGGGCGGGATGTTAGGAGATAGCCAATAGGAGGCCAGCGGGGCGGGATGTTGGGAGCTAGTCAATGAGAGAGCAACTCGGACATTGTTTGAATTTCTTTTTGAATTGGCCATGTCTTCTTAACAGAGTTATAATCTTACAAATGTTTATGCAAGGTAAAAAGCCTGAGCCAAAAAATAGTTGCGATGAGCACACTCAAAAAACTCATGAACAAGCTGCTGCTCAAGGGAGCTACGTCATCGCTCCTAGCTAATGGGAGGCCAGCGGTGCGGGATGTTGCGAGCTAGTCAGTGAGAGAGCAGCTCGTGCATTGTTTGAATGTTTGAATGGCACATTTGGTGCGTTTCGTAAGGAGAACTTGTTTCATATACAGAGACAAAAAAATTTGGAAAATGTTTTTCGTAAACTGGATTTTTCCTTTGCTGGGACTATCGTTAAGGTGAGGTACCACTGTACCTTCCACTGGCTCTGAACACTCTGCAGACTTGCCCTCAGTTTGTTTTGCACATTTCCCAGTGTTAACCAGATACACGGTTACACAGAGGTGTGAAATTTAGAGGAAAGCTTTTAACTTGAAAAAGCATGTCTTTTATTCAGATGCAAACATTTAAAAAGATCACTGTAATTTAGTTTTTTTGGAAAATGAATTCACTGATTTATATACAAATCCACAATTCCTTTCCTTGCTTTCAGGTTAGCAGCCACTTTGTGCTAACCTCAGTAAAAGTAACGTTACTTGGGCAGTGGGTATATAGTTCTTGCCATGATGATAGGGTCTCCGCAAAGCAACAGTTCTGCTTAGCCAAACAGGAATACGTTTGAAAATTAGAGTAGAATAAGAAGTTTTTGTTTTTCAGTTTGTTTTGAAATATATACTTTTGTCATCAGGAACATACCAGTAAATCTGGAATGAGCTCCTTAACAAGAATTACAGTAAATACATTCTGAATCCGAAAAGTGGAATTACGGCATCACTTCTCTCTCTCTCTCTCACTCTCTCCCTCTTTCTCTCTGGCATTATTATTAGGCCAAAGGTCGAGGTCTGAAATAAGCATAGATAAATAATGATGTTACTTGAAAAGGGTGATATCAATAGGTGATACACACAAGTGATGGAGGATTCCCAGGTTATCCGCAAATGCACAAGAAAATTGATGTTCTTCAGAGAAGGGAAGAAGGGGGAGATTTGGATGTCTTACCCACTGTGGTGCATTAACAATTCAATGAACCTGAAGGAATTTTTGGTGCATAGGGGGAAGGGCACAAGTCCAAGCTGAACACACACGATCTTCAGTCCCTCAGATGAAACCAAAGAGATTTTAGATAGTGTTTGTGAGATCTTTGTCCAAATAGATTGTAAATATATTTGCCAGAATCTAGCAACACAAATGAGCAATGTTTTGGCATAGAAGCTGATTCTTGCGGAGGTGACAGAGTGCTCTGCAGGCTCAGTCATGCTTATCAGATTACACAATATTGTTATATATGATATATTCTACAGGCTATTTAAAATGTGAAACTTTTTTTTGTTGTTGTTTCACATTTTATATATATATACACATATATATCTTCTACTTCGGATACAGGGATCCCTCACTTTCCAAGGTTAATTGCGACCAAGATCCCCCTGCGACCACCAAATTCCGCGAAGTAGGATCACCCCCCCCCCCCCCCCGACTGACGTATATGTGAATGTATATGTGTATATAATATCAATATACAGTATACATATTCAATTCTATAAATGCTTATACTAACAATTAAACATAAAAAATAATGCATAAGATGTAAATAAAAAATAAATATGTAAATATGTAAATAAAATATAAATATACACACATACAAATGCACACACGCGCACGCACTCAGATGCGCGCGCACCTGACAAAAATGTAACTCGTTTTGATGGGAGGTTTTGGGTTGTATTTGTTTTGTGATTATTTAGGGGGTTTTTTTTGCAAAATTGGCCTTGTTTTTGTGACATTTTACGTAACGTTTTCCCCTATTCTTCCTTAATTTCCTTATTTTTTAATTCAATGAATATTAAAAAAATATATATACGATGCACTGAAGCCGCATGAATTGAAATGAGAAGTAGTGATATATATATATATATATATATATATATATATATATATATATATATAGATAGATAGATAGATAGATAGATAGATAGATAGTAATTGTTTTGTAATCCTCAATCATTCATCAATTTTCTAAGTCATGTAATCCTAATTAGGCTCAGCGTGGAGGCTGGCACCCATCTCAGTCGACTCTGGGCGCGGGTGAGCTACACCCAGGACAGCTCACCAGGCCATTGCAGGACATCAATTGTAAAATGCACTATTCAAATAAAACTGAGTGGAATTGAAATTGAATGAGCACTACACTACAGCTGTATTCAGTTCTTCTCACTTGTTTAATTATTTTTTTATGCAGATGAGTGTCATTAGAAAAAACAAAAAAAAGCCAACACCACCTATGTGAGTATTTAATCAGAATACGCCAACACAATGAATAGGCATTTTTGCTGGTTTTTATTTTCATTGTTTATATCCATTAATTTAAAGTGTTGTTTAGGTGACAGCCGCTTCTTAAGTCTTTTATCTGGTACTTTCTATATTTGGTCCATTTTTAAGATGAACATGGCAGATTCAGATGATTATTTTACAAAATTGGTTAATTTTCTTTCTCAACTGGCAGTGAGCAAGCAAAACATACACATGGTCCAAATTAATTTATACTGGAATTTGGAACAATCAACAACAAAAAATTTTGTGAAGCCAGCTAGTTTGATGCAGGTTATTGCAAACAATGGAGATGCATCCAAGTATTAATTGCTATTTGCATTAAATAACCTTAATTATAATTTTATCATGTACTTCTAACCGTCTTAATACTCAGTGGTCTGCAATCACAGTTCTAAGTTTTTTGTTTTTTATTTCAAACGTACATATCTTCATTGTATTGGAATAGATAATAGCTTCATCGGTCATTTTGATGGATATGGGGCTTTAAAAACACTCTTCCTTTTTGGCATCCAACGAAGTGGCGAACAACCATAAAAAACCTATCTAATTGTTAAAAGCTTATTATCAAATGTACACTGTTGCGACTGTCAGTGCTCGTGTACAATTATAGGGGAACATTTCAATAAGTAAAGAATTCTTTCACACTGTGATTCTCTCTGATAAAGTGATTTAGCTCTGTAGGAGAGCATGCACCTTACAGACCGAGCAATTGCTTTTATAATAGCCCACAGTGTGCCCTGAACATGCTCAGAACCTCTCACAGTCCCAGGTCTTCAATATTATCTCTGCTGTCCATTTGCCAGTTCTTTGGCCTTAACAGAAACCACATGCTCCGTATATCATATTTTCCACCAAAGCACATCTGTGAGAGAGGACAGGAAAGATATTCCTTCTCTGATAAAACATGAATAATATACTCTGGTAAAGGACCATTGAGAATGAGCAGCGCAGTGATGCAAATGCAGTTAAATATACAGATTTTACTTTGGTACTCCAAATGGGCAGCACAGTACTTTGGGGATCAATGTTTTACAAGCACACGCTCACATTAAACATGTATACCAGGCGAAACGCCCAGCTCCAATGTCACCCTTCAGTTCTTGGGCTTAAACCAGTGCTTCTCAAACAGTGGCACGCCGTATGCTGCTGGGCGTATGACCCTTGGGAACATGCTTTTCTGGAATTGTATACCAGAATTAAGTGTAATTGCCCCTCCACTCCACTAGTTGGCAGTTGTGCTCTCATGCTCAAGCTATGGTGTAGCGTTTTTTCACATGGACAAACGATATGAAGTGCAGTGAACAACCCCTCAAGAACAACACAGAAACATGTCTAACAGGAACGAAGAGAAAGGTGGAGAGTCTAAGAGATTTTATTGGGACTAGGAGATATTAAAACATAAATAAGTTGAATGAGTTTAAATAAGGATGTATTTTTTTATTTTTATTTCAGGCACATTGGTGCACTTTGAATCTTTTCTGTTATAGATTAAAAAACACTGATGATGAAGTATTTCTTTATTGTAAGTTGAACTATATTTCTTTCTTTTTTGTTTTTAATGTTAATAAAGATACAATGTTATGCAGAGGTGTACTAATAACAATTTTATAGACAAATAATGCTATTTATAGTTGCTCGCGAGGCAATGGGGGGAGTGAAATGTTGTTTTGTTCCTATGGGGGCGCCACAGAAAATAATTGAGAAGTACTGGCTTAAACACACTTTGAAAGTCTTTAATCCAACAGTCATTATTGTTTTTCTGCACTACAGGTTTGGTCAGTGTGCTGTATCGATGAAAAATCCTAAAACATGAGTCATTCAAATCATATAAAATGAGAATCATTGCTTTTCCTGAAGTCTGAGTAGAATGTGATGTTGCCTGACTTTCTGTTCGTGTTGCAGGTTAAGCTACTATGAGAAGGATCAGGAACTAAAGGGTGTCCCAACATACAACCCCAGCATCCACCTCTGTTAAAAGAGAAATGGCACAGGAAATTAGACAAAGTAAATAATTTGTTAATAATTCATTAAAAAGCCGTCAGCGTGTTTCCGCCCTGCGATGGCCTGACGAGCTGTCCAGGGTGTACTCTGCCCTTGCCCGAAGTTGGCTGGGATGGGCGCCAGTCTCCCCGCGACCCAAGTTAGGATTAAGCGGGTACAGAAAATGAACTGATGATGAATTCATAAAACATCTTAAAGGTCATTAAAAAAAACTTGGTGTACACACAAAAAAACATATAAAATAAAAAATGTGGTTCGAGGGTTATTATCAATGGGAAAGGTTGTGTTGTGCTTCTGGTAGACAACTGAAGGCTACTTTATGCTACAAGTAATACGACTTGCTCTCATATTTTATGTAAATGATATATTGAAACAGAGTGTTAAGGAAAGGTTTACCCCTTCATCCATAACAAATCCAGTTCATACTTGGCCAGAACCTTTGTTTGGGTGTCAGTTTGTTTATTTAAGGGGAAAATAGCTCAGTACTACAGTATCTAGATAATGATAGCTAACCTTGGACATCCGCCTGTACACCAGCTGACTTTATTACCACAAACACAGATAAAGGTTAATTTAAAAAAAATATTTTCAGAAACAATCCATTTAGGATTAAATTGTGTGTTTTGGAGATGCATGTTGATCATTGTTCAGTGTTTTTTTTTTTTTTTTTTTTTCAAAAATAGAGAGAGAAAAAAAAATTAAAATGCATGTATGAAGATATTTGCATGGGTGATGAACTGAAGACACATTTTATTTTTTGTTTTTTTAATTAGATTTTTAATAGTAAATGATATATTTTAAAACCATTTTAACTTAATAGAAATGCATAACAAGCTTTTATTTTTATCAGAATAATAATGTCATTTTATTATTTTTTTTGCAAATTATTTATTTTGAATGCTATTATTATCATTTCAGTTCATTTTCTGTAACCGCTTAATCCTAATTAGGGTCACGGGGAGGCTGACTCCGACTCCGACCAGCCGACTCCGGGCGAGGGCAGAGTACACTCTGGACAGCTCGCCAAGCCATCGCAAGGCGGAAACATGCCAATGACTTTGCAGCCTACTCTTGTTGAAAGTCAGCAATGGTTCTTTTATGTGCCGTACCATAGACAGTGAGAGACATGGTCGGCCTTTGATAACCCAGTTAGCTGCACTGGAGGGGGGGGACTGACAACCTGTGGTGAGTGGGGCTTGAACCCCCAACCTTAGGATCAGTGATCCAGCACATATACCACTAGGCCACCTCTGCCCTGATCTTATTAAAGATCAGGAAAGATTGGAAGTCCTAATAAGCCACGTATTGTCTCACAAGCACCATACGTCACTTGCGACAAGCGCCTACATTCGTTGGAGTGCCTCATATATGTTCATACAGTATGTAGGCTAAACCAGGGCTCCCCAACCACCGGTCCACCGACTGGTACCGGTCCGCAGAAGAAATAATTCATTACTTCATTACATTTTATTTATTATCTGAGTCTGAGAGATCTTTATTTTTGAAAAACCTTTTATTTTGAAAAATGACCAGATTCTCTCGGTTACATGTCGGTCATTTGAGCGCTAAAATGTAACTCAGAAGGAGACGGCAAATAAACAGAGGCGGGTTGGACTTGTTTCAAACAATAGCGGGGATTTTGGGTGAGACTGAGCCTGAGTCTTCATTCTCTCAGCTGGTGCACCATCACCTATGTTTTTTTTTTGTTTTTGTTTTTTTTTTTAGAAAAGTGCTTATTATTATTATTATTATTAATAATAATAATAATAATTTATATAAATAAATTATATCTACAATATAAACAATCTGTATATCCCGGTCCGCGATAAAATTGTCAAGCGTGACTGGTCCGCGGTGATAAAAAGGTTTGGGGACCCCTGGGCTAAACTGAACAGAATAAACATTATAAACTAAAACTATATTTCTTGTATTTTCTTCGCATCTCAGGCTTAGTGGATGTTGATGAACTGAATAATGATCTACACAGCACAGCAAAAACAAACTTTTATTTAGTAGTGAATGGCACTTATACATTTACTGAGTGTTTAAATTTAAGTTTTGCTCTTTCCACTTTGTTGACCCATACATGCTGTTACAGTATTGAATAGCCATGATGACAGAGTGTCTAACAACAAGGTTAGCACATGCTTTAGTTTTGCCTCAGGACTATTTGAGCTGGCCATGAGAACAAAGTTGATGGGCATTTCGATTATACAACGCCCACAAAAGTGCTACCTTTGCCCATCCCAGTTGTATTCTCAGCACACAGAGTGTGAATCTTTCATGTGACCAATCAGGTCAGAGTAGGCATGGCGAGCCGCCTGGTGCGCACACATAAAATCCAGGGAAAGTTGGGGAAGCAGCTTCCTGAAGAATTGTGGAGATGTTTGGAATAGGAATCACATGTTGGTGCATCAGTGGTGTCTGATATGAAAAAAAAAAAAGCTTTGAAAATAATATATTGATAATAGAATGAGTCATTAGATAATGTTTTATTGAAGACACTTGACACTACTTTCATGTTTACATACAGAAAGCTCAATTAGATCATCATGCTCTTTTGCGAAATAAAATAAAAACTTCTCAAACATTTTATTATTAAACTTATACCTTGTGTAGAGTCTGTTATACATCTCCGAATGAGCTGGGAAATTATAATACAAATAAAAATCAAATCAAACTATGATTTATGTTAATACGTTATGTATGTTAATGTTATTTATGGTACTGTGAAATCAGCAATGTTTTCCAAAAATAAAAACCAGCGATGAATCCCGTGTTGCAGAGAGTGAGACAAGTTCTCTGAAAGGTGAACTTGCGTACGTGCAACAGGAAGTTAGAGACAAGGACGGGCTATGAAATTTGAGGCTGCTCTACCTGCTGGTGCCTGTCCTGAATGAGAGAGAGGAAGGATCAGCAGGCAAGAATTCTGTCTTGACAAAGACCTGTCAACACTTAGAGTTTCTATGGAAACCTTGGAATGTTTTCTTTAATAATAGGTAACTCAGTGGCTGCATGCTCATCCATACTTACTAATCCTTTTAGACATCTGTCAAAAAATATTTACCACACACACACACACACACACACAATTGCTGTTCAGCTCTTCAGACTTACTTACAGTCACCATAAAAATTAAGTTCATTCTTCTCACACAAAGAAGTAAATAGGTGAAAGGAAGAAGCAAGTAACAACACATTTTAGCAACCTGTAGTTTTCTGACAAAAGACTGACACTATTTTTAGAATTAAAAAAGTGAACATGCATGGACCATATTAGCTGTAAGAGTGGAAATAAGAGTGGAAACGAGGTAGTAATATTTCATTTTTGGGGATTCCGTGCACGTGATACCATCTCTTGTGCTCGATAATATAAGGGTGGCTATCAGTTCGGTGACTGGAGGGGTTGAACAGTTTTGCCTTGGTGATGCAGGGTGATTGCACTAGGCTGGGGAGCTGAGGCTTGCTTTGTTGTTCAGCCAGATTGCAGGGGGTCCTTTGAGGTCTCGTAAAAGCTGATCATACCGATAAAGGCCACACACTGAAAGCACAAACAGGGTTGCCAGGCTGCTGCATTTTTCTTTTCCATCAAATTGTTAAAGGGGATTTGTAGAATGGATAATGTATAAATAAAAAAGGTGATTGGGGAAGCATGCTGGAGTAATTGTTAGGACGTCAGACTCACAACAACAATAACAACAACAAAAATCCTGCTGTTGAGTCCTGGACTCGGGTGTTTCTGTGTAGAGTCTGCATGTTCTCCACGTGATTGCACGGATTTTCTCCGGGTTCTACGGGTTTCATCCACAGTCCAAAAACATTGCTAAATTAGGCCAAATGACCCCCCCCCAAGGTGTGAGTATGAACGATTGTGCATGTGTTGGTCTGTGATGACCTTGCAAGCTGGTCAGGGTACACCCCAACTTCACCTATTGCCAGGTAGCAAAGGAACCAGCATCCCTCTGACCCTAGTAGGACTGAGTGGTTCAGAAAATCAGTGAAAGAGTAAAACGTTGATTCAAGATAAAAAGAAACATTTCTATACCATGGTGACCCCACACAATCACCAAATCTCCAAGGAATAGAATGGTCTTCTTTTTTTAGTGCCTGAACCCTTGGAGCTACCTTTTAAAAATTAAAGCCTAATTAGGATTAATTATTCTATGTGCTATTAATTATTCAAGGGCGCTTGTGGGTGGGCGCTTATTACAATGTTACCAGCGGAGTGGAACGATAAGTGCTTATTCCCATCGAGGTGAAAAACATGAATAATAACAGAACAATAAAAGAGTTTTACTGGTATTTGTGTTATTCATTTTGTAGTATCAACCAAACTACTTACATGAAAGCTGAAAATAAACAGAAAACAGCATAATTAAAAAAGACCACTTACTTTTCCCTCCCTTTAATCATTTCCTTTTAAAAAAAATTCCAGGGAAGTAAAATCGAGCCAATCAACACTGCCAGTTGAACCGATCAACATGAACATAAACAAAAGCACATGGCCAGGAATGTCTTGAAATGTATGACGGTAGTGAGCAGGGAAAAATACTTGTCATCACTTTCTGATAGGTCCATATCTGGCTCATCGCTCCATTCATTCAGAGCATCCTAGTTTTGCTGTAGCAGTTTCTAATGGTTCATCTTGTTGGACATTTACCAAAAGAACACAGCAAAATATTTTCCTGTTTTTTAAAGCATGGCGGAACAATCAAATGTGATGTCACTGATAAACATTAAAGACATTCCCCAGTGACAGGGGGTCTTGAAATACCGTGTAAACTCACTTTTACAGGCAGTGAATGATTCATTTTACTGCTACAGAGACTGATTGAACAAAATTGGTAAGTTTCATCTACCACTTTGCTGTGGGGTTAATACGGTAATTTGTTTAGTTTGTTACATAGTTGGGGTATAAATTGTGCTGACTTTGCAACCTTGGACACAGAGGAGAAAGGTTTGTAAATTATTTTTTCATTAACTCATTCATATTCTGAACCACGTAATCCTAATTAGAGTTGTGGGGAGGCTGGTGCCCATCTCAGCTGACTTACATGAAGTCTCCAGATAATATATCACACAAAAATATGTGGTAATAATTTATTTTTGTATGTATTCATGTGTATAAAAAAGCAAAAATTTAAAATTTAAAGTCTTGAAACTACAGCAGGTCCTCAAACAGCCCGTTTGATGTTCTAAATGTACATTTTGTGAGTTTTGTATTGTTTATTTTAGATCAAATGTAGTATTTTAGTCAAACTAAAGATGATACAATTCCTCCAATAATTTTCACACTGGCAGATTTACCAATTACGGTGGATCAGAATTTCAAAGGGTGTTGTTATGTCTACATACCATAATTTTCTATTGATTTCACATGCTTTATGGATCAAAGCTGCCTTTTTCAACAAAAATATCAGTAACTTCACTACAAGATGGTAGTCATGACTGTCCTGACGGTGTAAGCATAGTGGCTGGTCTCAACATCAGATGAATTTTCATGAATTTTGAAATTTTCAAACTCATGAATTTTCTATGTTTCTCTGCAGGAACCCAAATGTATCTTCACAATTTCTCCCATGTTGCCTACCTTTTATTACTACATATACTTGGATGGCAACCATTTTTGGTAACTTAAGTGAATTTCTGCTGATATTGATTTATCCGATGTTTAAGGGGTTTTTTTTTTGTTTGTTTTTTTTTTTTTTGCCTATTGTGAATCAGTGCTCTCTATTGCAGTTTCACTGTCATAAGACTAATAATCTTTCTTTTATTATTAACAAAATTGGCATTTCTACCTCTTCCTGCTGTTTTAAAGCTGTAAATGATATGTTTCCCCTCTACTTTAATGCTTTTGTCTTGGCATGGGAAAGACAAGCCATCCCAGGGTGCTCAGTGCTCTGAAAGCCCTGGTTGCTCTGCCTCCCTGACCTACGTCTTTGTCCTTCTGTGGAAGCAGAGAAACTCTCACAGCCTAACGGCATACTACAAGACGTTCACTGGCGAACAACACACTCCTGAGGAACCCATACCATGGGAATCCAGACTGGACAATTAAGCACCATAGCCATTGTGCTGCAAAGCACTACTGCTGCTTCACCCAGGAGAACAAGATAAGCTTTATTCTGCTCGGCATTAAAAACACATAAGAGATCAGACAGATCTATTCTCTATACTTGTTTATTCTACTTCCATACAAATCCTCAACCTTGCATGTAAGAAGTTGTTGCAGTCAAATGAAGAGAGAACACTTCTGGTATCACTGCAATATATATATTACACAACACAACAATCAATATATATTACAATACACAACACTCCCGACTTCCGTTCATCCGTTTTACGATTTTTCGATTTT
>CM045740.1:19198224-19200724 GCA_024760905.1 Plotosus lineatus
AATAGGTTTAATTATCCATTTAAATTTTTAAATAGTTCTCTGTGACTGCTCATGTTTTGTGTTTTGCTTGTTAAAAGTCTGCCTACCTGGCTTTAGTTTTTGGCTTGTGTTTAGTTTTCATAATGAATAAATAATCTCTGTTTTTTTTTTTTTTTTTTTTGCTGGCCGCCGTCATGTAAGTGATCAACTCAGGGATGCTGTAGCCTTATTGGGTTTCATGTGCATGGACATGGGACGGCGATCCGAGTTACAATCTATGCCTATAGTGCTCTGCTCTGAAGCACTGCGAACTAACACCCAGCGTTACTGTAGACCAGGGATCACCAACGTGGTGCCCGAGGGCACCAGGTAGCCCGCAAGGACAATACAAGTTGCCCGCGGACCTGTTCACTGCTATTTTTAGGACAGGCCCATGGCTCCACAGTGCCACTCTACATTGAGCTGCACCTAATTTGTTTTTATATATAGTATTTTTAAATCAAATCAATATCTTCACATAGATGAATATCATTAATTATTAATAATAACATAATTAAAGGTAAATTGAGCAAATTTGTAATTTCAGAAGTGTGTATCGACCTGGTATCTCTTCGCATTAATTGGTACCCAAGAAGTAGCTCTCAGTTTCAAAAAGGTTGGTGACCCCTGCTGTAGACGCTTCATGTTATGAGAAACTTCACTGAAGTTGGCCGACACGTTATTGACAGCCTGCAGATAGCCAGTTATTTGTCTTCAGCCCAAATAAAGCGTTATATCTTGCGTTTACATTTATGGCATTTGGCGGACACCACTGTCCTCTCAGAGTGACTTACAGTTCTAGTTTTTATGCAACTGATAGTTAAATTCCTTGTTCAAGACCCAACAGTGGTGGTGCTGGGAACCCCCGACCTTCAGCTCAGTAATCCATTAGGGCTGTTCCGTCTCTGTATAGCAGGAACCAGAGTTTGGTAACAAAATGTTGAATTCATCGCAGGCAAAACACATACACACACACACACACACACACACACACACACACACACACACACACACACACACACACAACTATTCATACTCACACCTAGGGGCAATTTGGAAGCCAATTAGCCTAATCTGCATGGTTTTGGATTGCGGAATGAAATTAGAGTGCCCTCAATAAACCGAGAGAACCTGCAAACTTCATACCCTGCCCAGGACTTGAACCAAGAACATTGTTACTGTAATGCTGATTTGCTCACCACCCCTGTACAACGCCAACTGATTTAGGCTCGTTTGCTATTCCACATGTAACCTAGGTGGGAATGTGAGTGTAAATGTTTGCACCTGTGTGTGTGTGTGTGTGTGTGTGTGTGTGTGTGTGCATCAAGTTCTACTGTCCTATACCGGTAACAGTGGAACATTACCAGCAAATAATTTCTTGTGCTCAGAGTTCCCTCAGTACAGTATTGCACTTAAAGAAACAAATATTCTACATAAAGAACAGTGTGTGTGTGTGTGTGTGTGTGTGTGTGTGTGTGTGTGTGTGTGTGTGTGTGTGTGTGTGTGTGTGTGTGTGCGTGTGTGTGTTTTGGCCCTCTCATTCGTAAGCTGCTCAGGGTGCACATTGCCTTTTCTTGGAGTTGGCTGAAATAAGCTTCAGCCTCTCCATGACCATTATAAAGAATAAAGCAGTTGTGAAAATGGTGGGCAGTGGTGGTCTAGTGGTATAGGGCGCTGGATCGCTGATGCAAAGGTTGGGGGTTCGTGTTTCACTCTCCTGGGATAACTGGGTTATCAAAGGCGGGCCATGTCTGTCACTGTCTATGGTGAGAGATGTAAAAGAACCATTGCTGACTTTCGACAAGAGTAGCTACAAAGCCGTCGGCGTGTTTCCGCCCTGTGATGGCCTGGCGAGATGTCCAGGATGTACTCTGCCCTCACCCGGAGTTGGCTGGGATGAGTGCCAGCCTTCCCGCAACCCTAATTAGGATGAAGCGGTTACAGAAAATGAACAGTTGTGAAAATGACATGATATAAAGGAGAAACTCATTTATTCATTCATTCAGTTTCTGAACCGATTAATCCTAATTAGGGTCACGAGGTGCCTGATGCCCTTCTCAGCTGACTCTAGACAGCTCGCCAGGCCATCGCATGGCAGAAACACGCTGACGGCTATGCAGTCTACTCTTGATGAAAGTCAACAATGGTTCCTTTACATGCTTCTCACCATAGATATTGAGGGACGTGGCCGGCCTTTAATAGCCCAGTTAGCGGCAATGGGGGGAGAGCAGTGACTGTGACACTTGACAGTGGGGCTTGAACCTCTCAATCTTGGGTTCGGTAATTTGGCACTTTATCATTGCCGAAAGAGAAAGTTTTCTTTTTGAAAGTTTGCTGTTTTTAATTTTTATATTCTCCTGCATCTCTGTATTTTGTCCAGTTGAGAGCTTGTTTAAGAGAAGTGGTGGCAGCAGCAACACTGGAGATCTCCATTGTAGATTTATGGTGAGAACCCATCCTGAGAACAAACAGACAGGAAGGA